>JALMGJ010000029.1:8993267-9433267 GCA_023362775.1 Charina bottae | reverse complement strand
AAATGACCCATGTAGAAGAACCAAAGGTAGTTCTTCTCTTTCTCTCTCTCTCTCTCTCTCTCTCTCACACACACACACACACACCACACACACACTTTCTCCTGACCATCCTCAGAACTGACAAAGTCCAGACAGTCATCAATTCTTCAACAACTTCATTCTTGCTGAATTCCATTCATTAATTACTAAACTGGGGTGAAATCCAGAAATATTTAAGCAGGAATAAGAGATGTTAATGCAGCCCTCAGCTCCCAATATTGTACTGCTGGAATTCAGCAGCAAAACACTGAATTATATCGGTGCATTGCCCTCCAAGAATAAGAAGAAAAGTAAGTCCATTATACTTCTGGTAAGTTTAACACTCCTATGTTACTAAAGAAAGGGGGGTTGAACTTAGGTGAAATTACTTGCCTAGAGTCACCCACCGAGTTCTGTGATGGTGGTGTTGGGTGGGCAGTTGCTTCTGAACTTGGATCTCCTCCGTTTTGGTCCAACATCTTACTTGCTCCATTTGTAAGACTAGTGTATTTTTTTTAAGATAGGTTTTAAGAAATCCCCTAAGTGTAATTTCAAGGCTTGCCACAGAAAAATTACACTGGATATAAAACTTTTGCTCGTTTCATTTGTGAAATGTAGGTGGGTCAGTAGGTGTGTTTAATGTCATGGTAAATATTGATTTAACTTTTTGAGAGGGTTTGGTGGTTCTTTTTTTAAAATTAAAAAAGAATAAGTGCTTCAAATGTACCAATGTTAATGTGGCCTTGGAATTTCTTTGGACAAATAAAAAATGCATACATACACAGAGGAAAAAAAAGGGGGGGAGAGGGCAAAGGAATTTAATTGCATCTATATGATACAACCACAGATATAATTGTTATGTTACTGTATATGCATTAATCTGGCAAACTGATGGAAAATTCAATGAAAATATGGATAAATGAATTAAGATTATTACTTAGAATCTTGAAATGCCATTTAAAAATTATGATTATTGCCTCTGGATGAAAATGAGAAAGCGACCTATTTTAATTAATTCCCCCCCTCTCTGTTTGCTATTGAAAACCTATTTCCTCTGAACAAAACATTGCCTGTTGTACTAAAGAGACCCAGAGAATTTTGCTAGTAGGAGAATCAAATACAATAGAGTTGAAGTCTTCTGGTTCAGCCATTGGATATCTCTAGTGTTACTGCTGAAAAGTCATTGATTTCCTGTCACTAAAGTCATGAAAACAGAAATCTGGATTTAGCATTCTCAAGTAAACAAATAGATAAATCACATTTATAAGCTCTTTCAAGTGTGCCTTGTAGTTTTTATAACAACCCTATAAAAACAGAACAGCTTGTGCTCACTCAGTCTTCATCAGAAGTAAAGGGGTTTCTGCAAGGAAATTTCTTTCCCACCCCTTAGAACAGAGGAAAGAAAGAAATACCCCATCAAACTTTTTCCAATGGTGAATCGAAAAGACTTCAGCTAGTCAAGGAACAGATACTGCAATGCTCGACTTCCTCTTTCTTCTCCATTCCTCTTTCCTTTTGTGTCTATTGAATTGATTGGTTGATTGACTGATGATTATATGCCATCGAGTCGGTGTCAACTCTTAGCGACCACATAGATAGATTTTCTCCATGACATCTGTCCATAACCTGGTATTTCAGGTCTTCAACAGTGCACCCATCACCACTGTAATTGAGTCCATCCACTTTGCTACTGGTCATCCTCTTCTTCTCTTTCCTTCTACCTTTGCCAGCATTAGACCCTTCTCCAGAGAGTGAGGTATTTGCATAATCTCTCCAAAGCAGGATAATTTGAACCTGGTCATTTGTGTCTCAAGTGAGAACTCTGGGTTGATTTGTTCAATGATCCATTTGCTTGTTTTCTTGGCTATCCACAGTATTCTCAGGAATCTTATCCAACACCAAAGTTCAAAAGCGTCAATAATCTTCCAATACTGCTTCTTCAAAGTCCAACTTTCACTTCCATAGAGTGTCACAGGGAATATCGTTGCTTGCACTGTTCTGATCTTGTCTATTGCATTAAGGAAATTGATATTCAGCATTGTATGAGCTCACTAGCATAGCTAAGCAGAGGTAGGCTGAGATAGTGCTAGGACAGGGGTGGGCAACGTCAGGCCCACGGGCTGTAAAAGGCCCGCGGGGCTCCCACCTAAGACCCGTGGGGCTCCCACCTGCAAACCCTGCCCCTTCCACGCGATTGGCTCCCACCTGCAAACCCTGCCCTTTCCACGCGATTGGCTCCCACCCGCAAACCCTGCCCCCAGTGCTTGTGATTAGCTCCTGCCCGCAAACTCTGGCCCCTGGTCCGCGGAAATCCCAGAAACCCCACCCCCGGTCCCCGGTTATAAATATCCAAATGGCCCTTGGCAGAAAAAAGGTTCCCCACCCCTGTGCTAGGATGATAGATCACCAGGAAATGCAGAGCTGTAAGATGGACTGGAAAGTCTAAAAACATCCCAGGAAAAGGCAATGTTTAACCACATCCATATTGGTGCTAAGAAAACTATATAGACATCTTCATGAAGTTACCAAGAGTTGGACTTGATGGCATGTGCATGTGTATGTGTGTTTAGAGAGGGAGAGAGAGAGAGAAAGCTAGGACAGCAAGACCTGCCTAGACATCTAAAAGTTCAGAGGAAAAGCAAGATTCAAACAAAGGATTTCTTAGTTCAAAGTTCATTCTTTCATCCACTACATGAAAGCGTCTCTCATCATATCATGACATCCTAAAATCTGACAAGTTATATATTCAATTGACAGTCACTGAAATAGATTCATGGTTATGCAAAGTAGTATGATAAATGGATACTGACTCACTTGCTCCCATTATAATAAGAGACAAAGACACTCAACTGAGAAAGGGGAAAAGCCCTGCATGAAGATCCATCATCCTTTTGGCAGTTTTTGTGATCATTCTTTGTTCTCACCACTATACTATATATAACTTCAGCATCTTTTAGAATCATCAAGCTCTTATTTTCACTGCCATTTCACTACCGGTGATGGTTGTAAAGTTCCGTATTGGTCTGTTCAAAATATCTGTGTCTCAAATTCCTAATGCTTGGCTGGTATTACAAAGGAAGTATCATTGTTATCTAAAGATTATTCCTTGGTTTGCAAAATCAAATGAAAATGATTTTCTGAACACTGCTCAGTAATTCAGTCAGGCAGAGCCGGTCTGTTGAGGCTCTCCTGCCTTAATCTCCTTAATCTTGCTGGAACTCTTGATAAATTGTGGCAACATAATGTGAATTGCAAACAAGGTCCATATTTACACTATATATAAGATATATACAAAATCAAATAGTCCCCATTAGATTTTGTCTGAGTCAGAGTGTTTCATGGAAACAAAATATAGCTGTTATTATTTTAGAGAGAGAAACCCTATACATTCTTTTATCTATGCTATATATACTTTTGTGTTTTCCTGGAAGATTCATGGAACTATACTGACACCATGTGGAGAAATCAGAATATTCCCTCAAATATTGTAAGGTGAAGGTAAAGGTTCCCCCCGCACATTTGTGCAGTCGTGTCCAACTCTAGGGGCCGGTGCTCATCTCCGTTTGTTAGCCGAATATCCAGCATTGTCCGAAGACGCTTCCACGGTCATGTGGCCAGCATGACGCACGTGGAATGCTGTTACCTACCTACCGAAGTGGTACCTATTCATCTACTTGCATTTGCATGCTTTCGAATTGCTAAATATTGTATCCCATTGCTTATTTGAACTGATTCTTGTTGGTTTTTCAGTCTTTGGGTCCTTTGTATTGACATTTAGCTTAATGTTTCCTTCATGGTAGTAGGAATCATGTAAAACAAACAAACAAACAATTCCATAGAAGTAGAATCTTATTCAGAAGGAAAACATAATAACCAATTTGGGATAAGCTCCAAAGGGAGGAGTAACCTATCCTAAAATATTTAGAAATTAAAAAATAAAATAAATTCTTCTTAACTTTCAAAATTCAGTCTGTTGTTCAACTTGGATGTCTCCAGATGTAGGCTTTTCATCTCCATAAAATCAAGAAAGACTATACTGTAGTGGTTAGAGCCCATGCTTTGCATTCAGAAGTTTATATACATAAACCAGACATCATGGTAGTAGACAAGGACCAGAAGACTGCGTTGGTGATAGATGTAGCAGTGACAAGTGATAGCAACATTATGAAGAAGGAGGATGAGAAGCTGGAGAAGTACCAGGGCGTGAAGGAGGAACTAGAGAGGATGTGGAAAGTGAAGGCCAAAGTGGTCCCAGTGGTGGTACAGGCACTTGGGGCTGTGACTCCCAAGCTGGGAGAGTGGCTCCAACAGATCCCAGGAGCAACATCAGAGCTCCTGTCCAGAAGAGTGCAATGCTAGGAACAGCTAAGATACTGCGCAGAACCCTCAAACTCCCAGGCTTCTGGCAGAGGATCTGAGGTTGAGGAAGACAGATACCACCCATGGGGGTGAGAAGGGAATTTATTTATAATTTTATTGGATATTACAATTAAAAAGATAAGAACTAATACAAACTTTAAAAAAAGAATAAAAAGAAAAAATAGAATTGCAGGAAAAAAGAAAGAAAGAAAGAAAGAAAGAAAGAAAGAAAGAAAGAAAGAAAGAAAGAAAGAAAGAAAGAAAGAAAGAAAGAAAGAAGAAGAAGAAGAAAGAAAGAAAGAAAGAAAGAAAGAAAGAAAGAAAGAAAGAAAGAAAGAAAGAAAGAAAGAAAGAAGAAAAGAAATGACTTCCCCCTTCATAACAAGTATAAACAATTTTAGTAACTTATCACCTTCTCTTAAAATACAACAAATGATCTCTTCTTCCCATATCCCATCTCTTATCTTTAAACAAATCTTTAAAGCCTCATTGTTCAGTCCTGGTCAGCAAAAGTCCATTAGGGGTTACCAGAGATACCAACATATCTAGTTTAACCTTGCTCAAATAAACCAACTTTATATTCCTTCCCTTTATTTTTAACAATCTTGATCTTTTTAAATCCCTTCCCTTTACTTTCAACAATCTTGGTCCTTAATCCTCCAAAATAATGTCCTAGAACTTGATTTCTTCTCTCTCTCAATCTCTCTCTCTCCCTTTTTTTTGGTCCCTTCTCACAAAATTCTTCAAAACTTTAACAAATCTCTTTTTGTAAATCCAATATAAGAAAGTTATCCAGGTCACTCTTTTGATTTGGTAAGACATTGTCTAGTTTCATTTGTATATCCAGTGTAGCATCTCCTTCCACATCATTCCCATAGCTTGTCATTTTAAAATTCATTTTCAAATCAGTCTCAAACCTATCCGGTAAAACTTGTTCTTCCATATCATCTTCCAAACACAATCTACTTATAATGGCAGACATTTTTAAAATTAACTTCTGGGTCCATTGCTCACAAATATGCTTCAGTATGTTCAATGTTGAAGTATTTTGCTCCATTCTGTATTAGTAAGTCAAATTTAAGTGCTCTTCTCCTTTAATTGTTATATTTAGTTCCTTCTGGTTCCCTCTTATGTCCAACCTTCAGAATCTCATCTTTATATGTATGTATGTATGTATGTATGTATGTATGTAGTATGTAGTGTGTAGTATGTAGTATATAGTTGTGGGATGTGGTGGCTCAGCAGGTTAAACTGCTGAGCTGTAGACTGCCGATCAGGTCAGCAGTTCGAACCCCCCACGCAACGAGGTGAGCTCTCATTGCTGGTCCCAGCTCCTGTCAACCCAACAGTTCGAAAGCCTAGCAAGTAGATAAATGGGTACCACCTTAAGTGGGAAAATTTGCTGGCGTCCTGTCGGGAAGTCGGTTCCACTGTAGGAGAGAAAGATCGGAGGAAGATTGAATGGCGGTGGTGACGACGAACCCAGAAGTAACATCTACAGGAAGTCAGCAGCCAGCTCAAGGCATCTTGGGAATTGTAGTCCGGAGCCTTAGAAGAGTCGGTTCCTTTACCCCCTCCCTTCACGCACGGTGAATTGTATAATTGTATAACTGTATAGTATAAAGGATTGTGGATGTAAGCCGCCTAGAGTCCTCCATTAGGGAGGGGATAGGTGGGGTATAAATATCACAATAAATAAATATAGTATATAGTATATAGTATATAGTATATAGTATATAGTATATAGTATATAGTATATAGTATATAGTATATAGTATATAGTATATAGTATATAGTATATAGTATATAGTATATAGTATATAGTATATAGTATATAGTATATAGTATATAGTATATAGGTGTGTGTGTGTGTATTTAAAACAACAGCCATTTTCCCATGGGAAGGATTCTTATAATTAATTTCAAAAATTATTTTAAATCCTTCTGGACCCTTAGTCCATTTGTAACTTTCCAAAACCAAAGTTCTAATCACCCTTTTGCTGTTTATTCCAAAAAAATACAAGTCCTTAAATTTGTATAAAACGTCTTTCAGTAAGGATTGAAGGAAACTCACCCAGTGCAGTAAAACTTGCCATTATGAAGGTTCCTAATATTTTAAAAGCAGTTAACAAGCAATTTCCAAAAGTGATTAAGAAAGGAAGTATGCAAACCCAGTGTCCTTTTGAAGGTGCCGAACCATGGCTTGGGCTAAGATGGTGTTCCCTTGACTCCCAGAGTTCTAAACCCACTGGAGACCACAGTTTTGCAGTCTCCTCATGAGGAGCAACTGTCTGGAGCACTTGTGGGTGATCCCAGTCCTCTCCTTGTCTGGAGAGGAATCACAAAGTGTTGGTCCATTCACCAGCTCTTCACTCTACTGTGGTCATTGGCTCCACTCTCAGCAGAGCCGTCTTCAGTTAGCCATTTCTTCCCCAGAAGTCCACATTTAGAAGTTTCAATTCCAATCTCTAGCATCACCAAGAAAAATTAGGGTCAGATAAAAGGTATTTTGAAGACTTCTGGCCGAGATTATTAGGAAAATCAGAGTAGATGGGCGATTGAGTTCTTAAGTAAAAATCCAAGCAAATAATAGTAGGTTGCATGCAGCCCTCTGATTGGTAGAGATGATGATAGATGTGGAATGGAGAAATGAAAAATGTATACTTTTTGACAGGTCAAATCCCTTTGAACTAGATCTCTTCCAAATCACAACCTCAGCCATTATGCAGACATGTAACCTTATGTCTGTAGTACACATACACTCACATCCCATTTTCAAAAGAAGACAGGAAGGAAGTGAGATAAAATTGGAGGAGCATAACTCTACCATAGGGCATTCATTCATTCATTCATTCATTCATTCATTCATTCATTCATTCACTCACTCACTCACTCACTCACTCACTCACTCAAATGGCCATAGACCAAAGAGATACTAAGGAATCACTGGACATTATAACATAATTTGAAAGTGAGAAAAGCAGGCAAGCAGCTAGAATTCATAACCAATGGTTTGAAGTTACAACAGTGCTGAATGAGGGGGGCTTATGATGGGTCCTCGTAGTTCAGGCCATCGCAGTATCCCATAGTCACATGATCGCCATTTGCAACCTTCACTACTGGCTTCCAACAAGCAAAGTCAATGGGGAAGCCAACAGGAGGTCGCAAATGGCAATCGCATGACCATGGGATGCTGCAACTGTGCGGGATTCACCAAACAACAGCAACTGGGACTGCCGCAATTGTCATCATAAGTCACATGACATTGCGCTTTATGACTGCGTCACTTAGCATTGCCGGTCCCAATTACCATCATTAAGCAAGAACTACCTGTAAATCTGCAAATACTCAAAACACAAAATCAAACTTAGATGCTTTCTAAACTGTATTCAGAAAGTTGAGAGACAGAAAGGCAAACTATCTCAAAATAGGCTTTGCTTCAAGAGATAGAAACTTCTTAAAGCCTCTGTTTTAAGGATCTCTGTAGTTTGGACCTTTAGGATAATCTCCTTCAGGAATTCAGGACTCAAGCCTGTTGGGAATGAGGACATTGTCATATGTTATCTCAAGGAACACAAAGGTTTTGCAAGCACATTCAATTCCCTTTAAACAGGGACCAAATCACAAAAAGACTTGTACTTATCCTCAGTCAAATATGCTTATAACAGTTGGGAACATCAGGAAGAGCTTCCATATACACTCTCAGACCTACCAGAATTTTAACCCTCCACTATACATATTTTGCATATGGGGCGTGGTGGCTCAGCGGGTAAGACGCCAGGCTTGTCGATCAAAGGATTGCAAGTTCGGAGGTTCGAATCCCTAGCCCTGCGTGATGGAGTGAGCTCCCGCACTAGCCCCAGCTCTTGCCAACCTAGCAATTTGGAAGCATGCAAGTGCAAGTAGATGACTAGGTACCACTTCGGTGGGTAGGTAACAGCGTTCCACGCGCGTCATGCCGGCCACATGACCGTGGAAGCATCTTCGGACAATGCTGGTTCTTCGGCTAACAAACGGAGATGAGCACCGGCCCCTAGAGTCGGACACGACTGCACAAATGTGCGGGGGGAAACTTTACCTTTTTATACATTTTTTCACTTCTGGAAATAATTGTGGTTTCCCCTCATACCAAATAACTATGTAAAAGAACCTATTCTCCTTTTCATCTGGTAAAAATACTGTTTTAGGTTATTGGTTTAAGCCACCCAGAGGCTTAAAACACATATTTTATAGCTTAATTCCGAAAAGGCAAACAATGGTACAGTTAAAAACTGCTATTTTTTTGCCTGGTTTGGGGGCCACATGGGGATCTCTAAATGTTATTAATTAATTAAACTTTTTGGGCAAAATTAAAGAGCTAAGATTATTGGCAGTTGGATAGAACAGGATTTGCGGAAATGCAATATATGTGTGTGTGTTCCATGTATATGCATGTGTATGTGTCTATATACCCAATATATATATACAGTATGTGTATGTTGGAAATATGCAATATATATGTTCATATATGTTCCTTCATCCATCTTCAGAATAGCTCTGAGAGATTGTTTAGGTCAAGAAAGATTGACTGATTCAAGGTTAGCAGTGAGCTTCACAACTCAGTGAGGATTCAAACCATAGTCTTGGTCTGACATTCTGACCATTCTGCTCCCTGGCTTATATAAATTTATGTTCCCAGAAAAGTACATCAAGGCCAAATTGATGTACAAGGGCGCGGTGGCTCAGCGGGTTAAACCACTGAGCCGTTAGACTGCCGACCATAAGGTTGGCAGTTCGAAACCGCGTGACGAGGTGAGCTCTCGTCACTTGCCCTAGCTCTCTGCCAACCCAGCGATTCGAAAGCTAATATAGCAAGTAGATTAATGGGTACCACTCACGTGGGGCAATTTGCGGGCGTCCAGCGGAGGGTCGTCCTCGATTCCAAAGAAAGACCTGGAAGAGCGGCGATGTCGGCGGAGGACGACGGAGGACGACGGATCCGGAGACACCAGCTTCCTGGACGTCAGCAGCCGGCGCGGAGCGAGGCATTCTGGGACTTGCAGTCCAATGCCTGCAGCAGAAGAGCCGGTTCCCTTCCTCTCTCCCTGTCGCGCGGGAATAAATTGTAAAAATGATGTTGTATAATTGTATAATTGGATTGGATATATATAATGCTGTAAGCCGCCTAGAGTCCTCCAGTAGGGAGGGGATAGGCGGGGTATAAATAAGACAAATAAATAAATAAATTGAGCAATTGAATTCAGTGGCTCTTTGGATGAAATGAAAAGAACAAGAATAGGTGAAAGAACAGATTATTGAATCTCTCTTTGTACGTCTGTAATTTATTTCTGTTGTGATCATGGTCCCTTTGCATTGCCATCAGGTAGCAAAATCTTGCTGATCTCAGCTGACTAGTATGGATAGTCCTTGCTTAATGTCCACTCATTCAGCGACCATTCAAACTTATGATGGGGCTGAATGAGGGGAACATATGATGGGTCCTCATAGTTGTGGCCGTCTCAGTGTCCCTGCAGTCATGTGATCACAATTCAGGCACTTGACAACTGGCCTGCAATTATGACGTTGCATCATTCCACAGTCATGTGTTCACCATTTGCGACCTTCACTGCCAGCTTTTGACAAGCAAAGTCAATGGGGAAGCTGGCAAGAAGGTTCAAATTGGTGATCATGTGATCATGGACGTTGCGACCGTGAGGGATTCACCTAATGACAACAACTAGGACTGCCAGAACTGCCATTGTAAGTCAGCACGGTCATGTGATGTCGCGCCTTATGACCATGTTACATAGCAATGGAGTTCCCAGTCCCAATTACCATCAGTAAGTGAGGACTACCTGTACTTGAATGGGAGGCATCAGGAAATCCCAGGGTTGTAGAAGTTAGCTCAAACAAAACAATGGCAAATCACTTTCACATTGTTGTCAAGGAAATTATGTGGATGTGTTTATGAAGTCACCAGGAATAGAACTCAACTTGAGGGAGACTTTACTTACTTTTTGTTTCAGCCAAGTGGCCTCTCCAAATTTTGTCTCCTGGCAGATAATTTGATCAAAATACCTGAAGCCTCCCCACCCACAAATACACACTTTTTGTAGAAATAGTGTCTGGCATCAGAAGGAGCAACCTTTTCATCACTTCACATTCTTCACCATGCCCTGGACTAACCATAAGTCAAGGATTTTTGAGGGGGGGGAAATGGCATTCACCTGTCTCATGCAATGGTGGAAATGTATGGAGAAAATGAAGAAAGATCCCTTCCCTTCTAGGAAGACAGTTGAGAAATAAAAGTGTCTCTGATGTATTTCAGAACTTTTCTGAAGAAAAGCTCAGCTCTTTTTCCCTTTCAATTATGGAGGTGTCACACAGGACACTGCTCACAATTTCAAGCTCCCGTTTATGAAATCAATTGATTGACTGGGGGGGGGGGCAGAGACATATCTCACAATCCTACCTTTGTCTGGAAAACTCCCGGGATGATGGCAAGCTCATAAATAATGTTGAAATTGAAGCTCAGAGAAAATAGAATGTGTGCCATAGCTGACTTAAGTCGGCTCACAGTTGGCAGCATCTGACAAGGCATCGTCCAATTCTGTGATGTTAATCCTTCATAAACTGAACATCGACAAACAAAATCGATATCTTGTATTGCTTTCCGGACAGGCATGAAAGAACAGAGGCTTTTTCAAAGCAAGTACACATAACAGTGCTAAGAAATCATTGAATGATCCAATTTCCAAATTTCCATCCTATCACCACCTATAACTTCATGCTTTAGGTTTTGAGGACTGTGACAACGAATACAATAACAATTTAAAGGAGCATGTGGGAAGAGGAGGTGTCTGCTATTCCAGGTTTGTCATTCGCATCACTGTGTGTTACTTTATGTCATTTATGTAATGAAAGGCAGACATTATGCAAATGACATAAATTGATGCAAATGATGTAAATTGACTGAAATAACATAAATTTAAGTGAATCATCTGGATTTGTCAAATATAGCTGGCAAAACCAACAAAAGCAAAAATGATGGAAATTCAGTAACTTTAGTAATAATCTAGGGCAGTGTTTCTCAACCTTGGCAACTTTAAGATGTGCAAGGCTGGCTGGGGAATTCTGGGAGCTGAGGTTCACACATCTTAAAGTTGCCAAGGTTGAGAAACACCGATCTAGGGTAAATTCAGAATTTTGAAAACTGTAATAGAAATTTCCCAATCTCAGTCATAATGAGTTAATTAAGGGAGAATCTCTTTGAAACACTTTTTTTCCAGATCTCTGAGCACCTGGATTGAGTTGTCTTTTCTGAGATTGAATGTTAACTGACTCATCCCCAGCTTTCCCACAATCTCTCATAGGACTATTTTTTCATATAAGAGTCTTAGATTGTTACTTTGACAAAAAGTCTAGCTGGAAAATTTGTCCATTACATCCAGAGACTAGTAAATGGGGGTCTCTTACATTGAGGTTTTACTGTATATGCCAGAAATGTTCAGGAAGTACCAATCCTTTCCAAAAGGGTTAATTATATATCATACATGAATTGCAAATAAGGGGAAGGAGACAATGAAATTGTGCTGGCCTTATTTAAAAAATGTCCCCCACAAAAAGCATTATTAAGCAATACTGGTTGACCACAATCTTCCAGGTGCAGAATGGTTGTGTAAACCTCACATACACACAAAGAATGAGCAGCTACTTGTCAGCCCTTTGAATAGACCAGGTCAGGACACAGATACCACCAGGATCACACAAAAAAATGTTGTATCACCAAAACTCTAAAGAAGGAAGATTAGATAGATGGTAGGTGGTAGATGGTAGAGATGATTAGAGATAGAGATAGAGATAGAGATATAGAGATGATTAGAGATAGAGATAGAGATATAGAGATGATTAGAGATAGAGATATAGAGATGATTAGAGATAGAGATAATTACAAGCATTTTAAACTGGGAGACCATGACTTCTAGTCCTGCCTTAGGCACGAAACTAGCTAGGTGACTTTGAGCCAGTCTGTCTCAGTCCCAGGAAGAAGGTAAGAGTAATTCTGAAAATTGGTGCCAAGACAGCCGCAGGGACTTGTCCAAGCAGTCATCAGGACTGACTTAAAAGGCGCAAACAAAAAAAGCAAGAGACGTGAAAAAGTTTCATCATCTAGCAGATATGACTCAGATATGGATGCCTCTCTACTGCCAATGGAAACATACATTGGAAGAGAACAAGAAAAGCCAGCTCCCCTTTGGCAACAGAAATTCTAACCACATGAAGGAAATGAGTAAGAGAGAAAATGGGTATCATATGTTCAGCTAGCATTCATAAGGTAGCACAATTTAAACTCAGTTTAGACTTAGATCACTTAAAGATGTGATAGACACAAGGCGGCACTCTCTTGCCCTTTGCATTGGCATTGTTTTCAATGTTGAAAACTGATAAATAATTGCAATCAGTGTAGCAGAGTGAAAATAATCTCCCATATTTTGGAACCCTCTAAAGGGCATCAGAAAAAGATTCATTACAAGCATAGAATAGCTATGTAAGAACAAGGCAAACAGAGAAGTTCAGTCATTGGCATCAACTGGAAAAAGACAAATGCAAGCTTAGTTGCTGGTACATGGTGTTGCTAAACTCTTTCGAACATTAAAAAACAGAAAAGAAAGGCACATTCCAGCCTCAAACTCACAAGTTGATGGAGAAGATCTGAAAATAGGCTACAATAACATTCAACTGATAACAGAATACTTTACCTTATCAGAGTGGTGGTAGGTGCTTTACAACATTCCTTCATGGTGAGCATCATACTATGATTACCACAGAATAACTTTGAGCTAATTTGAAGCCAACTCTGGCCCTATCTGATGGCATGATGTTGACTTGTTTGGAAATCTGACTCCATTTCCTTTAGGCTGTGGACAAGTTCAGCTAATCTGAGGCATAGCTAAGTTTTTTAAAACTTCTACAACAGCTTTGAAAGGTGTCCCGCTCTTTGAAGCAGCCTCACCTGCTTTATGGCCACATAAATTTCATCAGGAATAGAGCAGCTGTGCTGTTTAGATTCAGAAAACTCTTTTCATGATTCCAATAATAACAAATATGAACCAAGATTGAAGGAGAAATACAACACAACCACCACCATTTGCAAATTTTGAACTGCACCCAGAGAACATTGTGGGTTTTAGAAAATAAAATCATTTAGTGAAGAACATCATAAATGAAAAGGATTTCCAGCTGAGTATCTGTAAGATTAGGCTGAGCAAAGGAAGAAGCTTGGATAATGTGAATTCCTAAATATATCTTTCACTGTTTCAATAAAATGCTATCGAAAGAACTAAATTTACAGACTCTATTATGGGAGTAAGAGAGATAAAGTCCAAATACAAATGATACAAAACTAGTACTAGAAAATGAAAAGGACAGCAACAACTATTACTTCTGGTTGATAATGGCAATATGCTGAATTTACAATCTGTCCTCTGCCATCGCCTCATCTGCTTAACTGGTAAGCAGAAAACTCATTTTTGTCTTTCCTCATTTAAATTACTGCTCTATGGGGATAAATTAAGGACCCAAAGTTGAGAATAAGAGAAACCACCTTCTCATCTGAGAGGGAACATCATCTCAGAGCTGAGGAACAACACAAATTCCTAAGCCACAAGAGAAAATAGCAGAAAAGGTGACTCAGAAATAAAGTTGCATGGAGTTGCTTATCTCTTTGAAAATTCCTTCTCACAATTTTCAGTCTTTTAGAAAGGCTGAATTCATGCAGCTGTCCAAAGAAAATGTATTTATTTGTAGATGTAGATATTTAAAATTATTTATCTCCGACTATTATTTATATAAATAGCAAATGATCTGAATGAATTTCTGGAGAGAGGTAAATGTTGCAAAAATGAATATTATATCACTTATGTACTTAGAGGGATTCCCATGTTAATAACTTTAAGGAATTTCAAGCACATTGATAAATTATTAAGAAAGTTTTTATCATAATGTCTTTATGAAAATTATAGCTATCATACAGTATGTTGATGTGGAAGGTTACTTTCTTGATTTCCAGATCAATCTACTAGACATACATTTTGACTTTTATTTCACAATGGAATCCAGTGTTGGTGGGGGTGTGGTTTTCTCCTTGGTAGTACCTTGATTAAGGTAGTTCCTTGATCTCCTTGGTAGTTCCTTGATCAATGAACTACCAAGGAGAAAACCACACCCCCATCAACACTGGCAGGGCAAGCTACTATATATAAACAGGGAGCAAACCCTACACTCATCAGCACTGATCATGTTACCTAGTCGGGTAATGAAATGTCTGCAAGCAAACAAGCAAGCTCAGAGAGCACCAAGGACTTCACAATTAAAACATATTTTTTTATTTCAGATATTGATTCAGATGCATTAGCAATGACTAAAATGCCTGAATTAATATCTACATTGAAATGTGTTTGCAATTATTCTACATCTATAGGAATTTTATAGAAAACTAAAGAATGTTGCTAAAGTGAGTATCAGTTATTAGCAAGAGGATGTTTATAAATGGTTCATTACCACCTTTGTTATGTTAAAAATATGAGGTGCTAAAAGGGAATCTTACAAATATGATATGGGCTTCCGATTTTGGTTTAATAACCATAAGTTTGTTCTAATGGATTTAGGCAAAATAATACGGTTAATATGATTTGGTGGGAAATAATATGGTAAATGTGATTTTGGACTGCAAATCTGAAAGTTACCAACATCTGAAAAATATTGGATTGATTCAGCATGTAAGGTAAAGGTAAAGGTACCCCCCGCACATTTGTGCAGTCGTGTCCGACTCTAGGGGCCGGTGCTCATCTCCGTTTGTTAGCCAAAGAGCCAGCGTTGTCCGAAGACGCTTCCACGGTCATGTGGCCGCATGACACGCGCGGAACGCTGTTACCTACCCACCGAAGTGGTACCTATTAATCTACTTGCATTTGCATGCTTTCGAATTGCTAGGTTGGCAAGAGCTGGAGCTAGTGCAGGAGCTCACTCTGCACGCAGGGCTAGGGATTCGAACCTCCGAACTTGCGATCTTCCGATCAACAAGCCTGGCGTCTTACCCGCTGAGCCACCACGCCCCTACTCAGCATGGGGCATGGCCAAAAAACATAAAATAAAAATGGAATGAAAGTGCCAACCTGGATTTATTTATTTATTTATTTATTTATTTATTTATTTATTTATTTATTTATTCAATTTATTCCCCGCCCATCTCCCATACAAGGGACTCTGGGCGGGTCACAACAATCATTTACAATTTGGACTGATGATGTCCATACACTCTCTGCTTGCTAAGTGGCTATTTATTGACACAATGGAAAGAAAGGTCAGCATTATTCCATATGGACAAGGTTGAATGATTTGTTTAAAAATCAAGATGTTCTGTTTGTTGTTTGTTTGTTTTCTTCTGTTTTCGTTTTTTGTTATTTTTGTATCTCCCCATTTCTTCTTTATGCAAACTAAAGCAACAAATTATAAGTGGGAAGATAGCAAAGAGGGTTAAACTGCTTCTGTGCCATTTCCTGATCAAAATTTATTTATGTTATTTCTGGGGGAAATATGCAGGTATTCATATCATACATGCCAATTTTCTGCCAAACAATTAAGGAAGCAATTCAGATTCAGAAACCAACACAGAGTGGAATGCATACAGTAAGCCCTTCCAATAGACACATTTATTTCTATTATTTTTTTTAAAAAAATGGGAAATCTTAATCACAGATTTTCTGCATCTTCTGTATTTGCATCCTAAACAGACATCCAAAAAAAAAAATCACTGAAACTCCTAACAAATTAGATGAAAGTTAATTTGTAGTAACAGAAAAAACTATTTTCCCCAGCAGATGGCAATACAGCATATAATAACACAATAAAGTGCCAGTACACTGAAGTGCATATGAAATGATACAGGGAGAATTGTGATAAAATCGAAGCTCAAATTGCTTTTGAGCCCTTGCAAGATTAACAGTGAAATGCAGATGTTTTATTTTTCTTTCAGATTCTTGGCCAGTTAAACATTCTTAGTAACAGAAAAAAGAGATGAGATTCCCAGCTAGCAAGAAACAAAAGAAGAACATGATTGGACATGTTTAAGAGCTGAATACCAACTAACTTGAAAGAAATTATGTTACAAGGAAGATTTTTTGCAGGCAATAGCAACGTGGCAGCTTCCCAGAAAACACTGCATCTCAACCATCCTTGTAAAATAGAGGTTGTATCATATTAATTACCAGCAATGTGAGATGATTGATTGATTGATTGATGTGAACCACCCAAATGATACTAATACTTTATAAATGTTTATTTATGTATTAAAATAGGGACTCTGGGCGGTTCACAATAAAACAAGTTAAACATATAAAATTACAATATCAATAAAATACATATAAAATCCAAGAGTTGCCAAGAGGTGCTATGTAAGTGCTCCAAATTCATTCTCTATAATAGGAGTTTTTGGCTCAGATTCAGAGACAGAGGAGGAATAAACCAACAATAAAAAAAAAAACTTTTGTGTGCAGCTCTGTTTTATGTACAGTATCTGCTTTCTCTCTGTTAAGTTTTTTCCCCCCCCAACTGTCCTCTTAACTCGTTCTTTGCCTCCTTTTCCTCTTCTATTTTCTCTCCCTGTAACCAGTTATATTTAGCCACTCCCATCTTTTCCATCTTGTCCAAGGGCCAACTGTCGGTCTTCACAATTCTTCAGCTTCTTTAGGGGCATCTCAACATTGCTCTGTGTGGTGGCCCCCCAATAGTAGTCATTATTTCAGAAAGATTTGAGTGCTTTCCTTGAAACATAAATCTATCCAAATGATGAAGAATATGTGAAACTGGGATACACTTAGAAACTCAACTGGAGAAGCTCTATTGCCTTTCCTCCATTATATTTTAAATGCAATTCAGTACATCTCCCCTTTCCCCACTTTTGTTCTTTCTTCAGCCTTTGATAGCAAGCCGATGAACATGTTCAAAGTGTGCATTCTGATAAAACAAGTTGTCATCAGTCTACAGTTCCGATCTGGGGGACTGATTGCTTTTGGTCAATGCAGTAAATTCACCAAGGACCTGAACACACTTTGCACGTGTGTCTGATTCTTATCTTAACATTATGTCACCAGATGATGAAACTAAAGCGTTTAAGCAGCTATAACATCTGTTGTGTCTGTTTTATTAGTGGACTAGGATGTAGAGTTCCCTATGAATGTGGCCAGTTAATTTGATTTCCTGGCTTAGTGTCTTAATGATTCAGCTGGCTATCTAATTTTAGGTTTATATAATTTGTATACACAAATCCAGGATATGAGAAGCTATGAAACTGAGTATCTGCCCAAAGGGAAACTCTTGAAAGAAAAGATTCTAAGGAAGACTCACATACAGCAAAAGACTCGAGAGACCAAATGCTAAGGCTACAAAAAACAAGGACAACCTTCTCAAGAAGTTCTAGAGAAGCTTTTCTAATTTGGTGTCTCCCAAAAGTGTTGGATTTCATCTACCATGTTCTCTGGGGATTATAGAAATGGAAGTCCAATGTGTCTAAGAGAAATGGGCTTAGCTCTACTTAGCTCAAAACCAGAAGTGCTTTGGAATTCTGTTTCTATGCATCCTTAAGGAGAGTAGGATCTTGAAGGAAAGGTCAGATTGATTTGCCCCACCTCTGAGCCATCAGGATGAAACTGGGGAGGACTAATCAGTAAATTTTCCAAGGTAGTTTGTTATAGCTTAAAACTGGCTATCTTGAGTTTGAACCAAAACCTATTGATCATGGGTCAGGTTAAGATATCTATTTGCAATAGATGGGTCATAGCTAAGAGCCCAAGCACCTTGTGGTGGTTCTTTTTCTGATTTTCCCCCTAGGATGTTCACTGCATCCATGCCCATTTGCTATAGTTGTAAAACCAGCAAGTCATAATTTACCAGCTACATTATCTTATGCAAAATAGGCAGGATTGACATGATAAATGCAAATAGAACCAATATGGCAACTGAAAAAATGAGGTATGTGGAGCTGCATCACAGATTAATTCCAAAATGGACAAAGCTTGGTCTCTTACTACATAAAGCAGAGACTGCATTGCTATCTTCAAATCTTCAGATCTTCTTCGAGATCTGAAGGGCCCTACCAAAAGCATCTTCAGATTGCAAGAAAGAAAGACTGCAAATTACAAACTTAGATCCATTTAAGTGTAATACTATGGGATTAAATCTCTGTTCTCTGTTACAGTGAAGATCTTTCTGCCAGATTATATCCACTTTATTAAGAAGCTGAGCATTACCATTTTTAGACCTGGAGAATAGTCTCTATGAAGGTGGGTATTCATAGTTTAGATAAAGCATCTTGCACTTAAGTACTTCTCTTCTGCAGCTGACATGTTTTTGTTCCAGACCTCATGTATTTCAAACTACCTCAAGACTGTTAGAGTCAGTCCCTAGTTCCAAATATCTGTGTACTCTCCCTATCGTCCAGTCCTGAATGAATTTGTACCTTAAGGTCCTCTTACTATTTATTAGGATTGAACAAAGCATTGATTTGAAGACTCAGTGATGATTCAACCAGTTTGTTGCATGAGACAGATTCAGATGCCTGTGAAGCAATTCAGAGATTTGGTGAACTTTTGTGCATGTTGACAGACACTTTTTACAAATCAAATAAAATATTTGAAATGTTTGAAATTTGATTATTCAGATTGCCCAGTCAAATTGAATGGGCTTAAATTTTTGAGCTAAATCATGAATTTCAATCAGATCTTGGCTGATTCACACAACCCTACCATTTATGTTCAGATGGGAAAAACATTAGAGTAATTATGGAAATCTATATCCTGGACTTTACTGTGTTTGTGGTGGAAGAAAGGAAGGAAGGAAGGAAGGAAGGAAGGAAGGAAGGAAGGAAGGAAGGAAGGAAGGAAGGAAGGAAGGACAAAGTAATGCTCTCATATTTTATTTTCACTTCTAAAATAATCCTACCCTCCTCTTAAAGATGGAGAATTCATGGTAGCAAAAGCCATGAGTGGGCATTATCTGCAGGGCTTTCAGTTTACCAAATCTGCAAGTAAAGTGATCCTTTTTCTTTTCTATTTTTTATAGCTGTGCAAAACTTTGAAAGGGGCACTTCGCAAAATGTATTGTGTGAGCAAAGCATCTCGAAGCATGAAAGCATCTGTGTCCTTTAAACAATTGGCATGGCTGCTTCAAAGACTTTCTAAAGCCATCTGGGCATGTATGTGTGTGCGTCCTTGGCTGCTTCACTATGGTGATCATCCTGTGGAAAGTGTTATCTGTGCACACATGTGCACACTGAATGGGGAAAGCCTTCAAAGCATTGGAGGATGTGGTTATTTTAATGCTTCAGAAAGGGATGCAGATCCAGGATGTGACTGCACTTTATAAAGCATTCCTTTTACATCCTTAATATTTTATTCCTTTGCCTACAGTTTCGGTTTCACATCTATTTTTTTAAACTACATAATTCCAAAATCACCAAACAGTTGCCAAATTAATTTAAAACATGATTTCTGGATCATTCCCAAACAGCACTAACAATGCAATTCCAGATAGGTTCACAAACTGAATTCAGTGGGATCTTCTGACACAACTCCAGTCTACAACAGTAAGAGAGAAAATCTATGCCATAATACTATAAATCTAAATAACATTTCCCCACAAGCTACGAAGGGGTATGGTGGCTCAGCGGGTAAGATGCCAGGCTTGTCGATCGGAAGATCGCAAGTTTGGAGGTTCGAATCCCTAGTCCCGCATGACGGAGTGAGCTCCTGCACTCGCCCCAGCTCTTGCCAACCTAGCAATTCGAAAGCATGCAAATGCAAGTAGATTAATAGGCACCACTTCAGTGGGTAGGTAACAGCGTTCCGCACACGTCATGCCAGCCACATGACCATGGAAGCGTCTTCGGACAACGCTGGCTCTTTGGCTAACAAACGGAGATGAGCACCGGCCCCTAGAGTCGGACACGACTGCACAAATGTGCGGGGGGAACCTTTACCTTTTTACAAGCTATGATAGGGGAGGAACACGCTGATACTCTGTTTCAAAGTCATCCCCCAAATTAGGAACCAAAATTATGCTATTTGCATAATTGCTGTGAGAATGAACATGCAAATGTAATTCAAATGATCAGCGGCAATAGTAAAAGTTCTCTGTTTCTTGGAAAGCTTTTGGATCATTATTGAAAACTCAGCTCCCTCCAAGATCTTAGGAGGAGCAAGTGAAACCCAGCAATTACCAGACTTCAGCAACTCAGTTACAGGACTAACTAGAGCAAAAGAGATCACACTTTCTGTGCTCAGTGCTATTGCATACACATTGTTGTGGAAGAAGAGAAGTGCTCAGCACCAACAAGGAAGGGCAATAATGGTTGGGTTCCAAATTGCAGAGAAAGTAGAACATCACTATAGTAAAATGGTAACTTTATCTCCAGAATGGCATTTCCAGTACAGTTCCTGTGATTGGCTGTGGCTCTGACAGTTCCTAGAAAAGCAACTAAACCTGCACATTGGTAAAAGGGTTATCCCCATTAAGCAATTCACTTTAAAGGGATTGCAGTGGATGCTTTCTATTATCAACTTAAGACTGCATTTTTCTTTTGAATGGCACCAGAAAGAATGCATTATTGATCGAATCAAGGACAGAAAGGGAAATCTTTGCCTTGACTTGATTAGGAATGAAAAAAGGTGCTAGTTGGAGAGGGTTTTTTGTTTTGATTCAATCAGGGGTGGAAAGGTATCAGTGGAAAATCTGCTGCTGGCCTGATCTTTTCCAGATCCTGTGGTTGTTAGTAAATGAATGGGGTTGGGGAGGGGAGGAATGGTTCACCCTTGTGCAGCTTTTGGATACGCATGAAGGAAATTTTTCATTTACAACATGGGGGGGGGGGGGCGGAATGTTTCATAAAGTTGCCTTAGCAACGTAGAGTTGAAAACACTGACTTCTCAATCATCTTTCCAAAGGTTTTATTGGTGGGTTTTATTTGTTTGGACTCGGATAGATAGAGACTACCAGAAAATCCAAGGGCTGTAGGCTGGGCTACTGTCTAAGGGTGTTTCTGGCAAGGCAGAAACTCATAGTTCCCAGATAGAAAGGACCATCAGATAAATATATCTGAGCCATCCAAGGCCACCATACAGATTGCCAGGTTTATTGACTAATAAAGGTAGGAGGAAAAAGCTCAGATTTGAAACTCAGATTTGATTTCTTCTCACAACAAAGGGCAAATCCTCTGGGTGTATATGGCATAATTCTTGTCTGAGAGATGCATCTGAGAGTCTTCTGCCAAATGATCCTATTCCTGAATAAAGGGCTATGTGTCTGGAGAGCTGAGAGTTCCTGCCAAGCTTTGGTGTGAAGCAGACAGACTAGGAAAGAAAAGGAAAAAAAATCTTGGAAGAAGCAAGTGGAAAACCATTCTCATATTTCTGCCAAGAAAACAACATGGGTGTGTCCCTGTGGTCACCTGGAGATGAGCTCAAGTCTAAGGAGATTTCATTTTAGGATTTGCGGGAAATATTTCAGGTTATAGAACCAATCAAGTGCCAAATCACAGCTGATGCCAGAAGATCCAGGATGTAGATCAGTCTGGGCAACTGCAAAACAAATAGCTTTGGAGAAGGAAAAAGTGTCCATTACAAGAGGAAAGTTGTTAACTTCAAAGAACAATTGTATTGATGACATTTCCCTGTCCTTCAGCAAATGCTACTAAAGGTTTAAAACACATTGGGCTTTCCAACCATGATTTTCTGAGATCACATTTCGCTGTGTCTTTAGTTGGGGCTATCAAAACTATCACCAGCAATTTCACCACACTTCTACACAATTCTCAGATAGTACAAAATTCAATCACCAAATGCACTTTGGCCTATTCCCCAAAAATATAAGGTTGTGGAGGAAACACATCTGTACTTGTAACTCATTCAAACGGAAACTTTGGAGCTGATTTCATTCACCTTTGGGACCATGATTACTGTTTTCCCTCATTACTACTATGAGGGACTTGGCAACAGCAGTGCGGAGTTGCAGCAGGACAAGAACTTTTTTGGAATGTACATACCCCAACTGACATCATCACTGAGCTGATGGCCCAGGGCTTGATGGAGAGGAGATAACATTTGAAAATTAGGAGGGTGCCAACTGTCTTTCCATAGACAAATCAACAAATGTAGCATTACTGATTTTTGTTTGGAACAAAAATACATACATACATACATACATACATACATACATACATACATACATGGTCAATGGCTAGCAGAGAGGTGAACTTCCTTTTGTCCCCATTCTGCTTGCCAAAGATCCACAACCAAGGTGCTAAGAACCACCCTACACTTGCTACCTGTATTGCCACCTTCAGTAAATATTCACCACCAAACTGCATTTCTTCCCAATTCTTATGAGACTCTCATTAATTCCTTCTCTGTTTCTTATTCTCTGCACTGGTTTTTTTTTTTTTTACGCCATTCTGATTTTCATCAAGCTAAGACAAGGGAGGGATACAAAGCTGATAAATGCTAAGAGTGATAAACATGTTTAATACCTAAACCTCTCCCCCCTGAAATTTTGTTATGCTGCCTCATCCTGGCCAGAAGGGTGGGGAGTGTTCCTGGGAAGGATGGGTGAAGAATTCTGGGACTGTATGCCAAGATTATATAATCTCAGCAGGATCACCCAAGATGTGAAGGTCATCCCAGGTGCCCAGCTAAAGCAAGCAGGCACCTATATTGGACAGCAGTGAATCAGGAAGATGCTGGAGGTGGAAGATCACTTTAGTGACAATGGCAAAGGCATCAATTCATACTTTGTGGTCTCCCATAGTAAATGGCAATAGTAAACCACTCCTGTATTTTACCAAGAAATATTATCTTGGAGAAAATATATCTACAGTATGTGGTTGCTAAGAGTCAACACCAACTTGGTAGCACATAACCCAGCCAGTCCCCCATCTTAGTTGAATTTGAAAAGTCAAGCAGAGTTGGATTTGGAGATACCAGAAAATCTTAGAACATTATGATGTATTGTAATTCCAAGAAACTACACAGATATGCATAAGAACACCAAAACATAAGCAGCATAGATAAGCAAAGACTAAGAAATGTGAGAAATAAATATAAATCAGTAAGTTGTGATCATTTGCATTTTGTTACTATAGCGTCCTGTTGAGTACCTTTCCCTGGGAGTCCATTTTTTAGGACTAGGACACAAATCCTGTGACCCAAATAAATGTGGGACAGATTAGGTAAAAAAAACCCAACCCTTGTAGGAGGATAGAGGACTTTGCAAGTAGAAAACCAGTGGGGAAAAAATGAGGATCTCAGCAATTATGTGTTTGTCCATTGAAACAATTTTTTTTAATAGGCATACCATTTGTAGCACAATCCTTGAACTGAATGCACAAAATATACAGACTTGTGGGAAGTTTAGTTTATCAGTTCTTTAGATAATTCTGTGCTTTGTTTTTCAAAACTACCATAAACCACTCAACATGAACTCTAATTTTCCAGGCCCAGATATGGAAGACAGTATAGATAATCTTACATACAATGCAGAGATCAACCATGCCATCAATCCGTGAGAAGGAAAAGTGGTATCTTACATTGTCTGAACTGAATTAAACAAACGTACTGTAAATTGTTCTGGTAAATTCAGATAGGTTTTGCTCAGAATTACTTTAAAAAGGGGGAAAGCTTAGAATGTTTACCTTACTAAATGTCCAATTAAATTATTTGGTGCTAAGGTATATAGTGCTCCTGTACACTTCCCTGGAGAGTTCTTGTCTTAAGTACAAAATAAAATGCAGCTAATCTGTATTTGTAAAATGGATTAATGCAGATCAGAGGAAAACGGTTGAACCATGGAACCCTATTAGCTGTAGAAGACACAATTTTTCAGTAATATAGGAGTGAATGAATAAAAGACACAAGAGAGAAAGGGTCAGCAGACCTTTTCACATCAGTTTTCCCTAAGGAGCCATATCCAAATCCAGAAAAGAAGTGGTGGATTTGGCCTCAATATTCAATTTCTATTTGAATCTTGGATTCACTGAAGTTTTCTGAGTTCTAAAACAGCCCCAGGAAAATCCCAAATTATATGAGGCACCATTTAATCCTGGGGTGAGTTGATGAATCACTGATGGATGTCAAAGGCAAGAGAAAGGGTAGGACACACGTGGCCCTTTAAAATTTGGGGAAATTTGCTAGGAAATTTTAATTAATGCTCATTAATTAATTTAATGCTCATGGTGACCAGGTGCTAGTTGTAGTTCTGACTACACATTTCCGTTTCTTGGCCTAAAGCCTGAACCCCAAAATCAAGTTCTTCTCATGCTCCTACAAATGTAGGTATTGGATTTTCCTACCAAGTGTACCATCAGTTGGATCAGTGGTGTTCAAGGATAGTACTGTTTTGGCAATGTAAGGACTCAAATTTATTTAAATAATACATGGCAACGAAGCATGTATCCATATTTGTTGTCCATGATCACACTTTATAGGCATAAGAACTAGAGTCAAGATGCAATTGCTCATCTTTCTCATAGATTTGGCTTCTAAAACCCAGAGGCTAAGAACATTTTCAAAAGTCATTTACAATGTTTTCCCCAAACTTAAAATAAGGACAAAATATGGATGATTCATCCATATCATAATAATGATGCACGAACCATCAGGGGGCATATTGGAAAGAAAATGATTCTATTTCCTTTGGTTCTCAGAATGTTCGTAGGCGTGTATTTTCCTATAACGCTCAGAGAGAAATGGCCATGCCAAATGACCTCCTATCCCATGTTAATGATATCATTAATGCTCCTTTACCATTAGTGTTTCTAATATCAGCTTTGGTGCTTGATGCCTCTCAGTTGGGTCAGGGAAATAGAAATACAGACAACATAATGGATTCAGCATAGGTAAGGAAAGTTTGAAGGCCCTCTCTCCCTATCTGGAGAAGATGAGTCTACCACTCACTTTTCTTGAACCTCAGAAACTCTATCATAAAGCAAGTGCATTGTTTTGCTAGATTAATATAACTAAGTGTTACGTAGAGAGCCGATTTGATGTAGTAGTTTAAGGCACCAGACCACAAATCAGGAGAGTGTGAGTTCTAGTTCTGCCTTAGGCCCAAAGTCATCTGGATGACTTTGGGCCAGTCACTCCCTGTCATCCCTAGGAAAAAGAAGGCAAAGGCAAGCTACTTCTGAAAACGTTGCCAAGAAAACTGCAGGGATTTGTCCCGCCAGCCACCAGAAGTCATGACTGACTTGAAGGCATACATACAAAGCAGAAAACCATCCATTTAGCCACAGAACTCAAGAATCTTGCTACCCTGAGCAAGAATGAACAATTGTTTCCTAAACATTTATCCCATCCTTGAAATATATCATATAAGAACCCAACTTCCATTTGTCATAAATTCATACTTTGCCTTGGTGTCCTAATTGCAAATTTGGACTGCCATTAGTTGAAAAAGAAAAGTAATTCTGTCTGGCTACAACTTCTAGATTTTGTTTACTGATGCTTTTTTATTTTATTATTTAAAATATATATAAAACACATATAAACAATTATACATATACTTACAGTGTGTACAACATATTTACATTTCAGACATCTTTAGACACAAAACAAAACAATAAGAGGAAAAAAAAGAAAAAAAAAGTAACATATATTATAGACTTTTGAAAATACTTCGTTTTCTTCACAAAAAAATTTTGTTTCATATTTATTTACATACAGTAGCTTTTCTTATTCCTTTCCCCCCTCTTTTTTTATCCCTTTCATGTTTCATTTTTATAATTATTTCATTACATTTCATAAATTTCAATATCTTATTCATCTAGATCTTCTATACATTTCCTTTTCTCTTATTTCTTCTCTCACTTATAATTTTATACACTTAGTTTAATCATGTATTCCTTTTGTATATACTTTAAAAAGGGGTTCCATATCAATTCATAGTCCTCCAATTCTTCATCTTTCATTAAATTTGTTAGTCTGTCCATTTGAGTGATTTCCATTAGTTTTATGATCCATTCTTCTATTGTCGAAGTACATTCTTGTTTCCAATATTGTGCAAAAGTAATTCTTGCTGCTGCTGTTAGATATAATAATAGTTTTTTGCTGTTATTGTTCATCTTTTTTTCCATTAATCCCAATAGGTAGATTTCTGGTTTTTTTCCCATATTTGTTTCCAAGATTTTACAAATACACAGATGTATTTTATCCCAATATTTTTTTTGTTTTCTTACATGCCCACCATACATGATACATTGAACCAACTTTTGTTTTACATTTCCAACATAAATTTGAGTTAATATGTTTCATTCTGAACAGCTTCTCAGGAGACATGTACCACCTAAACATCATTTTGTATATATTTTCTTTTAGATTATTGCTCAATGTAAATTTAATATTTTTGTCCATATATTTTGCCAGTCTTCATAACTCTGTTTTTTACTGTGGTGGGAAATAATTTTCAATGGTTAAGAGCAGTTGCAAAGCAACAAGAAGCACTGTAGGTCCATATGGAGTTAATCTGGGACTTCTGGATTCCACACTGCAGCCCATGAGTTTAAGGAAATCATTACCACTCTCTTGTCCAAAACCATGAGCTATGTCCATCTGTATTATCTAGTTCCTCAAAATAAGTCCTTGATCTGGGGGGTCATTCTTTACATGGAGCATAAAACAATAGAAATGAGACAGTATTATACAAGTTATGGCTGATCCAAATTATTATTTTAACTTATAAGTATACTGTTCACTAATGTATGAATAAGTCATGGTTATTAACTAAATATTATGTTTTGCTGAAGTTGACTGGCTTTGGTTTAAGGGGCTCAGTGAAGGGACCTCTGTAACAGTTTGCAAAGAAGAAAGGAATTCTTCTACCATATATTTTGGCATCATTCAGAAATGAAATATGTTGGGGTTTGATATACCCAGGAATTTACAGCTAGATATAAATTATATTGAGAGGCTTGATATTTAGGTGAAAGGGGAAATATTCTGCAGAGTCACCCAATTAGCAGCCATTGTTGTAGGGATGATGTGGCAGTGTATGACACATACAACAGGTGCTAAGAGTTAAGTTGGGTGTGGTGAATAATGAGAGTGACCTATAAGGTGATTGGTCAGTTTATATATAAATACAGAGATGTCCTGTAATTCATTCTCATTTATTCTCATTTTACCTCGTGTATGCTGTATCGTTGGTTTATCATTTGTTACCTGTGTGGAAGTGATCTGTAAATACGTATGTATATAAGTAAATAGGATATTTGATATAACTTCTGTTTGGAGTCTATTTACTGCATAGTACTTGGAGAACCCATGGCACAGCCGTGTTTTTGTCTGTAAAAGTCACCTCTGTATGAGAAATAAGTGGTGTTCAGACACAGGTCCAGAAGATGGCAGATCTGGTTTGGGTTGAGATGGTTTCTCTTTTCGAGGGTGCTGTCCTCTTCTAGTCTCTTCCTGACAGCGGATAGAGCATGAGTGGTGGGGATGCTGGTGAAAAGGGAGGACACATCGAAGGAGACCATAGTTTCATCTGTATCCAGTTTCAGGATCTTTGCTTTAGAAACAAATTCTTCCGAATTATGGATGTGGTGTTCAGAGTGTCCAACTAGAGGTGCTAGTATGGTAGAGAGGTGTTTGGCAATGTTGTATGTTACCGAATTAATGCTGCTGACTATGGGTTGGAGGGGTGTTCCTTCCTTGTGGATCTTAGGAAGTCCGTAGATGCAGGGGATGGCTTCTCCAGGATACAGACGGTGGTAGGTAATCCTATCCATGGAGTCATCATGTTCCAATTGTTTCAAACTGTCTATTACCTTTTTCTTGTAATTGTTGGTGGGGTCTCTTTTCAGTTTTTCATATGTATGGTGATCCTCCAAAAGTGAGGTAATTTTATTGTGGTAGTCTGCAGTGTTTGGATCGCTGGTGCCTAGGAGAGAAGCAGGCCGCTCCATCCGCTCGCCCCGACAAAATAAATATATTTCAAGGATACTCTGCACACAGTAGCCTAAGCAGCTTTGCTATTTTCCCACCACCACCACCACCACCACCACTTTACAGGGGCTAGACCTCCAGTGATAATTAAAATCCTCGTGGTTTGCCTGCTTTCTCTAGAAGTTAAACAACTTCTTGTGTCAATGTTTTTGTTGTTTTTATCCATTCAATCGTGTCCAATTCTCGGAGACTGCCTGGACAAGTCCCTGCAGTTTTCTTGACAATGTTATTCAGAAGTGGTTTGCCCTTGCCTCCTTCCTAGGGCTGAGAGAGGGTGACTGGCCCAAGGTCACCCAGATGGCTTTGTGCCTAAGGCAGGACTAGAAATCACAGTCTCCTGGTTTCTAGCCTGATGCCTTAATCTCTATACCAAACTGGCTCTCATATCACATTACCTTACATTACTACATATAATACAGAGAGAGAGAGAGGAGGAGATCCAAATAGTATTGTGGTTATAAGACTATAATTCATAATTAAAGAATTATGAAGGCCTTCTTCCATTTTGCCTGACAACTATTAGCAGCGAATAATCTTCTGACTTTATAGCGTGCTGTATGTGGTAGAGATAAGAAAACTTCCTTGCTGCCATCTAACGGTTGTCCAGATTTTCGCAGCCCAGGCATGACGGACCTAGTGTATAGGAAGAGTACTTAAAGTTTTATTAAAAGCCCTTTGCATTCCTTTGTATTTGTTGATCAATTTAACTCCCTTGACTAATTCTGATTAGCTAACCTAAACTATATTATAGTTTATCTGTGATGTGTGGTTGGTTTAGTGTGATGTGTAAGCCAGCCATTGTAGTTTGTGAATCATGATTTATGCCTTTCGTGTGAACTTTGCCTATAAGTAAGTTGCTCATGGTTTGTTTCCTTTCTGATGGACTCAGGGTCTCTTTTACTAATACAAAGTGCCTGTATCCTGACTGGGCCTCGAGGAGCCAATTGGTTGAATAGGTGCTCTACTGTTTTCCCTGAAGCTGCTGTTGCTTTTATCTTCGTTGAAAAATAAGGGGAAAAATGGATCAGCAAATATGAAGGCCTTCTTCCACTTTTCCTGACAATGGTAAGCCCCAAGGCTTCTTCTGACTTTATAGCCTGCTGGATGTGGTAGAGAAAACTTTTCTCACAGGCATCTAAAGGTTGCCCAGATTATTGCAGCCCAGATGTGGTAGGCCTCATGTATAAGGAGAGTACTTAAAGTCTTGATTGCAAGCCCTTCATAGTGTCTCTTGAGCTATTTAACTCCCTGGATTCATTCTACTTATTCAGATGCAATTATTTCACCTAAGCGGCAGTTTGTCTGTGATGTGTGGTTCATTTAGTGTGATGCGTGAAGCCAGCCATTGTAGTTTATGAATCATGATTTATGCCTTTTGTGTGAACTTTCGCAATAAGCAAGTTGCTTTTGGTTTATTTCCTTTCTGTTAATGGAAGCAGAACAAGTATGTCTCATAATGTATTATTGCTGTCCATTTTCTTACCCTTCTTTCTCCAGTTTGCTAATCTGTCACATTTGTTTTTATACTCTTGGAACAGGAATTGCTCCTGTGGGCTTCATTAGCCTATTAGTCCAAACCATAGCTTTCCAAACTGTGTGTCGCGACACTTTAGTGCAGAGCTTTCTAAACTTTTCATGTTGGTGACACACTTTTTAGACATGCATCATTTCGCGACACACTCTTACAGCAGGACATCATTTCGCGACACACTCTTACAGCAGGGCACAAGGCAGGCACTAGAACCTGCGCAGAATCCTGGCAGGGCTTGGAGGCAGCAGCAGCCGCGACACACCCAGACACTGCAGCCGACACACTAACGTGTCCTGACACACAGTTTGGAAAGCTCTGCTTTAGTGTGTCTCAACACACAGTTTGGTGTGCTGCAACACAACCTGGAAGCGCCGCCGCTGCCGCCGTTGGTATGTCGCCAACGGCGGCACTTTGGAAAGCACTGGTCCAAACCCTTGAACTGGAAATTCAGTATTACTAAAATAATGCTATGTTTTGAAACGGTACAAAACAGTGTTTGGCAGGTACAGTAAATGCATGCACAAAAAGATGTAATCAATTCTGATATGGAAATCAGACCCATATCATATATCATATATCATACAATGCTCACTACTTTTAAACATAGAATGAAGCTATTACCAAGGAAAGTGCAAAAGCACGTGTACAGTATATACAGGCCGAGAAATTCTTAATTTTTCTATAAGTATGACTGGGAAAATTCATTGTAGAGATGCTGGTCATCTGATGGACCCCATAAGTTTCTATCACGTACAAAGGACACTAAAATCTCAAATGTCCTGCAGAGGTGCTAAAATCTTATAAGATCTTGCACAAAGTTGTAATGTTCCCATATGAGATCAAAATTGCACAATGAAATATGGGACTCATTTATACAAAATATAGTAGTTTAGGGGAAAGCAAGATGGTTATATAATTGTATTATATATATACAGTATGTGTGTGTGTGTGTGTGTGTGTGTATCCATCCTTGCATCATATTTGCATTAGATAAATATATATAGAATTTTAATTGTTTATTATAATGACATATTATATTTCATATTTTTATTTTATTTTATTTTATTTTTCTCTTCTATTCACAAACGTATTCTTCCTTACTTCTTCCTTCCTGCCTTCTCAGGGCTACCCGGAGGGAAGGCCAAGGTTGCCTCCATGGGGGAAGGGGATCCACAGTAGCCTGCCCCTTTACTGTCGCCCTCTCCCGCCCAGGCATCACCCACACCTCCAAAGCCTCAGTGTCCCATGGAAGAATAAAGTCAATAATGCAGAAGGAACCAGGCAGTGGCAAAGGCGTCCAGCAGCAGAACCTCCAAGAAAACAGCAGCAGAAACACCAGCAGCAAAGAACGTCCAGCATCAGTGTTCCGCAGCAGCCCGCCCCCATTTGGGATAGAAAGTGTGGGTTTTGAATGCCTTCGTTCCTTTCATCTGCCGATACCCTCACTCCTTCCCCTTAATGTTCTAAATGAAATTACCTTCATTAATGAAGCCATCCTCATTGTCAGCATGCCAGAGTTCTGCAGGAATTTTTGGAAATGCCTGCTTGACTTCTGTGACCTGGAAGGGACAGAAAGAAGTGCATCACACTGTTGCCAAGGTGTCTTGGAGAGCACTTTCCCTTCTTCCCTTGGCCCATCGACGCAAATCTTAACCAGCAAAATATCCATTCCAGGGATTCCCTAGTTCACCATCAAATGGAATGAAGGGAAAAAGAAACCCTCCCTGCCCTTTTGTCCCAAGAGAGAGGTGAAACGACGATGGGTTCCCGAGAGCAGCAGGGGACCTGAAGCCTACAATCCATGGCTACTGTACGTACATTGATGCTAGGATGGTGGTTGCTGCAGTAGAGAAGCTGCTTCAGGACAGTGGAGAAACATCTCCAGCCATGTGGCTCAAAGTGCTGTGGATTTGAAGAAGAGAGGACAACTTTGCTCATTTCCTAGCACCAAGGATCTCATTGCCAAGGCACACGTGCGCAGTTTATGGTGTGTTCTTCTCGAGGCCTCTGGAGCCATGCTCTCCCTCTAACATTGCCCCAGCCTTCCTAAATCCCAGGAATGCTTTGGGATGGCTTTGGATGGCATTTCCCAGCAAAGAACTCAAGGTCACTATAAACACTTATTTTTCTCATTTGCAATTCTGGCCTTGAAACATTACCGTGGAAGGTCCTTGTGCAAGAAGATATCCCTGAATGAAGAAAAACGGCTCTTTTGAACAACCAATCTTCTTCAAGTACTGGATGCCTGTCCTCAAGAACAATCCTCCAGCTACTGTTCAGAGTCGGACACTGAACAGGAGTTTTCACCCTTGATTCTGTGAATGTCTGCACTGGCCAAGTGGTTCTTCTACACCCTTACCTTCAAAATGAAAATGAAGTGCTTTGATGTCGGAGCCTGCTGAAGGAGAGCTCTGAGCGTGAGGCCCAAGGCCGCCTCCATCAATTTCTTCTCTACCTGAAAGGAAAGACAGATGGTGACATGCACTTTTCCGGGATGTCTTCCCAGCCATGTCAGCACCCAAAAGCAAGTCCCTTGAAGTGTTGGTGACAATGGTACCTCAGGAACATCCTCATCTCTGATGTCCATGGAGCCCATCCAGAGGAAGACAAAGATGTCCAGGAGCATGGTTTCCACCGGTGGGTCCATGGCTGGTGGGACCTTGCTGTAGAGACAAAAGAAGGAAGAGACGTCAGTGCCCATCTTAGTCAAAACCCTTCTGTGTCACCGTTCCCCAAAAAATCGGAAAAGGTGGGCAACTGCTAGGAGGTGTGGGCAGGTCAAGCCACCCTCTCTTCTCTCCACTTCACAAGGAGAAAGTTTCCTTTCATTGGGTGGCCCCAGCTGAAAGCGTCCAAAAGGGCAATGGACCAACTCAAGCTTCTGGGTGGTTGTCAAGGGCAGCCCTCTGTGGAGTGTGTTGCAGTAATCAGGCTGCAAAGGGACCAGGGCATGAGTGACTGTCTCAAAGGCCTCCTGACCTAGGAGGGGGCACAACTGGTGCACCAGATGAAGCGGTGCTTTTCCTTTTTTCTTTGTTTTCTATTCTCCCCCTTCCTACTCTCTGAGTACTGCAAACTGATTTTCCTTTCACACTACAAAAGAAAGAAGAAATTGACCTGATCTCATAGACCGCAAGAAGTGCAGCTAGTCCTGCAGAGAAGCTGCTTAAATTGTCCTCCAAGAGAGCCTGGCGGGAAACAAGAGTGGAGAGAAGCAGAGAACCCAAAGTCAACCAGGCTGCTCCAGCCCACGCCTTCCTCTTTGTCCAGCCCCTTTTGACCTGCTCTTCTGCCACAGCTTGTCTTTCAGTCCAAAGGAGAATGACCCGCAGGTGAAGGACCCTTTGCATGGGCTTGTTTTTGTAAAGCTGCATTCTCTTTCTCTGACAGACTTTCAGTTCGGGTGAGCTTCTGCTGACCCTTCTGAAAACCAGGGGTAGCTTTTTCCCTCTCCCTCTCCCCCTCATTTCTCCCCAGCATCCTTTGCTGGCCACCGATTTCTACATCCCTCCCTCCCTCCCTCCCTCCCTCCCTCTTACTTACCAGGACAGCAAGACTATAAACGTTCTTGTTCCGGGGAACCGGGACTTTCAGTTCCCCGCTCTGCTTCATCTGAAAGAGAGCAGCGATGGAACTCAGGCACTGGATGATGCTCTTGTCCTGCTGCAATGGAAAAGAGTCAGGCTGTCAGTCAGGCAGTGTCCTGTTCCAACTTAATACAGAGACTTGAATTGCTTAACAGTTTTTATTAAGTACTATCAGATTAATTGGATGGCAGTCTCCAAGATAATCTTCTTCTGTTATAGGGCACAGTACTGTATTTACTTCAATCTGATGGGTTTTGGGATCTGGAAACAATACAACAGGACAGGAACAAGGCAAGACAACACAAGCAAGACAAACAGTACAATCAAGAATAAATATCAGACTGGTTCTGGAGATTAACTAGCAAGACAACTTACACAACTACTAATCTACTAGGTGGTAATTACATCAAGAATTAATTCAGGCAATGTACAGTTTAACAAGAACAAAAGAGACAGTTATGTTTTTTTGTCAAAGGTAGGCAAGGCTGGATTAGGAGGAAGGTGGAAAGGACTGGGTATTTTAAAAGGCTGGCTGGGTTTTAATAGGAAGGAATGGGAAGGATTAATTAACTGGGTTGTTCGGAAGACAGGTAGTTGGGAGCTTGATAGAAGATCCTCTGCTGTAACAGACTTTCCAATAGTTGAGGTCTGAGGCAATTTAGGGTCAGAGTAATTCAGCCCAGCAACAGTATGCTGTTTGGCAGGTGATAAGCGGTCTTTGTTTTTAACAACGGGGGGCTTGAAATAGCCGGAAGGCACTGGCGAGGCAGCAGCAGCGGCGAAGGAAGACAGCCCAGAGACAGATCCGTCAGCGTAGACAGGCACGGAGGGAAGCCACGGCGTTGACGCTGAGGCAGCAAGGGAAGCAACTGCAGAAGGAGTCTCCTCAGAAACTGCGACGGAAGACAGCTCCGAAAGGTAAGGAGAACTGGTTGATCGGTGGATCCGAGGGCTGGAGTTAGTCTGAGGATGGGGAGGGCTAGAGAGATCGTTTAAGCAGGGCTTCTGTGGTGTGAGCAGCTGTGGAAGAAGTCTGGAGCTGAAGGTATGTGGTACTCCTGAAGAACGGTTGTCCATGACAACCCATTCTTCGTTGTTTCCTCCTTTTATACTTTGTCCCATATAGTATATGCTTGTTCAGGTGCTGTTAGTTTTCTCGAGTAGTAGGCACAAGGTAAAAGTAACCCATCCTCTGAATTTGCCTGAAGTAGCACCGCCCCGATGGCAATATCAGAGGCATCAGTCTCTACTACAAATGGTAATGCTGGATTGGGGTGTTTCAAAATGGGGTCGGTCATAAAGAGAGCCTTTAACTTGTTGAAAGCTTGGGTCTCCACGTTTCCCCATTGGAAGGTAGATCGTTTACGCAATAAGTTGGACAGCGGAGCTGTGATTTCTGCAAATTGCGGTATGAAATTTCTGTAATAGTTAGCGAATCCTAGAAGTCGCTGTACATCCTTGGCCCGTTTAGGTGTTTGCCATGACTGTAACGCCTCTATCTTGCCTGGTTCCATCTCGATTCCAGCGGCAGAGATCCGATGTCCCAAAAATTCTATCGTCTCCTGAGCAAACTGGCATTTTTCCAGTTTGGCATAGAGTTGGTTTTCACGCAGGCGTTGTAACACTACTCGAACATGCTGGACATGCATGTCATGGGATGAGGAGTAAATCAGGAGATCATCTAAGTAGATTATTAAAAACTGGTCTAAAAGGTCTTTAAAAATGTCATGCATGAAATACATGAAGACTGCAGGAGCATTCGACAACCCAAATGGCATGACTGTGAATTCAAAATGGCCGTAACACGTACGGAACGCCGTTTTCCATTCGTCTCCTGCTCTAATTCGTACTAGGTTATAAGCTCCTCTTAGATCTAATTTAGTAAAGACCTTGGCCCCTTGGACCCGTTCCAGCAGTTCTGAAATCAAAGGTAACGGATATCTGTTCTTGATGGTAATGTCATTTAATTTGCGATAGTCACAACAGAGCCGTAACTCTCCTGATTTTTTTTTAACAAAAAGCACTGGTGCAGCTAACGGTGAAGTAGATGGTCGAATAAATTTCTTCTTCAGATTGGAGTCTACAAACTCTCGGAGAGCTATTCGTTCGGGTTCTGATAAAGAATAAATTCGTCCCACTGGAAGTTTGGCACCGGGAATTAACTCGATGGGACAGTCGTAAGTTCTATGGGGAGGAAGCTGTTCTGCTTCTTTTTCATTGAAGACATCCAGGTATTCATGGAATGGTTCAGGAATCTGTTTTTCAATTTCAGTCATATAAGCACTGGCGACTGTAACTGTCTGATGTTGACCACATTGTGGACTTAAAAATTCCACTTCCCCGCTCGACCAGACAATCCTTGGTTCATGGATTCTTAACCAGTCCAAACCTAAGACTATTGGAAACTTTGGCGTGACCACTAAGTAAAAGTTAATCTCTTCTAGATGAGTTCCAATCCTCATGCTCAAGCGTTGAGTGATAGCTGTCACTGGTCCCGACCTCAAGGGTCGTCCATCAATGGTTTCCACCATCACAGGAGATTGGACCTTGGTCTGAGGAGTTCCCCATTGCCTCGCAAATTCCATATCCATACAGCTAATAGTGGCCCCTGAGTCCACCATAGCTTGAACTGTAACTATCGATGCCTGATCCAATTGTATAGTCACAGTTTATGCCAAATGTCCTGGAAGAAAGAAACTTTGCAGTGATCCTTGGCCTTCAGTACTCCCCACCCAACCTAATTGCCCCCTTAGGTTGGGCGTCGTCCGTTTCCCGCCTGAAAGACAGCCTTGGTCTTGACTGGGCAGCTAGCCGCAATATGTCCAATACCTGCACAATATATGCATAAGCCTTCTTGCCGGCGTCGTTCTTTTTCGGTTTGAGTAAGGCGTGGTCGAGCCCCCTCTAAAGGCGGTGGAGTTTCCCCCACCGGTCTCCAGTTGCGGTAAGCTGGACTAATTCCTGAATAGAAAGGGCATCTCTCCCGGCGTTGCTGCAATCTCCCATCGATCTGAAGGCAGAGGTGGGTTAATTCCTTCAGGGTAGAGGGACATTGGATACGGGCGAGTTCATCCAATATTTCTGCTGATAAACCTTCTTGAAATTGATCTACCAATGCCTCTTCTCCCCAGTGTAAATTTTGAGCGATAGCCCGGAAGGTACTAATGTAATCTGCTACAGGTGAACGGCCTTGCCTCAATCTGCGTAATCTGCGACTAGCTGATTGGACCTTTACCGGGTCCTCGTACATGTCCTTTAATTGTTGAATGAATTCCTCAAAATCATCTAATATGGGGCTTTGTTGAATGATGAGAGGCAAGGCCCAATGGGCGGCAATTCCAGTCAGGAGGTTAATAATAAATCCTACCTTGTGCCTGTCAGTAGGGAAATCCTCCTCACGTAAACTTATGCACAGCTGGCACTGGGCCAAAAAGGCTGGGAATTGGCTTAGGTTGCCATCAAATTTTTCCGGTGTAGCCACAGGGCATTTTGGGCGCGTTGGTGCTGCGCTTGCCGGTTGTGCAAGAAGTTGTGCCAGCTGGGCACTTAAGGTGGCGAACTGTAGCCGGAGTTGTTCTGACTCGGATGATATGGTTTCCTTGGCTACAAGCTTTCTTGCCTTGCTTTTCCTCATCAGAACGGTGGTCAGGGACAATCTGTCGTGTTCCAACTTAATACAGAGACTTGAATTGCTTAACAGTTTTTATTAAGTACTATCAGATCAATTGGATGGCAGGCTCCAAGATTAACTTCTTCTGTTATAGGGCACAGTACTGTATTTTACTTCAATCTGATGGGTTTTGGGATCTGGAAACAATACAACAGGACAGGAACAAGGCAAGACAACACAAGCAAGACAATCAGTACAATCAAGAATAAATATCAGACTGGTTCTGGAGATTAACTAGCAAGACAACTTACACAACTACTAATCTACTAGGTGGTAATTACATCAAGAATTAATTCAGGCAGTGTACAGTTTAACAAGAACAAAAGAGACAGTTATGTTTTTTTGTCAAAGGTAGGCAAGGCTGGATTAGGAGGAAGGTGGAAAGGACTGGGTATTTTAAAAGGCTGGCTGGGTTTTAATAGGAAGGAATGGGAAGGATTAATTAACTGGGTTGTTCGGAAGACAGGTAGTTGGGAGCTTGATAGAAGATCCTCTGCTGTAACAGACTTTCCAATAGTTGAGGTCTGAGGCAATTTAGGGTCAGAGTAATTCAGCCCAGCAACAGTATGCTGTTTGGCAGGTGATAAGCGGTCTTTGTTTTTAACAACGGGGGGCTTGAAATAGCCGGAAGGCACTGGCGAGGCAGCAGCAGCGGCGAAGGAAGACAGCCCAGAGACAGATCCGTCAGCGTAGACAGGCACGGAGGGAAGCCACGGCGTTGACGCTGAGGCAGCAAGGGAAGCAACTGCAGAAGGAGTCTCCTCAGAAACTGCGACGGAAGACAGCTCCGAAAGGTAAGGAGAACTGGTTGATCGGTGGATCCGAGGGCTGGAGTTAGTTTGAGGATGGGGAGGGCTAGAGAGATCGTTTAAGCAGGGCTTCTGTGGTGTGAGCAGCTGTGGAAGAAGTCTGGAGCTGAAGGTATGTGGTACTCCTGAAGAACGGTTGTCCCTGACAACCCATTCTTCGTTGTTTCCTCCTTTTATACTTTGTATCTCGCGCTGTTCGAATGCAGCAGCCAATAGGCGTGCTGCGTTCTTGGCTCTTTTTTTTGAAATTGAGTTCAACTCTGCTGCAACATTTTTATCGTTGCAACAGAGTTTTACCTTTTCCCTTTTCCTGCTGCCAGACTTGGCCTCTTTTGACCAGTCCTTCCTAACATTATCCCCCCCCGCCGCAGGACCCCCGTCCCTCCGGCATTGTGGCCTAGGCTTTATCGGGTAACGTTGATGGAATTCTCGAAGCTTCGCAGGGGCATGAACATGGGAAGCATTTTCCCAAGAATTTTCTTGTGGTCCATAACCTTTCCAAGATATCAGATATTGTAGTCGTCCATGGCGAACCCGTGAATCTAGGATGCATGCAACCTCATATTCTGCTTCACCCTGAACCAGGACTGGAGGTGGTGGTGGTTTGATAGTTCGTAATGGGCTAGGTGGACCGGCTGGAATCAGTAAGGATCTATGAAATACAGGATGAATTTTCATGTGTGATGGGATGGTAAGACGGAAGGCCACCGGATTGATAATGGTTTCGATAGGAAAAGGCCCCACAAATCTGTGATCTAATTTCTTTGAAGGGCGAGAAGACTTAAGGTGTTTAGTGGAAAGCCACACTAAATCTCCCACTGAGAGTGGAGGCCCAGCACGTCGATGACGATCAGCAATTCTTTTATAGTCCTCCTTAGCCTTTTTTAGATGGTTCTGGAGTGCCAGATGTGTGGCCTGTAGGTCTTGTAAAAATTGATTTGCTGCAGGAACCGCTGAGTCAGGAGAGTCCATAGGGAATGAGCGGGGGTGAAACCCATAATTAGCCAAGAATGGTGACATTTTTATTGTAGTATGTTGTGAGTTGTTATACGAATATTCCGCTAAAGATAATAACTCGACCCAATTATCTTGTAAGTGATTAACGTAACAGCGCAGGTATTGTTCTAAGATGGAATTTACTCTTTCTGTCTCCCCATCAGATTGTGGGTGATTGGACGATGATAATTGTCTTTGAATTTGTAAGCCGGTAATTAAAGCCTTCCAGAATTTTGCCGTAAACTGTGGTCCCCGATCTGAAACCACCCCTTTTGCTAACCCATGCAATCGGAAGATATGCTTTATGTACAGTTGTGCCGTGTCTTTTGCTGTGGGAAGTCCTTTACAGGCGATAAAATGTGCCATCTTGGTCAGGGTATCTACAACTACTAAGATGGTTGTTGCCCCATTAGATTTTGGAAGATCTGTGATGAAATCCATTGATATGGTCTCCCAAGGTTGTTCCGGTGTGGGTAGGGGAAGTAACAATCCTGTCGGTTTGCCTGGCTGATGTTTTGCTCTACGGCAGGTAGGGCAGGATGATATATAGGTTTTTACATCATGGTGGAGTTGTGGCCACCAAAAGTTCCTTGATATCAGATTGAGGGTTTTGTAAAACCCGAAGTGACCTGCGGCAGGTTTATCATGAGATAGCTGCAGTATTTCTTCTCGTAGGTTTCCAGCAGGTACATAATAGCAACCCCTGAAACGTAGTAGATTATCGCTCCAGGACCATTGTCCTTATTGGTTGTTCGGTAGTTGGGATATTTCGCGTATCTTTTTCTTAACCAATGGATCCTGTTGCTGCTGCTCTCGAATGTCTTGTAATAGATTGCTGGAGGTTTGTAGTACAGCGATTCGTTCTACAGGAATGACCGTTTGTCTTATCAATTCTTTCTTGGTTTGATCATATTCTGGCTTGCGTGAAAGTGCATCTGCTCGTTGATTCTTCCCTCTCGGAATGTAGGTGACTTTGAAATCAAAACGGGAAAAGAACAAAGACCAACGGATCTGACGCTGATTGAGGTTGCGTGCTGTTTTAAGATGCTCTAAGTTCCGATGGTCCGTTCTTACCTCAACAACATGTTTAGCCCCTTCCAGGTGGTGTCTCCAAACTTCAAAAGCGACTTTGATGGCCAAGAGCTATTTGTCCCATATAGTATATGCTTGTTCGGGTGCTGTTAGTTTTCTCGAGTAGTAGGCACAAGGTAAAAGTAACCCATCCTCTGAATTTGCCTGAAGTAGCACCGCCCCGATGGCAATATCTGAGGCATCAGTCTCTACTACAAATGGTAATGCTGGATTGGGGTGTTTCAAAATGGGGTCGGTCATAAAGAGAGCCTTTAACTTGTTGAAAGCTTGGGTCTCCACGTTTCCCCATTGGAAGGTAGATCGTTTACGCAATAAGTTGGACAGCGGAGCTGTGATTTCTGCAAATTGCGGTATGAAATTTCTGTAATAGTTAGCGAATCCTAGAAGTCGCTGTACATCCTTGGCCCGTTTAGGTGTTTGCCATGACTGTAACGCCTCTATCTTGCCTGGTTCCATCTCGATTCCAGCGGCAGAGATCCGATGTCCCAAAAATTCTATCGTCTCCTGAGCAAACTGGCATTTTTCCAGTTTGGCATAGAGTTGGTTTTCACGCAGGCGTTGTAACACTACTCGAACATGCTGGACATGCATGTCATGGGATGAGGAGTAAATCAGGAGATCATCTAAGTAGATTATTAAAAACTGGTCTAAAAGGTCTTTAAAAATGTCATGCATGAAATACATGAAGACTGCAGGAGCATTCGACAACCCAAATGGCATGACTGTGAATTCAAAATGGCCGTAACACGTACGGAACGCCGTTTTCCATTCGTCTCCTGCTCTAATTCGTACTAGGTTATAAGCTCCTCTTAGATCTAATTTAGTAAAGACCTTGGCCCCTTGGACCCGTTCCAGCAGTTCTGAAATCAAAGGTAACGGATATCTGTTCTTGATGGTAATGTCATTTAATTTGCGATAGTCACAACAGAGCCGTAACTCTCCTGATTTTTTTTTAACAAAAAGCACTGGTGCAGCTAACGGTGAAGTAGATGGTCGAATAAATTTCTTCTTCAGATTGGAGTCTACAAACTCTCGGAGAGCTATTCGTTCGGGTTCTGATAAAGAATAAATTCGTCCCACTGGAAGTTTGGCACCGGGAATTAACTCGATGGGACAGTCGTAAGTTCTATGGGGAGGAAGCTGTTCTGCTTCTTTTTCATTGAAGACATCCAGGTATTCATGGAATGGTTCAGGAATCTGTTTTTCAATTTCAGTCATATAAGCACCGGCGACTGTAACTGTCTGATGTTGACCACATTGTGGACTTAAAAATTCCACTTCCCCGCTCGACCAGACAATCCTTGGTTCATGGATTCTTAACCAGTCCAAACCTAAGACTATTGGAAACTTTGGCGTGACCACTAAGTAAAAGTTAATCTCTTCTAGATGAGTTCCAATCCTCATGCTCAAGCGTTGAGTGATAGCTGTCACTGGTCCCGACCTCAAGGGTCGTCCATCAATGGTTTCCACCATCACAGGAGATTGGACCTTGGTCTGAGGAGTTCCCCATTGCCTCGCAAATTCCATATCCATACAGCTAATAGTGGCCCCTGAGTCCACCATAGCTTGAACTGTAACTATCGATGCCTGATCCAATTGTATAGTCACAGTTTATGCCAAATGTCCTGGAAGAAAGAAACTTTGCAGTGATCCTTGGCCTTCAGTACTCCCCACCCAACCTAATTGCCCCCTTAGGTTGGGCGTCGTCCGTTTCCCGCCTGAAAGACAGCCTTGGTCTTGACTGGGCAGCTAGCCGCAATATGTCCAATACCTTCACAATATATGCATAAGCCTTCTTGCCGGCGTCGTTCTTTTTCGGTTTGAGTAAGGCGTGGTCGAGCCCCCTCTAAAGGCGGTGGAGTTTCCCCCACCGGTCTCCAGTTGCGGTAAGCTGGACTAATTCCTGAATAGAAAGGGCATCTCTCCCGGCGTTGCTGCAATCTCCCATCGATCTGAAGGCAGAGGTGGGTTAATTCCTTCAGGGTAGAGGGACATTGGATACGGGCGAGTTCATCCAATATTTCTGCTGATAAACCTTCTTGAAATTGATCTACCAATGCCTCTTCTCCCCAGTGTAAATTTTGAGCGATAGCCCGGAAGGTACTAATGTAATCTGCTACAGGTGAACGGCCTTGCCTCAATCTGCGTAATCTGCGACTAGCTGATTGGACCTTTACCGGGTCCTCGTACATGTCCTTTAATTGTTGAATGAATTCCTCAAAATCATCTAATATGGGGCTTTGTTGAATGATGAGAGGCAAGGCCCAATGGGCGGCAATTCCAGTCAGGAGGTTAATAATAAATCCTACCTTGTGCCTGTCAGTAGGGAAATCCTCCTCACGTAAACTTATGCACAGCTGGCACTGGGCCAAAAAGGCCGGGAATTGGCTTAGGTTGCCATCAAATTTTTCCGGTGTAGCCACAGGGCATTTTGGGCACGTTGGTGCTGCGCTTGCCGGTTGTGCAAGAAGTTGTGCCAGCTGGGCACTTAAGGTGGCGAACTGTAGCCGGAGTTGTTCTGACTCGGATGATATGGTTTCCTTGGCTACAAGCTTTCTTGCCTTGCTTTTCCTCATCAGAACGGTGGTCAGGGACAATCTGTCGTGTTCCAACTTAATACAGAGACTTGAATTGCTTAACAGTTTTTATTAAGTACTATCAGATCAATTGGGTGGCAGGCTCCAAGATAATCTTCTTCTGTTTAGGGCACAGTACTGTATTTTACTTCAATCTGATGGGTTTTGGGATCTGGAAACAATACAACAGGACAGGAACAAGGCAAGACAACACAAGCAAGACAATCAGTACAATCAAGAATAAATATCAGACTGGTTCTGGAGATTAACTAGCAAGACAACTTACACAACTACTAATCTACTAGGTGGTAATTACATCAAGAATTAATTCAGGCAATGTACAGTTTAACAAGAACAAAACAGACAGTTATGTTTTTTTGTCAAAGGTAGGCAAGGCTGGATTAGGAGGAAGGTGGAAAGAACTGGGTATTTTAAAAGGCTGGCTGGGTTTTAATAGGAAGGAATGGGAAGGGTTAATTAACTGGGTTGTTCGGAAGACAGGTAGTTGGGAGCTTGATAGAAGATCCTCTGCTGTAACAGACTTTCCAATAGTTGAGGTCTGAGGCAATTTAGGGTCAGAGTAATTCAGCCCAGCAGCAGTATGCTGTTTGGCAGGTGATAAGCGGTCTTTGTTTTTAACAACGGGGGGCTTGAAATAGCCGGAAGGCACTGGCGAGGCAGCAGCAGCGGCGAAGGAAGACAGCCCAGAGACAGATCCGTCAGTGTAGACAGGCACGGAGGGAAGCCACAGCGTTGACGCTGAGGCAGCAAGGGAAGCAACTGCAGAAGGAGTCTCCTCAGAAACTGCGACGGAAGACAGCTCCGAAAGGTAAGGAGAACTGGTTGATCGGTGGATCCGAGGGCTGGAGTTAGTCTGAGGATGGGGAGGGCAAGAGAGATCGTTTAAGCAGGGCTTCTGTGGTGTGAGCAGCTGTGGAAGAAGTCTGGAGCTGAAGGTATGTGGTACTCCTGAAGAACGGTTGTCCCTGACAACCCGTTCTTCGTTGTTTCCTCCTTTTATACTTTGTATCTCGCGCTGTTCGAATGCAGCAGTCAATAGGCGTGCTGCGTTCTTGGCTCTTTTTTTTTGAAATTGAGTTCAACTCTGCTGCAATGTTTTTATCGTTGCAACGGAGTTTTACCTTTTCCCTTTTCCTGGTGCGAGACTTGGCCTCTTTGACCAGTCCTTCCTAACAGGCAGGATGTGGGGCGTCTTGCTGCCATGTCCCCAATGACCTCCCTTGGAGAAGGGAAGCTGGAAACCCTTCCGAGACTCTCTCTGTCCTGAGGAATCATTTGCAACACCCTGAGATTGGGCAAAGAATCTGGGATTCAAGCACGGGAGCAAAGCCGAGCCACTGGAACTTGTGTCCAAATGGGACCTACGTTTTGGGCTGCCTTGCTGTTCCTTTCATAAACCTCTTGCCAGAGGTTTTGGCTGCTCCGCAGGTCTGCTCTCACACTGGCAGCCTCTCGTTGGGCCTTGTAGGCTTGCTCGGGGTCCGTTTTTGTGAAGAGGAGCTTCCTTTTCCCTCGGCTGCCCTCTGTGGGGAAATCGGGGAAAGGAGAGACGGGCTGTGATCCTCAGACCAATTTTTAGTTCTGCTACAGATGAACAAAACCAGCCAAATCAGCCCTGTCTTTGCAGCGTCCTTCCCGTCAAGACCCGATTCCATCCACTACATTTCTTTCTTGGTTCACAGAGCTGGCTCAGTCTCCTGGCCACGAGAGAAGTGTCGCGGAGGCCTTTGGCAAATCCCACTCTCTATATTCCCGCTCCCCGTCTGCCACTATGTAGATGAGTGCCACTGAACAATCTTGAAGGTTCCCAGAATAGTCCCATGGAAGCAGCAGAACTGGTGGGAAGTCAGTGTGGACTCGGGAGCTTCTGGAGCAGGAAGAGTTTGGCCTCCGCCCTGTCCCTGTGTGCAACCGTGAATCGGGAGAGATGCAGAAGCGGCTCCTGTATCTGCCTATACGGAGGACTGCACTCCTGAAGGAAGTCCTTCCCTTTCCCTCCCAATGTCCCAGCCCAGCCCAAAGCGTCTACTCACCAAGCCGCCCCTCTTTCCGGAGCTCTATGTCAATAAAAAATATTTTTTTCTGGGGAGGCTTGGCAGTGTCCTCCAGTTGGCCTGTCGCTCCTTCTGGAGAACTTGGAGCATCATCTCCTGGACCGCTTGCTTTCCTACTCTTTCTTTTTCTTCTTCCAAAACACAAAAACCAGTTGAGAAATCCCCTAGAAGAGAGAGGAAGGAAGCTGAGGAAAGGAATGGACTAAAGCCCAATTTCCATAATCACTATCCCTATGGTGGAGATGACCCATAGTGGAAAACACATCCTTCTGGGTTCAACTGATCAGTTTTTACCTTGGTTTCATTTTGTGTGACCTGGTGTGTTCCATGGCCAGATGAGTTTAACAAATGTAAGAACCTTTTCCTAAGTTGGGGTTTGAGGATGCTATGTCATCCAAATCAATTGGAAAATGATCGACCCAGGCTTTTAATACCAATAGGGAATGAAAGACGGAAGTGATCTGGAGCACATTTTGCCCGTTTCCCTTTCCTAAGAGGAGAACAAATGGGTGTTTTCACCCCTTGAATATCCCAACCCACTGAGAAGTTGGCTACAAATTGGGGGAGGGTTCCCGAGAGCGCAGGAGCCCTTCTGAAGTCCAACTTACATCCTGGAAGACGTTTTCAGTCTGTCAACTGTCAGTAATTCACAGTTTAGCCTGGTTGGATGACGTCATAAAGCCACTAGAGTTACCAAGGAGATCACAGGCCTGCTTTGGGATCCTACCAAAGGTCACCTGCTCCACCTTTTCTACCTACACCAATGCCAGGAAAAGGTCTCTAGGAAGCTACCAAACAAATCACTAAAGTTGCATATTTCCCATCTTTCTTGCACAGAAGGCAAGATGTACATGGACTTTTCATATTGAAGCTCCATTAGGCTAGCTGACTGAGCAAGACCCCTTAATGCAGCTATTGGTCCTTGCAGGCTGATTCCCTTTGCGTTGCCATGCTGGTTTGTGTGTGTGTGTGTGTGTGTGTGTGTGTCCCAACATCCCTGTGTCTAGGGGCCGCTCCCTCTGTTATTTCTGTTTAGGGGAGGACACCATCTTCTGCATTCCAAAGTGCTGTTAGATGGTGCCGACTCTAAAGACAGAGGGAGAGAGGAGAGAAACTTTCTCCCCGGTTTTTTAACATCAGACATAATTTCTCATACAGCAATCCAGGTCAAGGGGGAAAAAAGGATCCTGCATTCATAGGACTAATTCTGCCAAAGGAATATTCTCTATGGCTGAATGATGCTGAACCCCAGATCACATGACCCTCTTTTAGCCAAGTTCCTTGTGTTGTGAGATCCGGCTGTTAAGGGAGCCCAAGGATCAGACTTTCCCTTTTGGGAAGAAATTGCTGTCCTGGACCGGCTCGGTCAACCTTTGTGCATTCTGGCCAGCTAAACGTTCGGTCTCCAAATAGGATTAATTTCTTGGCTGTAAGTTCCTTACTGTAAGGTAAGGAAAGTTTGAAGGCCCTCTCTCCCTATCTAGAGAAGATGAGTCTACCGCTCACTTTTCTTGAACCTCAGAAACTCTATCATAAAGCAAGTGCATTGTGATGCTAGATTAATATAACTAAGTGTTAAGTAGAGAGCCGATTTGATGTAGTAGTTTAAGGCACCAGACCATAAATCAGGAGAGTGTGAGTTCTAGTTCTGCCATAGGCCCAAAGTCATCTGGATGACTTTGGGCCAGTCACTCCCTGTCATCCCTAGGAAAAAGAAGGCAAAGGCAAGCTACTTCTGAAAACGTTGCCAAGAAAACTGCAGGGATTTGTCCCGCCAGCCACCAGAAGTCATGACTGACTTGAAGGCATACATACAAAGCAGAAAACCATCCATTTAGCCACAGAACTCAAGAATCTTGCTACCCTGAGCAAGAATGAACAATTGTTTCCTAAACATTTATCCCATCCTTGAAATATATCATATAAGAACCCTACTTCCATTTGTCATAAATTCATACTTTGCCTTGGTGTCCTAATTACAAATTTGGACTGCCATTAGTTGAAAAAGAAAAGTAATTCTGTCTGGCTACAACTTCTAGATTTTGTTTACTGATGCTTTTATCTGCTATTAAAGTTTTGCATTTTCTTCACAAAACAAGTCTGATTTTTTTCAACTTCCATACTGAGTCACATATGATCTTTCAGTCTACGTTGGAATAGACACAATTCCTAACAGAGAGGGAGAGAGAGAAATATACTGCCAAAAAAGAGGAGAGGAGAGGAGAGGAGATAGAGACTTATATAAAATGTTTATGTGTCCATACACACACAAAAGCATTTGAAAATAATTGTTATGAATAAAATGAAAGTACAGTACAATACAACAGCATTTGTTACTGTTCTGACACAAATGCTAAACTTCATGGGCACCTTTAGAACCTCTTCCTTCTTATAGTTATTTATACTGGACTGAACAACTTTTTGAATACAGGACTGCTTTTTGGCAAATTTTCAAATCAGGGTCTGCTTGACTTCTTAAAATACCAGGCATAATCACCCAAGCTAGTTTTCAAAGTTAGAAAACTAACCTCCTGTAAACCAAAGTAAGAATCTCTATAGGATCATCAGCCAAAGTTAAATCAAAGCACTCAGTTGTATCTGTTGAGCTCAGTCAAATATTTCAATAAACGTGCTCATATTATTTTGTTTATTTGCTCTGATCTCATTCATATCTTCGGAATTACCTACAGTATTTATGCACCTTCTAGAGAGAAAAAAAGTAGCATAAAAATGAATTGTGAAAGACACTCTGAAAATACTGTCTTGGCTGTTCTAATGCTTAATTCAAAGTAACAGAAGGAGAAGGAAGCTGTAAGAAGTGTTTAAAAACATGCAAGGTTCATGAAGTGGAAAGCTGGCAAAAGGTTTTGGTGAGCTGATTGGGGAAAAGTGTGAGGAAAAGTATGTGGCTAGAAGACCCACCACAGCACGGAAGCCACCATTCTCCAGGTGTTCATAACTCTGTTTTTTACTGTGGTGGGAAATAATTTTCAATGGTTAAGAGCAGTTGCAAAGCAACAAGAAGCACTGTAGGTCCATATGGAGTTAATCTGGGACTTCTGGATTCCACACTGCAGCCCATGAGTTTAAGGAAATCATTACCACTCTCTTGTCCAAAACCATGAGCTATGTCCATCTGTATTATCTAGTTCCTCAAAATAAGTCCTTGATCTGGGGGGTCATTCTTTACATGGATCATAAAACAATAGAAATGAGACAGTATTATACAAGTTATGGCTGATCCAGATTATTATTTTAACTTATAAGTATACTGTTCATTAATGTATGAATAAGTCATGGTTATTAACTAAATATTATGTTTTGCTGAAGTTGACTGGCTTTGGTTTAAGGGGCTCAGTGAAGGGACCTCTGTAACAGTTTGCAAAGAAGAAAGGAATTCTTCTACCATATATTTTGGCATCATTCAGAAATGAAATAAATATATTTCAAGGATACTCTGCACACAGTAGCCTAAGCAGCTTTGCTATTTTCCCACCACCACCACCACCACCACCACCACTTTACAGGGGCTAGACCTCCAGTGATAATTAAAATCCTCGTGGTTTGCCTGCTTTCTCTAGAAATTAAACAACTTGTGTCAATGTTTTTGTTGTTTTTATCCGTTCAATCGTGTCCAATTCTCGGAGACTGCCTGGACACGTCCCTGCAGTTTTCTTGACAATGTTATTCAGAAGTGGTTTGCCCTTGCCTCCTTCCTAGGGCTGAGAGAGGGTGACTGGCCCAAGGTCACCCAGATGGCTTTGTGCCTAAGGCAGGACTAGAAATCACAGTCTCCTGGTTTCTAGCCTGATGCCTTAATCTCTATACCAAACTGGCTCTCATATCACATTACCTTACATTACTACATATAATACAGAGAGAGAGAGAGGAGGAGATCCAAATAGTATTGTGGTTATAAGACTATAATTCATAATTAAAGAATTATGAAGGCCTTCTTCCATTTTGCCTGACAACTATTAGCAGCGAATAATCTTCTGACTTTATAGTGTGCTGTATGTGGTAGAGATAAGAAAACTTCCTTGCTGCCATCTAAAGGTTGTCCAGATTTTCGCAGCCCAGGCATGACGGACCTAGTGTATAGGAAGAGTACTTAAAGTTTTATTAAAAGCCCTTTGCATTCCTTTGTATTTGTTGATCAATTTAACTCCCTTGACTAATTCTGATTAGCTAACCTAAACTATATTATAGTTTATCTGTGATGTGTGGTTGGTTTAGTGTGATGTGTAAGCCAGCCATTGTAGTTTGTGAATCATGATTTATGCCTTTCGTGTGAACTTTGCCTATAAGTAAGTTGCTCATGGTTTGTTTCCTTTCTGATGGACTCAGGGTCTCTTTTACTAATACAAAGTGCCTGTATCCTGACTGGGCCTCGAGGAGCCAATTGGTTGAATAGGTGCTCTACTGTTTTCCCTGAAGCTGCTGTTGCTTTTATCTTCGTTGAAAAATAAGGGGAAAAATGGATCAGCAAATATGAAGGCCTTCTTCCACTTTTCCTGACAATGGTAAGCCCCAAGGCTTCTTCTGACTTTATAGCCTGCTGGATGTGGTAGAGAAAACTTTTCTCACAGGCATCTAAAGGTTGCCCAGATTATTGCAGCCCAGATGTGGTAGGCCTCATGTATAAGGAGAGTACTTAAAGTCTTGATTGCAAGCCCTTCATAGTGTCTCTTGAGCTATTTAACTCCCTGGATTCATTCTACTTATTCAGATGCAATTATTTCACCTAAGCGGCAGTTTGTCTGTGATGTGTGGTTCATTTAGTGTGATGCGTGAAGCCAGCCATTGTAGTTTATGAATCATGATTTATGCCTTTTGTGTGAACTTTCGCAATAAGCAAGTTGCTTTTGGTTTATTTCCTTTCTGTTAATGGAAGCAGAACAAGTATGTCTCATAATGTATTATTGCTGTCCATTTTCTTACCCTTCTTTCTCCAGTTTGCTAATCTGTCACATTTGTTTTTATACTCTTGGAACAGGAATTGCTCCTGTGGGCTTCATTAGCCTATTAGTCCAAACCATAGCTTTCCAAACTGTGTGTCGCGACACTTTAGTGCAGAGCTTTCTAAACTTTTCATGTTGGTGACACACTTTTTAGACATGCATCATTTCGCGACACACTCTTACAGCAGGACATCATTTCGCGACACACTCTTACAGCAGGGCACAAGGCAGGCACTAGAACCTGCGCAGAATCCTGGCAGGGCTTGGAGGCAGCAGCAGCCGCGACACACCCAGACACTGCAGCCGACACTAACGTGTCCCGACACACAGTTTGGAAAGCTCTGCTTTAGTGTGTCGCAACACACAGTTTGGTGTGCTGCAACACAACCTGGAAGCGTCGCCGCTGCCACCGTTGGTGTGTCGCCAACGGCGGAACTTTGGAAAGCACTGGTCCAAACCCTTGAACTGGAAATTCAGTATTACTAAAATAATGCTGTTTTGAAACGGTACAAAACAGTGTTTGGCAGGTAAATGCATGCACAAAAAGATGTAATCAATTCTGATATGGAAATCAGACCCATATCATATATCATATATCATATATCGTATATCATACAATGCTCACTACTTTTAAACATAGAATGAAGCTATTACCAAGGAAAGTGCAAAAGCACGTGTATATACAGGCCGAGAAATTCTTAATTTTTCTATAAGTATGACTGGGAAAATTCATTGTAGAGATGCTGGTCATCTGATGGACCCCATAAGTTTCTATCACGTACAAAGGACTCTAAAATCTCAGACCTCCTGCAGAGGTGCTAAAATCTTATAAGATCTTGCACAAAGTTGTAATGTTCCCATATGAGATCAAAACTGCACAATGAAATATGGGACTCATTTATACAAAATATAGTAGTTTAGGGGAAAGCAAGATGGTTATATAATTGTATTATATATACATGCAGTGTGTGCGCGTGTGTGTATCCATCCTTGCATCATATTTGCATTAGATAAATATATATAGAATTTTAATTGTTTATTATAATGACATATTATATTTCATATTTTTATTTTATTTTATTTTTCTCTTCTATTCACAAACGTATTCTTCCTTACTTCTTCCTTCCTGCCTTCTCAGGGCTACCCGGAGGGAAGACCAAGGTTGCCTCCATGGGGGAAGGGGATCCACAGTAGCCTGCCCCTTTACTGTCGCCCTCTCCCGCCCAGGCATCACCCACACCTCCAAAGCCCCAGTGTCCCATGGAAGAATAAAGTCAATAATGCAGAAGGAACCAGGCAGTGGCAAAGGCGTCCAGCAGCAGAACCTCCAAGAAAACAGCAGCAGAAACACCAGCAGCAAAGAACGTCCAGCAGCAGCGTTCCGCAGCAGCCCGCCCCTCAGCCTGCCCTTAGCGTGCAGCAGCAATCCGGTCCTCCAGGCGCAGTCCAGTCCTCCAAACAACAGGTCCGAAGCCGGCCCCCGTGTAGTGAAACTGCTGCACAACCCTCAACAGGAACGGTACAGTGCGACCAGCCAAAAGCGGTTTGGTTGCCCTGACTAGCAAAATGCCACAAAAACACCGTCAAACGTGGGGAAACTATGAACACGGCAAAATGACAAACACTGCCGTCCTCTGGCATCCCGCTCTCCAGTCCAGTCCGACCCACTTCTGAACCTCCAGCCTGAAGCACTGGACATGACGACAGCCCGAACGTAGATCCCTCTCTCTTTGCCATCTTAATTAATCTTCAGTATTGCCGAGAAACATCACTCCTGAGACAACTGCATTTCACACTCTGCAAATTGTGCAAAAAGGTCAACAGCGTGCAACAGCACAAATACAGCAATTATTTGCAACAGTTGAGAGCTGTAGATGGAACAAACTGAGGGCCTTTCCCTGAGAGTGAGCGGAAGTCCTTTTCATCCATCCTCGAGTAACTCTATTCGGGTGAATCTTACTGTGCCCATTGACGGTCCACATCCTCACTGAATGCTGAGGGGGCATCTTGTTTTTGGTGCTATAGACTTTCTTGACTTTGGTGGAAACTTTGAGAATCTTGAGACCACCATCTCAGTCCTTCTAATACAATATAATGTGTTCAAGTTTCAAAGTGCCTTATAAATGTGACTTCTTTCCGTGTGCGAGAAACCCCTGAATCTTCACAATGCGCTATCCCATATTGCTGGATTAGCTGTGGGATTTCATGTTTCAACTACGGTTTCTGCCTACATCACAAAGTCTCCATCAGTTGTGAATATAATCATCTCCCTTAAATAGAGCTTGTTCCTTTAATATCAGTCTCTTTAATGGCAGTTAGAGCCGAAACAGAAATTAAGTGCACATCCTGAGTCCTTCACAAGGTGCATCCTCGGGGCAGAAGCTTGCCATTCTCTCAAATCTCCATCACATTGGACATGGCCAGTGAAAAACCAACAATCCCCCAGATTAGCTTCTTTAAATAGGGGGGAAAGGACACAGCTCTTCCACTTCTAGGTCACCTACATGGAAAAGAAAAGATGAGAAAAAGATGAGGAAGGAGAGATGTTGGCTAGAAGTAGGGAACCCTACGTCTGTCAACAAAGTGAGAATTGAATGAAACGGAGATGTTGAAATTTATTCAGCTGGGTACATGGCTGGAAAAGATATACCCCATTTGGGATAGAAAGTGTGGGTTTTGAATGCCTTCGTTCCTTTCATCTGCCGATACCCTCACTCCTTCCCCTTAATGTTCTAAATGAAATTACCTTCATTAATGAAGCCATCCTCATTGTCAGCATGCCAGAGTTCTGCAGGAATTTTTGGAAATTCCTGCTTGACTTCTGTGACCTGGAAGGGACAGAAAGAAGTGCATCACACTGTTGCCAAGGTGTCTTGGAGAGCACTTTCCCTTCTTCCCTTGGCCCATCGACGCAAACCTTAACCAGCAAAATATCCATTCCAGGGATTCCCTTGTTCACCATCAAATGGAATGAAGGGAAAAAGAAACCCTCCCTGCCCTTTTGTCCCAAGAGAGAGGTGAAACGAGGATGGGTTCCCAAGAGCAGCGGGGGACCCGAAGCCTACAATCCATGGCTACTGTACGTACATTGATGCTAGGATGGTGGTTGCTGCAGTAGAGAAGCTGCTTCAGGACAGTGGAGAAACATCTCCAGCCATGTGGCTCAAAGTGCTGTGGATTTGAAGAAGAGAGGACACCTTTGCTCATTTCCTAGCACCAAGGATCTCATTGCCAAGGCACACGTGCGCAGTTTATGGTGCGTTCTTCTCGAGGCCTCTGGAGCCATGCTCTCCCTCTAACATTGCCCCAGCCTTCCTAAATCCCAGGAATGCTTTGGGATGGCTTTGGGTGGCATTTCCCAGCAAAGAACTCAAGGTCACTATAAACACTTCTTTTTCTCATTTGCAATTCTGGCCTTGAAATATTACCGTTGAAGGTGCTTGTGCAAGAAGATATCCCTGAATGAAGAAAAACAGCTCTTTTGAACAACCAATCTTCTTCAAGTACTGGATGCCTGTCCTCAAGAACAATCCTCCAGCTACTGTTCAGAGTCGGACACTGAACAGGAGTTTTCACCCTTGATTCTGTGAATGTCTGCACTGGCCAAGTGGTTCTTCTACACCCTTACCTTCAAAATGAAAATGAAGTGCTTTGATGTCGGAGCCTGCCGAAGGAGAGCTCTGAGCGTGAGGCCCAAGGCCGCCTCCATCAATTTCTTCTCTACCTGAAAGGAAAGACAGATGGTGACATGCACTTTTCCGGAATGTCTTCCCAGCCATGTCAGCACCCAAAAGCAAGTCCCTTGAAGTGTTGGTGACAATGGTACCTCAGGAACATCCTCATCTCTGATGTCCATGGAGCCCATCCAGAGGAAGACAAAGATGTCCAGGAGCATGGTTTCCACCGGTGGGTCCATGGCTGGTGGGACCTTGCTGTAGGGACAAAAGAAGGAAGAGACGTCAGTGCCCATCTTAGTCAAAACCCTTCTGTGTCACTGTTCCCCAAAAAATCGGAAAAGGTGGGCAACTGCTAGGAGGTGTGGGCAGGTCAAGCCACCCTCTCTTCTCTCCACTTCAGAAGGGGAAAGTTTCCTTTCATTGGGTGGCCCCAGCTGAAAGCGTCCAAAAGGGCAATGGACCAACTCAAGCTTCTGGGTGGTTGTCAAGGGCAGCCCTCTGTGGAGTGTGTTGCAGTAATCAGGCTGCAAAGGGACCAGGGCACGAGTGACTGTCTGAAAGGCCTCCTGACCTAGGAGGGGGCACAACTGGTGCACCAGATGAAGCGGTGCTTTTCCTTTTTTCTTTGTTTTCTATTCTCCCCCTTCCTACTCTCTGAGTACTGCAAACTGATTTTCCTTTCACACTACAAAAGAAAGAAGAAATTGACCTGATCTCATAGACCACAAGAAGTGCAGCTAGTCCTGCAGAGAAGCTGCTTAAATTGTTGTCCTCCAAGAGAGCCTGGCGGGAAACAAGAGTGGAGAGAAGCAGAGAATACAAAGTTATCCAGGCTGCTCCAGCCCACACCTTCCTCTTTGTCCTTTTGACCCTTTGACCTGCTCTTCTGCCATAGCTTGTCTTTCAATCCAAAGGAGAATGACCCGCAGGTGAAGGACCCTTTGCATGGGCTTGTTTTTGTACAGCTGCATACTCTTTCTCTGACGGACTTTCAGTTCGGGTGAGCTTCTGCTGACCCTTCTGAAAACCAGGGGTAGCTTTTTCCCTCTCCCTCTCCCCCTCATTTCTCCCCATCCTCCTTGTCCCAGTTCAGCCTCTGCCCCAGGGCCTCAGTGAGGCGTCAGAAGACGAGCTGCCCCTGGCAAACCTCCAGGGGATTGAGCCAGGCGAGGCCCCAGACGCAGGCACGGTCCCAGACAATGACCCAGCACCGCAGGTGTTGGCAATACCTGAGGCTACAGGGGAGCAAGCTGGGAATGGTGGTTTGTCCCCACCCTCTAGGCAGCAGCCAGCAACCGAGGCTACAGGGGAGCAAGCTGGGGATTGCGGTTTGTCCCCACCCTCTAGCCAGCAGCCAGCTGGATCCCATCAGCCTCCCAGCTCACCTGAATCCCCCAAAGGGCAGAGGCGGAGGTGTGTGCGCCTCGCCTTAAAGGACAGGAGGAAAAGTGCTCGGCTGGCTGCTAGGGAGTTACGCAGAGGGCAGGGAGAGTCTTTGCAGGACCCAGAGGACAGCTCCTGAGCTCCTGATAAATTACCAACAAAGCAGTGAGGGAGTTGTGGGTTGCATTTTGGGCTTCGCGACCACTCTGGTATTCTGTCTTGTTGCCTGCGTTCCTGACCCTGTTTGGATTATCGTTACCCGGACTTCTGGACTCCTTGACCCGGTTTGGATTACTGACTACTCTTTGCTTCACTCCTTTGACTAACGGCACACAGATTACTGGTTTGTCTCTCTCTTGGCTATCCTTGCAAAGTGACTCTGGGCTGCATTCCTTACCTCTGGCCGACTGCCAAGACTCTCCAATCTGTTCTGGAGGCGAGCCAGTACAGTTTGCTCCCCCCCCCAAACAAACGCTGAGAGAGAGAAGGACGTTTTGTTGGCAGCATGACTAAACCAGCTGCCGATGCGATGGCTTATTTGGCACCTCAGAACCAGACGCTGGCCACACAAGTAGACCAACTTACGGGGCTTGTGGGCCAGCTACAACTGCAGCTGGCCACGGTGGCTGCCGTGCCCAGCAAGTGTCCAGTGAGCCCTCCTGAGAAATATGAGGGCAAGCCTGAGGACTTTCCTGCCTTCTTGGGACAATGCACGTTATACATGAAGGTATGGGAGAGGGATTTTGTGTCAGACCAAACCAAGGTCTGTTTCCTTATCAGCCTCTTAAAGGGCCGTGCGGCTAAATGGGCCACCCCGTTCCTGGTGGCTGACTCTCCGCTCCTGAACAACTACCCTGCCTTCCTGGCACAATTCAGGAGTGCCTTTGAGGAGCCTCAAGCCCTGGCCAGAGCCAACCGGCAGATCAGGCGGCTGCAACAGGGCAAAGGGTCGGTGGCAGACTACACAGCCGAGTTTCGGCTCTATGCCCAGGATTTGGACTGGAATGAGGCTGCCCTGCGGGACCAGTATCTAGAGGGACTGTCTGAGCCCGTGCTGGACGAGGTAGCCCGGGTGGAACGCCCTACCACCCTGGAGCAAGCCATCCAGTTGTGCCTCCGCATCGATGGGCGGCTGGAGGACAGGCGCCAGGCCCGCGGGGGACATGTTGATCCCGGGCTAGGGCGCCACCGGCCTCCCGCACCTACGGCTCCTTGGCCCCCTGGTGGGCACAGCCTGACCGCGCCAGAGCCAAGGCAGCTGGGGGCTGCTCGGCCCCGGCTTACTCGGGAGGAAAAGGAGAGGAGGTGCCGGGCCAACCTGTTTCTCTACTGTGGCGGGCCGGGGCATTATGCCAGCTCGTGCCCCGAAAAGCAGTCAGTGCCAGGAAACTGGCAGCCCCAGGTCAGTGCTGGCCGAGTGACCTGGGGCGTGCCGCCTCTGCCCACAGGCCAACAGGAGAGGGACTTCAGCACCTGCTGCTGCCAGTCAAGCTGCGGCTGCGGGCAGGGCAGTGGCTCCTGGCCCATGCCTTAGTGGACTCAGGGGCTTCCCGCTCCTATATGGACAGTGACTTTGCAGCCCAGCAGCAGGTCCCGCTCCACGCAAAAAAGGTGCCCATGTCTGTGGAGGCCATTGACGGGCGGCTGCTGCAGTCGGGCCCTGTGATCCAGGAGACGGCGCTCCTCACCATGGTTGTGGGCCAGCACCAGGAGCGGCTGCGCATGGACATCACCAAGATGCCCCAGTTCCTGCTGGTGCTAGGGATAGACTGGCTGGAGCGGCACAACCCAATGATAGACTGGGCTCGCCAGCGACTGCAGTTCCGGGAACCTTGCCCGCACTTGGCTGTCAAGGCGCTCCTGGGGGCCGCCAGCACCGAGGGGACTCCTGCCCTTCCCCCGGAATACCAGGAGTTTGGGGATGTCTTTGAGGAGAAGGGGGCAGACCGGTTACCGCCCCATCGGCCCTACAACTGCGGAATTAACCTCAAGCCTGATGCCCCCCTGCCCGCAGGCTGGCTGTACTCATTGTCGGAGCCGGAACAGGCCGCCCTCCGGGACTTTTTAGCCAAGAACCGGCAGAGGGGTTTCATTCGGCCCTCCAGATCCCCAACCTCAGCCCCTGTGCTCTTTGTGAAGAAGTAGTGCGGGGAGCTGAGGCTCTGCAATGACTATCGGGCGCTGAACCGGATAACCATCCGGGACCGGGACCCACTCCCGTTGATACCGGAACTACTGGATCGGGTGCTCCAGGCCCAGCTGTTCACCAAGCTGGACCTGCGCGGCGCCTACAACCTGATCAGTATCCGGGACGGGGATGAATGTAAGACGGCCTTTGGGACGCGCTATGGGCAGTACGAATATCTGGTCATGCCCTTCGGACTGTGTAATGCGCCCGCCGTCTTCCAGCGCTTCATTAATGACGTATTTCGGGACCTATTGGACCAGTTTGTTGTGGTTTATCTAGATGACATCCTCATCTACTCCAGGGACCCGGCCCGGCATGTGGAGCATGTCCGTACGGTTCTACAGCGGCTACGAGAGCACCGGCTTTACGCTAAGCTTGAGAAGTGTGAGTTTCATGTCCGGGAAGTGGACTTCCTGGGCCACCGCCTTACTCCCGAGGGTGTAGCCATGGACCCAGCCAAGTGTGCTGGCTCGCCTCCAGAACAGATTGGAGAGTCTTGGCAGTCAGCCCGAGGTAAGGAATGCAGCCAAGGTTTCCTTGCAAGACTGGCCGAGAGATAGAGAAACCAGCGTGTGCCAATAATGAGAGTAGTGAAGCAAAGGAGTAGTCAATAATCCAAACCGGGTCAAGGGTTCCAGAAGTCCGAGCCACGATAATCCAAGCCAGGTCCAGGGGTCCAGCAGGCAGAGTAAGATAGTCCAAACAGGGTCAGGAACGCAGGAAACAGGATACCAGAGTGGTCGCGAAGCCAAAGTGCAATGTTGCTCCCACCAATCCCTCACTGTGTCGTTGGTGATTTATCAGGAGCTCAGAAGCTGTCCTCTGGGTCCTGCAAAGACTCTCCCTGCCCTCTGAGTAACTCCCTAGCAGCCAGCCGAGCACTTTTCTTTCTGTCCTTTAAGGCGAGGCGCACACGCCTCCGCCTCTGCCCTTTGGGGGATTCAGGAGAGCTGGGAGGCTGATGGGATCCAGCTGGCTGCTGGCTAGAGGGTGGGGACAAACCGCAATCCCCAGCTTGCTCCCCTGTATGCTCGGTTGCTGGCTGCTGGCTAGAGGGTGGGGTCAAACCACCATCCCCAGCTTGCTCTCCTGCAGCCTCAGGTATTGCTGCCTCCTGCGGTGCTGGGTCATTGTCTGGGCCCGTGTCTGCGTCTGGGGCCTCGCCTGGCTCAATCCCCTGGGGGTTTGCCAGGGGCAGCTCGTCCTCTGACTCATCGCTGAGGCCCTGGGGCAGAGGCTGAACCAGGACACCAAGGTTACCTTGGTGACGCAATGGCAAGCTCCCAGGAATTGAAAGGAGCTCCAATGGTTCCTGGGGTTTGCGAACTATTACAGACAATTTATTGAGGGCTATGCCGCTCTGGCGGTACCGCTCACCCGACTACTGAGACCCCGTGAGACGTTCCGGTGGACTGCAGAGGCGGAGCAGGCGTTCCAACACTTAAAAAGCCGCTTCGCCACAGAACCAGTGCTGCGACACCCAGACCCCCAGCTCCCGTTCATCGTGGAGGCGGACGCCTCCAGCTATGCCATCGGGGCGGTCCTCTCGCAACAGGCCACCCCTACGGAGCCACTGCGTCCCTGTGCATACTATTCCCGCCAGCTCACCCCTGCAGAGCGTAACTACACCATTTGGGAGCGGGAGCTGCTAGCCATAAAGACGGCCTTCGAGGTGTGGAGGCATCATTTGGAGGGTGCCCGACATCCGGTGGTCGTCCGGACGGACCACCGGAACCTAGAGCATCTGCAGACGGCCCGATGCTTGAACCAGCGGCAGATTCGATGGTCGCTCTTCTTCACCCGCTTCAATTTCTGGATTGAGTACATTCCTAGCGCTCAAAACAAGCGGGCCGACACTTTATCCCAGAAGCTGGAGTACACGCCCCCGGCAGACCTGACTGCCTCCCCGACCACCGTACTGGCCCCAGAGGCGTTCGCATCCACCGTTCCCCAGCCCACACTTCGGGACCGGCTCCGAGAGCAGCAGGCAAGGGACCCCTGGACCCGAGAGCAGTTGTGCCGCCTGCAGCAAGCCCCTGCACCGGCCACATCGGACTACGCTGTTTCTGACGGGCTTCTAATGCACCAGGGCCGCTTGTGTATACCGGCTGGACCCCTACGGGGGGAAGTTCTCTCCCTGTGCCATGACGCTCGCCCTGCTGGACACTTCGGGTGCTATAAGACTTTGCATCTGCTGACCCGAGAGTTTTGGTGGCCCCGGGTCCAGGCGGACGTGGCGCGCTACGTCCAGACATGCGAAGTGTGCCGCCGTGCGAAGAACCAGCCGGGCAAACCCCCAGGACTCCTTCACCCTCTGCCCACTCCACCACGCCCCTGGCACACCCTGTCGATGGATTTCATCACCGACCTCCCCAAGTCCGGCCCCTATTCCTGCATCCTGGTGGCAGTGGATCTATTCAGTTAGATGGGACACTTCATCCCGTGTACCGGCCTCCCGACCGCTCGGGAGACGGCGCAGCTATACGTGCAACACATCTTCCGACTGCACGGCCTCCCCGAGCAGGTGGTGAGCAACCAGGGCTCCCAGTTCTCCTCACACTTTTGGAAGGCACTACACGCCCTGCTAGGCACAGAGGTGCACCTCTCCTCGCATCACCCCCAGTCTGACGGCCAGACAGAGAGGGTGAACGGGGTGCTGGAGCAGTACCTACGGTGCTACGTGGGGCACCAGCAAGATGACTGGGCGGACCTGCTACCTCTGGCGGAGTTCGCCTACAATAACTCCCTACATTCTTCAACCCAGCAGACCCCTTTCATGACCCTCTATGGCTACCACCCCCGTTTCTTCCCGTCCGTCCTTCCCAGTACCACAGTTCCGGCAGCGGAGGCCTTCGTCCAGGAACTCCAGGCTCAACACTCCGTGCTCAAGGAACACCTCGAGCAGGCTAAGCGGGCCTATAAGGCCAATGCTGAGCGGCGGCGGCAGCCAGGCCAGGACCTACAAGTAGGGGACCGTGTGTGACTGTCCACCAGGTATCTGCCCAGCTCGAGGCCCTCCAGGAAGCTGGACGCCTGCTTTATCGGGCCGTACCCGGTGGTGGAACGAGTCAACCCCGTGGCTTTCCGCCTGGACCTGCCCCCATCTCTCTGGATCCATCCCGTGTTCCACCGGTCCCTGCCCCCATCTCTCTGGATCCATCCTGTGTTCCACCGGTCCCTCCTGGTACCTGCCGCTCCTCCGGATCCCCATCGTCCCTCTGTGCCACCGCCGCCACCGGTGATGGTGGATGGCCAGGAGGAGTTTGAGGTGGCCCGTATCTTGGACTCCCGCATGCGGAGAGGGCGCCTCCAATACCTTGTAGACTGGGAAGGGTACGGGCCAAAAGACCGCTCCTGGGAGCCCGCGGCTCAGGTCCACGCCCCTGCCTTGGTCCAGGACTTCCACCGGGCATATCCTCACAAGCCAGGACCCGTGGCTTCTCGGGGAGGGGGCCCTGAGGGGGGGGATGGTGTCCTGGTTCAGCCTCTGCCCCAGGGCCTCAGTGAGGAGTCAGAAGACGAGCTGCCCCTGGCAAACCTCCAGGGTTGTGAGCCAGGTGAGGCCCCAGACGCAGGCACGGTCCCAGACAATGACCCAGCACCGCAGGAGTTGGCAATACCTGAGGCTACGGGGAGCAAGCTGGGAATGGTGGTTTGTCCCCACCCTCTAGCCAGCAGCCAGCAACCGAGGCTACAGGGGAGCAAGCTGGGGATTGCGGTTTGTCCCCACCCTCTAGCCAGCAGCCAGCTGGATCCCATCAGCCTCCCAGCTCACCTGAATCCCCCAAAGGGCAGAGGCGGAGGTGTGTGCGCCTCGCCTTAAAGGACAGGAGGAAAAGTGCTCGGCTGGCTGCTAGGGAGTTACGCAGAGGGCAGGGAGAGTCTTTGCAGGACCCAGAGGACAGCTCCTGAGCTCCTGATAAATTACCAACAAAGCAGTGAGGGAGTTGTGGGTTGCATTTTGGGCTTCGCGACCACTCTGGTATTCTGTCTTGTTGCCTGCATTCCTGACCCTGTTTGGATTATCGTTACCCGGACTTCTGGACTCCTTGACCCGGTTTGGATTACTGACTACTCTTTGCTTCACTCCTTTGACTAACGGCACACAGATTACTGGTTTGTCTCTCTCTTGGCTATCCTTGCAAAGTGACTCTGGGCTGCATTCCTTACCTCTGGCCGACTGCCAAGATTCTCCAATCTGTTCTGGAGGTGAGCCAGCACACTCCTTTGCTTGCCACCGATTTCTACATCCTTCCCTCCCTCCCTCCCTCTTACTTACCAGGACAGCAAGACTATAAACGTTCTTGTTCCGGGGAACCGGGACTTTCAGTTCCCCGGTCTGCTTCATCTGAAAGAGAGCAGCGATGGAACTCAGGCACTGGATGATGCTCTTGTCCTGCTGCAATGGAAAAGAGTCAGGCTGTCAGTCAGGCAGGATGTGGGGCGTCTTGCCGCCAGGTCCCCAATGGCCTCCCTTGGAGAAGGGAAGCTGGAAACCCTTCCGAGACTCTCTGTCCTGAGGAATCATTTGCAACACCCTGAGATTGGGCAAAGAATCTGGGATTCAAGCACGGGAGCAAAGCCGAGCTACTGGAACTTCTGTGTCCAAATGGGACCTACGTTTTGGGCTGCCTTGCTGTTCCTTTCATAAACCTCTTGCCAGAGGTTTTGGCTGCTCCGCAGGTCTGCTCTCACACTGGCAGCCTCGTGTTGGGCCTTACAGGCTTGCTCGGGATCCGTTTTTGTGAAGAGGAGCTTCCTTTTCCCTCGGCTGTCTTCTGTGGGGAAATCGGGGAAAGGAGAGACGGGCTGTGATCCTCAGACCAATTTTTAGGTCTGCTACAGATGAACAAAACCCGCCAAATCTGCCCTGTCTTTGCACAGAAGGTAAGATGTACATGGACTTTTCATATTGAAGCTCCATTAGGCTAGCTGACTGAGCAAGACCCCTTAATGCAGCTATTGGTCCTTGCAGGCTGATTCCCTTTGCGTTGCCATGCTGATTTGTGTTTGTGTGTGTGTGTGTGTGTGTGTCCCAACATCCCTGTGTCTAGGGGTCGCTCCCTCTGTTATTTCTTCTTAGGGGAGTACACCATCTTCTGCATTCCAAAGTGCTGTTAGATGGTGCCGACTCTAAAGACGGAGAGAGGAGAGAAACTTTCTCCCCGGTTTTTTAACATCAGACATAATTTCTCATACAGCAATCCAGGCCAAGGAGAAAAAAAAGGATCCTGCATTCATAGGACTAATTCTGCCAAAGGAATATTCTCTATGGCTGAATGATGCTGAACCCCAGATCACATGACCCTCTTTTAGCCAAGTTCCTTGTGTTGTGAGATCTGGCTGTTAAGGGAGCCCAAGGATCAGACTTTCCCTTTTGGGAAGAAATTGCTGTCCTGGACCGGCTTGGTCAACCTTTGTGCATTCTGGCCAGCTAAACGTTCGGTCTCCAAATAGGATATCCAAAAGACTATGTTCTTAATTTCTGAGCTGTAAGTTAAGCAAGTGAGGCTTTTCAGTGACATTCCTCTATGCCCAGAAAGCTGGATCAAGTTCTGACCCTCCTCCTGCCTTAATTTGGAGATAGTGTGCTTTTCTGTGTAAAGTCCTAGTTCTTATATCTAAGAGCAAGAATTAGCATGGGATCAAATAAAGGCCACGTAGATGACTCTTAGAACTCAGACCCATATCATATATCATATATCATAAAATGCTCACTACTTTTAAACATAGAATGAAGCTATTACCAAGGGAAGTGCAAAAGCACGTGTACAGTATATACAGGCCGAGAAATTCTTAATTTTTCTATAAGTATGACTGGGAAAATTTATTGTAGAGATGCTGGTCATCTGATGGACCCCATAAGTTTCTATCACGTACAAAGGACTCTAAAATCTCAGACCTCCTGCAGAGGTGCTAAAATCTTATAAGATTTATAAGATATAGTAGTTTAGGGGAAAGCAAGATGGTTATATAATTGTATTATATATATACAGTGTGTGTGTGTGTGTGTGTGTGTGTGTGTTTGTATCCATCCTTGCATCATATTTGCATTAGATAAATATATATAGAATTTTAATTGTTTATTATAATGACATATCATATTTTTATTTTATTTTATTTTATTTTATTTTTCTCTTCTATTCACAAACGTATTCTTCCTTACTTCTTCCTTCCTGCCTTCTCAGGGCTACCTGGAGGGAAGGCCAAGGTTGCCTCCATGGGGGAAGAGGATCCACAGTAGCCTGCCCCTTTACTGTCGCCCTCTCCCGCCCAGGCATCACCCACACCTCCAAAGCCCCAGTGTCCCATGGAAGAATAAAGTCAATAATGCAGAAGGAACCAGGCAGTGGCAAAGGCGTCCAGCAGCAGAACCTCCAAGAAAACAGCAGCAGAAACACCAGCAGCAAAGAACGTCCAGCAGCAGCGTTCCGCAGCAGCCCGCCCCTCAGCCTGCCCTTAGCGTGCAGCAGCAATCCGGTCCTCCAGGCGCAGTCCAGTCCTCCAAACAACAGGTCCGAAGCCGGCCCCCGTGTAGTGAAACTGCTGCACAACCCTCAACAGGAACGGTACAGTGCGACCAGCCAAAAGCGGTTTGGTTGCCCTGACTAGCAAAATGCCACAAAAACACCGTCAAACGTGGGGAAACTATGAACACGGCAAAATGACAAACACTGCCGTCCTCTGGCATCCCGCTCTCCAGTCCAGTCCGACCCACTTCTGAACCTCCAGCCTGAAGCACTGGACATGACGACAGCCCGAACGTAGATCCCTCTCTCTTTGCCATCTTAATTAATCTTCAGTATTGCCGAGAAACATCACTCCTGAGACAACTGCATTTCACACTCTGCAAATTGTGCAAAAAGGTCAACAGCGTGCAACAGCACAAATACAGCAATTATTTGCAACAGTTGAGAGCTGTAGATGGAACAAACTGAGGGCCTTTCCCTGAGAGTGAGCGGAAGTCCTTTTCATCCATCCTCGAGTAACTCTATTCGGGTGAATCTTACTGTGCCCATTGACGGTCCACATCCTCACTGAATGCTGAGGGGGCATCTTGTTTTTGGTGCTATAGACTTTCTTGACTTTGGTGGAAACTTTGAGAATCTTGAGACCACCATCTCAGTCCTTCTAATACAATATAATGTGTTCAAGTTTCAAAGTGCCTTATAAATGTGACTTCTTTCCGTGTGCGAGAAACCCCTGAATCTTCACAATGCGCTATCCCATATTGCTGGATTAGCTGTGGGATTTCATGTTTCAACTACGGTTTCTGCCTACATCACAAAGTCTCCATCAGTTGTGAATATAATCATCTCCCTTAAATAGAGCTTGTTCCTTTAATATCAGTCTCTTTAATGGCAGTTAGAGCCGAAACAGAAATTAAGTGCACATCCTGAGTCCTTCACAAGGTGCATCCTCGGGGCAGAAGCTTGCCATTCTCTCAAATCTCCATCACATTGGTCATGGCCAGTGAAAAACCAACAATCCCCCAGATTAGCTTGTTTAAATAGGGGGGAAAGGACACAGCTCTTCCACTTCTAGGTCACCTACATGGAAAAGAAAAGATGAGAAAAAGATGAGGAAGGAGAGATGTTGGCTAGAAGTAGGGAACCCTACGTCTGTCAACAAAGTGAGAATTGAATGAAACGGAGATGTTGAAATTTATTCAGCTGGGTACATGGCTGGAAAAGATATACCCCATTTGGGATAGAAAGTGTGGGTTTTGAATGCCTTCCTTCCTTTCATCTGCCGATACCCTCACTCCTTCCCCTTAATGTTCTAAATGAAATTACCTTCATTAATGAAGCCATCCTCATTGTCAGCATGCCAGAGTTCTGCAGGAATTTTTGGAAATGCCTGCTTGACTTCTGTGACCTGGAAGGGACAGAAAGAAGTGCATCACACTGTTGCCAAGGTGTCTCGGAGAGCACTTTCCCTTCTTCCCTTGGCCCATCGACGCAAATCTTAACCAGCAAAATATCCATTCCAGGGATTCCCTAGTTCACCATCAAATGGAATGAAGGGAAAAAGAAACCCTCCCTGCCCTTTTGTCCCAAGAGAGAGGTGAAACGAGGATGGGTTCCCAAGAGCAGCGGGGGACCCGAAGCCTACAATCCATGGCTACTGTACGTACATTGATGCTAGGATGGTGGTTGCTGCAGTAGAGAAGCTGCTTCAGGACAGTGGAGAAACATCTCCAGCCATGTGGCTCAAAGTGCTGTGGATTTGAAGAAGAGAGGACACCTTTGCTCATTTCCTAGCACCAAGAATCTCATTGCCAAGGCACACGTGCGCAGTTTATGGTGCGTTCTTCTCGAGGCCTCTGGAGCCATGCTCTCCCTCTAACATTGCCCCAGCCTTCCTAAATCCCAGGAATGCTTTGGGATGGCTTTGGATGGCATTTCCCAGCAAAGAACTCAAGGTCACTATAAACACTTATTTTTCTCATTTGCAATTCTGGCCTTGAAATATTACCGTTGAAGGTACTTGTGCAAGAAGATATCCCTGAATGAAGAAAAACAGCTCTTTTGAACAACCAATCTTCTTCAAGTACTGGATGCCTGTCCTCAAGAACAATCCTCCAGCTACTGTTCAGAGTCGGACACTGAACAGGAGTTTTCACCCTTGATTCTGTGAATGTCTGCACTGGCCAAGTGGTTCTTCTACACCCTTACCTTCAAAATGAAAATGAAGTGCTTTGATGTCGGAGCCTGCCAAAGGAGAGCTCTGAGCGTGAGGCCCAAGGCCGCCTCCATCAATTTCTTCTCTACCTGAAAGGAAAGACAGATGGTGACATGCACTTTTCCGGAATGTCTTCCCAGCCATGTCAGCACCCAAAAGCAAGTCCCTTGAAGTGTTGGTGACAATGGTACCTCAGGAACATCCTCATCTCTGATGTCCATGGAGCCCATCCAGAGGAAGACAAAGATGTCCAGGAGCATGGTTTCCACCGGTGGGTCCATGGCTGGTGGGACCTTGCTGTAGAGACAAAAGAAGGAAGAGACGTCAGTGCCCATCTTAGCCAAACCCTTCTGTGTCACTGTTCCCCAAAAAATCGGAAAAGGTGGGCAACTGCTAGGAGGTGTGGGCAGGTCAAGCCACCCTGTCTTCTCTCCACTTCAGAAGGGGAAAGTTTCCTTTCATTGGGTGGCCCCAGCTGAAAGCGTCCAAAAGGGCAATGGACCAACTCAAGCTTCTGGGTGGTTGTCAAGGGCAGCCCTCTGTGGAGTGTGTTGCAGTAATCAGGCTGCAAAGGGACCAGGGCACGAGTGACTGTCTGAAAGGCCTCCTGACCTAGGAGGGGGCACAACTGGTGCACCAGATGAAGCGGTGCTTTTACTTTTTTGTTTGTTTTCTATTCTCCCCCTTCCTACTCTCTGAGTACTACAAACTGATTTTCCTTTCACACTACAAAAGAAAGAAGAAATTGACCTGATCTCATAGACCGCAAGAAGTGCAGCTAGTCCTGCAGAGAAGCTGCTTAAATTGTTGTCCTCCAAGAGAGCCTGGCGGGAAACAAGAGTGGAGAGAAGCAGAGAATACAAAGTTATCCAGGCTGCTCCAGCCCACACCTTCCTCTTTGTCCTTTTGACCTTTTGACCTGCTCTTCTGCCATAGCTTGTCTTTCAATCCAAAGGAGAATGACCCGCAGGTGAAGGACCCTTTGCATGGGCTTGTTTTTGTAAAGCTGCATTCTCTTTCTCTGACGGACTTTCAGTTCGGGTGAGCTTCTGCTGACCCTTCTGAAAACCAGGGGTAGCTTTTTCCCTCTCCCTCTCCCCCTCATTTCTCCCCATCCTCCTTTGCTTGCCACCGATTTCTACATCCCTCCCTCCCTCCCTCCCTCCCTCTTACTTACCAGGACAGCAAGACTATAAACGTTCTTGTTCCGGGGAACCGGGACTTTCAGTTCCCCGGTCTGCTTCATCTGAAAGAGAGCAGCAATGGAACTCAGGCACTGGATGATGCTCTTGTCCTGCTGCAATGGAAAAGAGTCAGGCTGTCAGTCAGGCAGGATGTGGGGCGTCTTGCCGCCAGGTCCCCAATGGCCTCCCTTGGAGAAGGGAAGCTGGAAACCCTTCCGAGACTCTCTCTGTCCTGAGGAATCATTTGCAACACCCTGAGATTGGGCAAAGAATCTGGGATTCAAGCACGGGAGCAAAGCCGAGCCACTGGAACCTCTGTGTCCAAATGGGACCTACGTTTTGGGCTGCCTTGCTGTTCCTTTCATAAACCTCTTGCCAGAGGTTTTGGCTGCTCCGCAGGTCTGCTCTCACACTGGCAGCCTCTCGTTGGGCCTTACAGGCTTGCTCGGGGTCCGTTTTTGTGAAGAGGAGCTTCCTTTTCCCTCGCCTGTCCTCTGCGGGGAAATCGGGGAAAGGAGAGACAGGGGCTGTGATCCTCAGACCAATTTTTAGGTCTGCTACAGATGAACAAAACCCGCCAAATCAGCCCTGTCTTTTCAGCGTCCTTCCCGTCAAGACCCGATTCCATCCACTAAAATTCTTTCTTGGTTCAAGAGCTGGCTCAGTCTCCTGGCCACGAGAGAAGTGTCGCGGAGGCCTTTGGCAAATCCCATTCTCTATATTCCCGCTCCCCGTCTGCCACTATGTAGATGAGTGCCACTGAACAATCTTGAAGGTTCCCAGAATAGTCCCATGGAAGCAGCAGAACTGGTGGGAAGTCAGTGTGGACTCGGGAGCTTCTGGAGCAGGAAGAGTTTGGCCTCTGCCCTGTCCCTGTGTGCAACCGTGAATCGGGAGAGATGCAGAAGCGGCTCCCGTATCTGCCTATACGGAGGACTGCACTCCTAAAGGAAGTCCTTCCCTTTCCCTCCCAACGTCCCAGCCCAGCCCAAAGCGTCTGCTCACCAAGCCGCTCTTCTTTACGGAGCTCTATGTCAACAAAAAACATTTTTTTCTGGGGAGGCTTGGCAGTGTCCTCCAGTTGGCCTGTCGCTCCTTCTGGAGAACTTGGAGCATCATCTCCTGGACCGCTTGCTTTCCTACTCTTTCTTTTTCTTCTTCCAAAACACGAAAACCAGTTGAGAAATCCCCTAGAAGAGAGAGGAAGGAAGCTGAGGAAAGGAATGGACTAAAGCCCAATTTCCATAATCACTATCCCTATGGTGGAGATGACCCATAGTGGAAAACTCATCCTTCTGGGTTGAACTGATCAGTTTTTACCTTGGTTTCATTTTGTGTGACCTGGTGTGTTCCATGGCCAGATGAGTTTAACAAATGTAAGAACCTTTTCCTAAGTTGGGGGTTGAGGATGCTATGTCATCCAAATCAATTGGAAAATGATCGACCCAGGCTTTTAATACCAATAGGGAATGAAAGACGGAAGTGATCTGGAGCACATTTTGCCCCTGTTTCCCTTTCCTAAGAGGAGAACAAATGGGTATTTTCAACCCTGGAATATCCCAACCCACTGAGAAGTTGGCTACAAATTGGGGTAGGGTTCCCGAGAGCGCAGGAGCCCTTCTGAAGTCCAACTTACATCCTGGAAGACATTCTCAGTCTGTGAACAGTCAGTAATTCACAGTTTAGCTTGGTTGGATGACGTCATAAAACCACTAGAGTTACCAAGGAGATCTCAGGCCTCCTTTGGGATCCTACCAAAGGTCACCTGCTCCACCTTTTCTACCTACACCAATGCCAGGCAAAGGTCTCTAGGAAGCTACCAAACAAATCACTAAAGTTGCATATTTCCCATCTTTCTTGCACAGAAGGTAAGATGTACATGGACTTTTCATATTGAAGCTCCATTAGGCTAGCTGACTGAGCAAGACCCCTTAATGCAGCTATTGGTCCTTGCAGGCTGATTCCCTGAATCAGAATTACAAAAAGAATTACAGAAAGAAATTGCTGTCCTGGACCGGCTTGGTCAACCTTTGTGCATTCTGGCCAGCTAAACGTTCGGTCTCCAAATAGGATATCCAAAAGACTATGTTCTTAATTTCTGAGCTGTAAGTTAAGCAAGTGAGGCTTTTCAGTGACATTCCTCTATGCCCAGAAAGCTGGATCAAGTTCTGACCCTCCTCCTGCCTTAATTTGGAGATAGTGTGCTTTTCTGTGTAAAGTCCTAGTTCTTATATCTAAGAGCAAGAATTAGCATGGGATCAAATAAAGGCCACGTAGATGACTCTTAGAACTCAGACCCATATCATATATCATATATCATAAAATGCTCACTACTTTTAAACATAGAATGAAGCTATTACCAAGGGAAGTGCAAAAGCACGTGTACAGTATATACAGGCCGAGATATTCTTAATTTTTCTATAAGTATGACTGGGAAAATTCATTGTAGAGATGCTGGTCATCTGATGGATCCCATAAGTTTCTATCACGTACAAAGGACTCTAAAATCTCAGATCTCCTGCCGAGGTGCTAAAATCTTATAAGATCTTGCACAAAGTTGTAATGTTCCCATATGAGATCAAAATTGCACAATGAAATATGGGACTCATTTATACAAAATATAGTAGTTTAGGGGAAAGCAAGATGGTTATATAATTGTATTATATATATACAGTGTGTGTGTGTGTGTGTGTGTGTGTGTTTGTATCCATCCTTGCATCATATTTGCATTAGATAAATATATATAGAATTTTAATTGTTTATTATAATGACATATCATATTTTTATTTTATTTTATTTTATTTTATTTTATTTTTCTCTTCTATTCACAAACGTATTCTTCCTTACTTCTTCCTTCCTGCCTTCTCAGGGCTACCTGGAGGGAAGGCCAAGGTTGCCTCCATGGGGGAAGAGGATCCACAGTAGCCTGCCCCTTTACTGTCGCCCTCTCCCGCCCAGGCATCACCCACACCTCCAAAGCCCCAGTGTCCCATGGAAGAATAAAGTCAATAATGCAGAAGGAACCAGGCAGTGGCAAAGGCGTCCAGCAGCAGAACCTCCAAGAAAACAGCAGCAGAAACACCAGCAGCAAAGAATGTCCAGCAGCAGCGTTCCGCAGCAGCCCGCCCCTCAGCCTGCCCTTAGCGTGCAGCAGCAATCCGGTCCTCCAGGCGCAGTCCAGTCCTCCAAACAACAGGTCTGAAGCTGGCCCCCGTGTAGTGAAACTGCTGCACAACCCTCAACAGGAACGGTACAGTGCGACCAGCCAAAAGCGGTTTGGTTGCCCTGACTAGCAAAATGCCACAAAAACACCGTCAAACGTGGGGAAACTATGAACACGGCAAAATGACAAACACTGCCGTCCTCTGGCATCCCGCTCTCCAGTCCAGTCCGACCCACTTCTGAACCTCCAGCCTGAAGCACTGGACATGACGACAGCCCGAACGTAGATCCCTCTCTCTTTGCCATCTTAATTAATCTTCAGTATTGCCGAGAAACATCACTCCTGAGACAACTGCATTTCACACTCTGCAAATTGTGCAAAAAGGTCAACAGCGTGCAACAGCACAAATACAGCAATTATTTGCAACAGTTGAGAGCTGTAGATGGAACAAACTGAGGGCCTTTCCCTGAGAGTGAGCGGAAGTCCTTTTCATCCATCCTCGAGTAACTCTATTCGGGTGAATCTTACTGTGCCCATTGACGGTCCACATCCTCACTGAATGCTGAGGGGGCATCTTGTTTTTGGTGCTATAGACTTTCTTGACTTTGGTGGAAACTTTGAGAATCTTGAGACCACCATCTCAGTCCTTCTAATACAATATAATGTGTTCAAGTTTCAAAGTGCCTTATAAATGTGACTTCTTTCCGTGTGCGAGAAACCCCTGAATCTTCACAATGCGCTATCCCATATTGCTGGATTAGCTGTGGGATTTCATGTTTCAACTACGGTTTCTGCCTACATCACAAAGTCTCCATCAGTTGTGAATATAATCATCTCCCTTAAATAGAGCTTGTTCCTTTAATATCAGTCTCTTTAATGGCAGTTAGAGCCGAAACAGAAATTAAGTGCACATCCTGAGTCCTTCACAAGGTGCATCCTCTGGGCAGAAGCTTGCCATTCTCTCAAATCTCCATCACATTGGACATGGCTAGTGAAAAACCAGCAATCACCTTGAATGAATGAGCAAATGGATGATCTGGCTCCCTACTTTCCACGTCAATCTTGATTCCCCCATATTAGCTGGTTAAATAGTGGGGGAAGGACACAGCTCCTCTACTTCTAGGTCATCTGCATGGAAAAGAAAAGATGAGAAAAAGATGAGGAAGGAGAGATGTTGGCTAGAAGTAGGGAACCCTACGTCTGTCAACAAAGTGAGAATTGAATGAAACGGAGATGTTGAAATTTATTCAGCTGGGTACATGGCTGGAAAAGATATACCCCATTTGGGATAGAAAGTGTGGGTTTTGAATGCCTTCCTTCCTTTCATTTGCCGATACCCTCACTCCTTCCCCTTAATGTTCTAAATGAAATTACCTTCATTAATGAAGCCATCCTCATTGTCAGCATGCCAGAGTTCTGCAGGAATTTTTGGAAATGCCTGCTTGACTTCTGTGACCTGGAAGGGACAGAAAGAAGTGCATCACACTGTTGCCAAGGTGTCTTGGAGAGCACTTTCCCTTCTTCCCTTGGCCCATCGACGCAAATCTTAACCAGCAAAATATCCATTCCAGGGATTCCCTAGTTCACCATCAAATGGAATGAAGGGAAAAAGAAACCCTCCCTGCCCTTTTGTCCCAAGTGAGAGGTGAAACGAGGATGGGTTCCCAAGAGCAGCGGGGGACCCGAAGCCTACAATCCATGGCTACTGTACGTACATTGATGCTAGGATGGTGGTTGCTGCAGTAGAGAAGCTGCTTCAGGACAGTGGAGAAACATCTCCAGCCATGTGGCTCAAAGTGCTGTGGATTTGAAGAAGAGAGGACACCTTTGCTCATTTCCTAGCACCAAGAATCTCATTGCCAAGGCACACGTGCGCAGTTTATGGTGCGTTCTTCTCGAGGCCTCTGGAGCCATGCTCTCCCTCTAACATTGCCCCAGCCTTCCTAAATCCCAGGAATGCTTTGGGATGGCTTTGGATGGCATTTCCCAGCAAAGAACTCAAGGTCACTATAAACACTTATTTTTCTCATTTGCAACTCTGGCCTTGAAATATTACCGTTGAAGGTACTTGTGCAAGAAGATATCCCTGAATGAAGAAAAACAGCTCTTTTGAACAACCAATCTTCTTCAAGTACTGGATGCCTGTCCTCAAGAACAATCCTCCAGCTACTGTTCAGAGTGGGACACTGAACAGGAGTTTTCACCCTTGATTCTGTGAATGTCTGCACTGGCCAAGTGGTTCTTCTACACCCTTACCTTCAAAATGAAAATGAAGTGCTTTGATGTCGGAGCCTGCCGAAGGAGAGCTCTGAGCGTGAGGCCCAAGGCCGCCTCCATCAATTTCTTCTCTACCTGAAAGGAAAGACAGATGGTGACATGCACTTTTCCGGAATGTCTTCCCAGCCATGTCAGCACCCAAAAGCAAGTCCCTTGAAGTGTTGGTGACAATGGTACCTCAGGAACATCCTCATCTCTGATGTCCATGGAGCCCATCCAGAGGAAGACAAAGATGTCCAGGAGCATGGTTTCCACCGGTGGGTCCATGGCTGGTGGGACCTTGCTGTAGAGACAAAAGAAGGAAGAGACGTCAGTGCCCATCTTAGTCAAAACCCTTCTGTGTCACTGTTCCCCAAAAAATCGGAAAAGGTGGGCAACTGCTAGGAGGTGTGGGCAGGTCAAGCCACCCTGTCTTCTCTCCACTTCAGAAGGGGAAAGTTTCCTTTCATTGGGTGGCCCCAGCTGAAAGCGTCCAAAAGGGCAATGGACCAACTCAAGCTTCTGGGTGGTTGTCAAGGGCAGCCCTCTGTGGAGTGTGTTGCAGTAATCAGGCTGCAAAGGGACCAGGGCACGAGTGACTGTCTGAAAGGCCTCCTGACCTAGGAGGGGGCACAACTGGTGCACCAGATGAAGCGGTGCTTTTACTTTTTTGTTTGTTTTCTATTCTCCCCCTTCCTACTCTCTGAGTACTGCAAACTGATTTTCCTTTCACACTACAAAAGAAAGAAGAAATTGACCTGATCTCATAGACCGCAAGAAGTGCAGCTAGTCCTGCAGAGAAGCTGCTTAAATTGTTGTCCTCCAAGAGAGCCTGGCGGGAAACAAGAGTGGAGAGAAGCAGAGAATACAAAGTTATCCAGGCTGCTCCAGCCCACGCCTTCCTCTTTGTCCTTTTGACCTTTTGACCTGCTCTTCTGCCATAGCTTGTCTTTCAATCCAAAGGAGAATGACCCGCAGGTGAAGGACCCTTTGCATGGGCTTGTTTTTGTAAAGCTGCATTCTCTTTCTCTGACGGACTTTCAGTTCGGGTGAGCTTCTGCTGACCCTTCTGAAAACCAGGGGTAGCTTTTTCCCTCTCCCTCTCCCCCTCATTTCTCCCCATCCTCCTTGTCCTGGTTCAGCCTCTGCCCCAGGGCCTCAGTGAGGCGTCAGAAGACGAGCTGCCCCTGGCAAACCTCCAGGGGATTGAGCCAGGCGAGGCCCCAGACGCAGGCACGGTCCCAGACAATGACCCAGCACCGCAGGTGTTGGCAATACCTGAGGCTACAGGGGAGCAAGCTGGGAATGGTGGTTTGTCCCCACCCTCTAGCCAGCAGCCAGCAACCGAGGCTACTGGGGAGCAAGCTGGGAATGGTGGTTTGTCCCCACCCTCTAGCCAGTAGCCAGCTGGATCCCATCAGCCTCCCAGCTCACCTGAATCCCCCAAAGGGCAGAGGCGGAGGTGTGTGCGCCTTGCCTTAAAGGACAGGAGGAAAAGTGCTCGGCTGGCTGCTAGGGAGTTACGCAGAGGGCAGGGAGAGTCTTTGCAGGACCCAGAGGACAGCTCCTGAGCTCCTGATAAATTACCAACAAAGCAGTGAGGGAGTTGTGGGTTGCATTTTGGGCTTCGCGACCACTCTGGTATCCTGTCTCGTTGCCTGCGTTCCTGACCCTGTTTGGATTATCGTTACCCGGACTTCTCTACTCCTTGACCCAGTTTGGATTACTGACTACTCTTTGCTTCACTCCTTTGACTAACGGCACACAGATTACTGGTTTGTCTCTCTCTTGGCTATCCTTGCAAAGTGACTCTGGGCTGCATTCCTTACCTCTGGCCGACTGCCAAGACTCTCCAATCTGTTCTGGAGGCGAGCCAGCACAGTTTGCTCCCACCCCAAACAAACGCTGAGAGAGAGAAGGACGTTTTTTTGGCAGCATGACTAAACCAGCTGCTGATGCGATGGCTTATTTGGCACCTCAGAACCAGACGCTGGCCACACAAGTAGACCAACTTACGGGGCTTGTGGGCCAGCTACAACTGCAGCTGGCCACGGTGGCTGCCGTGCCCAGCAAGTGTCCAGTGAGCCCTCCTGAGAAATATGAGGGCAAGCCTGAGGACTTTCCTGCCTTCTTGGGACAATGCACGTTATACATGAAGGTATGGGAGAGGGATTTTGTGTCAGACCAAACCAAGGTCTGTTTCCTTATCAGCCTCTTAAAGGGCCGTGCGGCTAAATGGGCCACCCCGTTCCTGGTGGCTGACTCTCCGCTCCTGAACAACTACCCTGCCTTCCTGGCACAATTCAGGAGTGCCTTTGAGGAGCCTCAAGCCCTGGCCAGAGCCAACTGGCAGATCAGGCGGCTGCAACAGGGCAAAGGGTCGGTGGCAGACTACACAGCCGAGTTTCGGCTCTATGCCCAGGATTTGGACTGGAATGAGGCTGCCCTGCGGGACCGGTATCTAGAGGGACTGTCTGAGCCCGTGCTGGACAAGGTAGCCCGGGTGGAACGCCCTACCACCCTGGAGCAAGCCATCCAGTTGTGCCTCCGCATCGATGGGCGGCTGGAGGACAGGCGCCAGGCCCGCGGGGGATGTGTTGATCCCGGGCTAGGGCGCCACCGGCCTCCCGCACCTACGGCTCCTTGGCCCCCTGGTGGCCACAGCCCGACCGCGCCAGAGCCAAGGCAGCTGGGGGCTGCTCGGCCCCGGCTTACTCGGGAGGAAAAGGAGAGGAGGCGCCGGGCCAACCTGTGCCTCTACTGTGGCGGGCCGGGGCATTATGCCAGCTCGTGCCCTGAAAAGCAGTCAGTGCCGGGAAACTGGCAGCCCCAGGTCAGTGCTGGCCGAGCGACCTGGGGCGTGCCGCCTCTGCCCACAGGCCAAACAGGAGAGGGACTTCAGCACCTGCTGCTGCCGGTCAAGCTGCGGGCAGGGCAGTGGCTCCTGGCCCATGCCTTAGTGGACTCAGGGGCTTCCCGCTCCTATATGGACAGTGACTTTGCAGCCCAGCAGCAGGTCCCGCTCCACGCAAAAATGTGCCCATGTCCGTGGAGGCCATTGACGGGCAGCAGCTGCAGTCGGGCCCGGTGATCCAGGAGACGGCGCTCCTCACCATGGTTGTGGGCCAGCACTAGGAGCGGCTGCGCATGGACATCACCAAGATGCCCCAGTTCCTGCTGGTGCTAGGGATAGACTGGCTGGAGCGGCACAACCCAATGATAGACTGGGCTCGCCAGCGACTCCAGTTCCGGGAACCTTGCCCGCACTTGGCTGTCAAGGCACTCCTGGGGGCCGCCAGCACCGAGGGGACTCCTGCCCTTCCCCCGGAATACCAGGAGTTTGGGGATGTCTTTGAGGAGAAGGGGGCAGACCGGTTACCGCCCCATCGGCCCTACGACTGTGGAATTAACCTCAAGCCTGATGCCCCCCTGCCCGCAGGCCGGCTGTACTCATTGTCGGAGCCGGAACAGGCCGCCCTCCGGGACTTTTTAGCCAAGAACCGGCAGAGGGGTTTCATTCGGTCCTCCAGATCCCCAACCTCAGCCCCTGTGCTCTTTGTGAAGAAGAAGTGCGGGGAGCTGAGGCTCTGCAATGACTATCGGGCGCTGAACCGGATAACCATCCGGGACCAGGACCCACTCCCGTTGATACCGGAACTACTGGATCAGGTGCTCCAGGCCCAGCTGTTCACCAAGCTGGACCTGCGCGGCGCCTACAACCTGATCAGGATCCGGGACGGGGACGAATGGAAGACGGCCTTTGGGACGCGCTATGGGCAGTACGAATATCTGGTCATGCCCTTTGGACTGTGTAATGCGCCCGCCGTCTTCCAGCGCTTCATTAATGACGTATTTCGGGACCTATTGGACCAGTTTGTTGTGGTTTATCTAGATGACATCCTCATCTACTCCAGGGACCCGGCCCGGCATGTGGAGCATGTCCGTACGGTTCTACAGCGGCTACGAGAGCAGCGGCTTTACGCTAAGCTTGAGAAGTGTGAGTTTCATGTCCGGGAAGTGGACTTCCTGGGCCACCGCCTTACTCCCGAGGGTGTAGCCATGGACCCGGCCAAGGTCACCTCGGTGACGCAATGGCAAGCTCCCAGGAATCAAAAGGAGCTCCAACGGTTCCTGGGGTTCGCGTGTTAGGTGGTGGTTAACTATGCGGGGTTTCAGGCTTGAAGTAATCCAAACAACGTGTTGTAAGGCTAACAATATCTTTATTGATAGCATAAGGCAATAATGGATGTATAGTGCATTATTGCAAAAAGGTAAAATCAAAGCATAAGCAGAGTTCCATCACCAGAAGTGAGGAAAGAAAAACATCATGGTCTGTGCAAAGACCAGGCATGGTTACAGTTCAGATACAAGTACATGTAGATAGCAGTCTACATAAAGAACAGAAGACATATGTAAAGAACATAAGTGAGAACATAAGTATAAAGGAATACCCATGGTTCATAGCTCACATCTGATTGGTTCAAACATGGGCATCTCTTTCAGCATAGCATTTTTGGTAGTAATTGTACTTACTATAAAGCGTCACACGATGGCAGTGTTGTGTATTGGCCTTTCTTTGAGCTATAGTTGTTTTGAGAACAATTGTGATTACAAGTTTATTATGTCTAGCTAAAGGGACATCTACATCTCACCTCCTGCCATCTACGTCTCAGATGTTTTGAGAACCAAACTTACAATGCAGAAAACAATGTAGATTGTTTTCACTTGTATTTTTCCACTCTCTGGCCAGACACAGTGGAAGAAAATGCCATGCGTTTAATTCTGCATAGAATGCTTTAACCAAATAACCTTAACATCGCGAACTATTACAGACAATTTATTGAGGGCTATGCCGCTCTGGCGGTACCACTCACCCGACTACTGAGACCCCGTGAGACGTTCCGGTGGACTGCAGAGGCGGAGCAGGCGTTCCAACACTTAAAAAGCCGCTTCGCCACAGAACCAGTGCTGCGACACCCAGACCCCCAGCTCCCGTTCATCGTGGAGGCGGACGCCTCCAGCTATGCCATCGGGGCGGTCCTCTCGCAACAGGCCACCCCTATGGAGCCACTGCGTCCCTGTGCATACTATTCCCGCCAGCTCACCCCTGCAGAGCGTAACTACACCATTTGGGAGCGGGAGCTGCTAGCCATAAAGACGGCCTTCGAGGAGTGGAGGCATCATTTGGAGGGTGCCCGACATCCGGTGGTCGTCTGGACGGACCACCGGAACCTAGAGCATCTGCAGACGGCCCGATGCTTGAACCAGCGGCAGATTCGATGGTCGCTCTTCTTCACCCGCTTCAATTTCCGGATTGAGTACATTCCTAGCGCTCAAAACAAGCGGGCCAACGCTTTATCCCAGAAGCCGGAGTACACGCCCCCGGCAGACCTGACTGCCTCCCCGACCACCGTACTGGCACCAGAGGTGTTCGCATCCACCGTTCCCAAGCCCACACTTCAGGACCGGCTCCGAGAGCAGCAGGCAAGGGACCCCTGGACCCGAGAGCAGTTGTGCCGCCTGCAGCAAGCCCCTGCACCGGCCACATCGGACTACGCTGTGTCTGACGGGCTTCTAATGCACCAGGGCCGCTTGTGTATACCGGCTGGACCCCTACGGGGGGAAGTTCTCTCCCTGTGCCATGACGCTCGCCCTGCTGGACATTTCGGGCGCTATAAGACTTTGCATCTGCTGACCCGAGAGTTTTGGTGGCCCCGGGTCCAGGCGGACGTGGCGCGCTACGTCCAGACATGCGAAGTGTGCCACCGTGCGAAGAACCAGCCGGGCAAACCCCCAGGACTCCTTCACCCTCTGCCCACTCCACCACGCCCCTGGCACACCCTGTCGATGGATTTCATCACCGACCTCCCCAAGTCCGGCCCCTATTCCTGCATCCTGGTGGCAGTGGATCTATTCAGTATGATGGGACACTTCATCCCGTGTACCGGCCTCCCGACCGCTCGGGAGACGGCGCAGCTATACGTGCAACACATCTTCCGACTGCACGGCCTCCCCGAGCAGGTGGTGAGCAACCGGGGCTCCCAGTTCTCCTCACACTTTTGGAAGGCGCTACACGCCCTGCTAGGCACAGAGGTGCACCTCTCCTCGCATCACCCCCAGTCGGACGGCCAGACAGAGAGGGTGAACGGGGTGCTGGAGCAGTACCTACGGTGCTACGTGGGGCACCAGCAAGATGACTGGGCGGACCTGCTACCTCTGGCAGAGTTCGCCTACAATAACTCCCTACATTCTTCAACCCAGCAGACCCCTTTCATGACCCTCTATGGCTACCACCCCCGTTTCTTCCCGTCCGTCCTTCCCAGTACCACAGTTCCGGCAGCGGAGGCCTTTGTCCAGGAACTCCAGGCTCAACACTCCGTGCTCAAGGAACACCTCGAGCAGGCTAAGCGGGCCTATAAGGCCAATGCTGACCGCCGGCGGCAGCCAGGCCAGGACCTACAAGTAGGGGACTGTGTGTGGCTGTCCACCAGGTATCTGCCCAGCTCGAGGCCCTCCAGGAAGCTGGACGCCTGCTTTATCGGGCCGTACCCGGTGGTGGAATGAGTCAACCCCGTGGCTTTCCGCCTGGACCTGCCCCCATCTCTCCGGATCCATCCCGTGTTCCACCGGTCCCTCCTGGTACCTGCCGCTCCTCCAGATCCCCATCGTCCCTCTGTGCCACCGCCGCCACCGGTGATGGTGGATGGCCAGGAGGAGTTTGAGGTGGCCCGTATCTTGGACTCCCACATGCGGAGAGGGCGCCTCCAATACCTTGTATACTGGGAAGGGTATGGGCCGGAAGACCGCTCCTGGGAGCCCGCGGCTCAGGTCCACGCCCCTGCCTTGGTCCAGGACTTCCACCGGGCATATCCTCACAAGCCAGGACCCGTGGCTTCTCGGGGAGGGGGCCTGAGGGGGGGATGGTGTCCTGGTTCAGCCTCTGCCCCAGGACCTCAGTGAGGAGTCAGAAGACGAGCTGCCCCTGGCAAACCTCCAGGGGATTGAGCCAGGCGAGGCCCCAGACGCAGGCACGGTCCCAGACAATGACCCAGCACCGCAGGAGTTGGCAATACCTGAGGCTACAGGGGAGCAAGCTGGGAATGGTGGTTTGTCCCCACCCTCTAGCCAGCAGCCAGCAACCGAGGCTACAGGGGAGCAAGCTGGGGATTGCGGTTTGTCCCCACCCTCTAGCCAGCAGCCAGCTGGATCCCATCAGCCTCCCAGCTCACCTGAATCCCCCAAAGGGCAGAGGCGGAGGTGTGTGCGCCTCGCCTTAAAGGACAGGAGGAAAAGTGCTCTGCTGGCTGCTAGAGAGTTACGCAGAGGGCAGGGAGAGTCTTTGCAGGACCCAGAGGACAGCTCCTGAGCTCCTGATAAATTACCAACAAAGCAGTGAGGGAGTTGTGGGTTGCATTTTGGGCTTCGTGACCACTCTGGTATCCTGTCTCGTTGCCTGCGTTCCTGACCCTGTTTGGATTATCGTTACCCGGACTTCTGGACTCCTTGACCCAGTTTGGATTACTGACTACTCTTTGCTTCACTCCTTTGACTAACGGCACACAGATTACTGGTTTGTCTCTCTCTTGGCTATCCTTGCAAAGTGACTCTGGGCTGCATTCCTTACCTCTGGCCGACTGCCAAGACTCTCCAATCTGTTCTGGAGGCGAGCCAGCACACTCCTTTGCTTGCCACCGATTTCTACATCCTTCCCTCCCTCCCTCCCTCTTACTTACCAGGACAGCAAGACTATAAAGGTTCTTGTTACGGGGAACCGGGACTTTCGGTTCCCCGCTCTGCTTCATCTGAAAGAGAGCAGCAATGGAACTCAGGCACTGGATGATGCTCTTGTCCTGCTGCAATGGAAAAGAGTCGGGCTGTCAGGCAGGATGTGGGGCGTCTTGCCGCCAGGTCCCCAATGGCCTCCCTTGGAGAAGGGAAGCTGGAAACCCTTCCGAGACACTCTCTGTCCTGAGGAATCATTTGCAACACCCTGAGATTGGGCAAAGAATCTGGGATTCAAGCACGGGAGCAAAGCCGAGCCACTGGAACTTCTGTGTCCAAATGGGACCTACATTTTGGGCTGCCTTGCTGTTCCTTTCATAAACCTCTTGCCAGAGGTTTTGGCTGCTCCGCAGGTCTGCTCTCACACTGGCAGCCTCTCGTTGGGCCTTACAGGCTTGCTCGGGGTCCGTTTTTGTGAAGAGGAGCTTCCTTTTCCCTCGGCTGTCCTCTGTGGGGAAATCGGGGAAAGGAGAGACGGGCTGTGATCCTCAGACCAATTTTTAGGTCTGCTACAGATGAACAAAACCCGCCAAATCAGCCCTGTCTTTTCAGCGTCCTTCCCGTCAAGACCGGATTCCATCCACTAAATTTCTTTCTTGCTTCACAGAGCTGGCTCAGTCTCCTGGCCACGAGAGAAGTGTCGCGGAGGCCTTTGGCAAATCCCATTCTCTATATTCCCGCTCCCCGTCTGCCACTATGTAGATGAGTGCCACTGAACAATCTTGAAGGTTCCCAGAATAGTCCCATGGAAGCAGCAGAACTGGTGGGAAGTCAGTGTGGACTCGGGAGCTTCTGGAGCAGGAAGAGTTTGGCCTCTGCCCTGTCCCTGTGTGCAACCGTGAATCGGGAGAGATGCAGAAGCGGCTCCCGTATCTGCCTATACGGAGGACTGCACTCCTAAAGGAAGTCCTTCCCTTTCCCTCCCAACGTCCCAGCCCAGCCCAAAGCGTCTGCTCACCAAGCCGCTCTTCTTTACGGAGCTCTATGTCAACAAAAAACATTTTTTTCTGGGGAGGCTTGGCAGTGTCCTCCAGTTGGCCTGTCGCTCCTTCTGGAGAACTTGGAGCATCATCTCCTGGACCGCTTGCTTTCCTACTCTTTCTTTTTCTTCTTCCAAAACACGAAAACCAGTTGAGAAATCCTCTAGAACAGAGAGGAAGGAAGCTGAGGAAAGGAATGGACTCAAGCCCAATTTCCATAATCACTATCCCTATGATGGAGATGACCCATAGTGGAAAACTCATCCTTCTGGGTTCAACTGATCAGTTTTTACCTTGGTTTCATTTTGTGTGACCTGGTGTGTTACATGGCCAGATGAGTTTAACAAATGTAAGAACCTTTTCCTAAGTTGGGGGTTGAGGATGCTATGTCATCCAAATCAATTGGAAAATGATCGACCCAGGCTTTTAATACCAATAGGGAATGAAAGACGGAAGTGATCTGGAGCACATTTTGCCCGTTTCCCTTTCCTAAGAGGAGAACAAATGGGTGTTTTCACCCCTGGAATATCCCAACCCACTGAGAAGTTGGCTACAAATTGGGGGAGGGTTCCCAAGAGCACAGGAGTCCTTCTGAAGTCCAACTTACATCCTGGAAGACATTCTCAGTCTGTGAACAGTCAGTAACTCACAGTTTAGCTTGGTTGGATGACATCATAAAACCACTAGAGTTACCAAGGAGATCTCAGGCCTCCTTTGGGATCCTACCAAAGGTCACCTGCTCCACCTTTTCTACCTACACCAATGCCAGGCAAAGGTCTCTGGGAAGCTACCAAACAAATCACTAAAGTTGCATATTTCCCATCTTTCTTGCACAGAAGGTAAGATGTACATGGACTTTTCATATTGAAGCTCCATTAAGCTAGCTGACTGAGCAAGACCCCTTAATGCAGCTATTGGTCCTTGCAGGCTGATTCCCTTTGCGTTGCCATGCTGGTTTGTGTTTGTGTGTGTGTGTGTGTGTGTGTCCCAACATCCCTGTGTCTAGGGGTCGCTCCCTCTGTTATTTCTGCTTAGGGGAGTACACCATCTTCTGCATTCCAAAGTGCTGTTAGATGGTGCCGACTCTAAAGACGGAGGGAGAGAGGAGAGAAACTTTCTCCCCGGTTTTTTAACATCAGACATAATTTCTCATACAGCAATCCAGGCCAAGGAGAAAAAAAAGGATCCTGCATTCATAGGACTAATTCTGCCAAAGGAATATTCTCTATGGCTGAATGATGCTGAACCCCAGATCACATGACCCTCTTTTAGCCAAGTTCCTTGTGTTGTGAGATCCGGCTGTTAAGGGAGCCCAAGGATCAGACTTTCCCTTTTGGGAAGAAATTGCTGTCCTGGACCGGCTCGGTCAACCTTTGTGCATTCTGGCCAGCTAAACGTTCGGTCTCCAAATAGGATATCCAAAAGACTCTGTTCTTAATTTCTGGGCTGTAAGTTAAGCAAGTGAGGCTTTTCAGTGACATTCCTCTATGCCCAGAAAGCTGGATCAAGTTCTGACCCTCCTCCTGCCTTAATTTGGAGATAGTGTGCTTTTCTGTGTAAAGTCCTAGTTCTTATATCTAAGAGCAAGAATTAGCATAGGATCAAATAAAGGCCATGTAGTTGACTCTTAGAACCGCACCAGCCAGTCATATAGTCAATAAAGTGAGTCATACAGTCGATGGTCACTTTCAATCTTTACTCTCACCAGCATCTCATACTTGGAGATATGCTACTTCTGTCCAAGGAAGTTCAGCTGAGCTAGACATTCCCTCTTCCTTTAAAGATCCCAAGGCAGCCGTCCTATGTGTTTCTATCATCAGGACTGCAAGATAGGTGCCTCGATAGTTACTGATGTACTAATAGATAACCCTCTCCTCAACCTCAAGAATATATTTCATTTTTTTCTCCTTTGGGAGATGTGGGAGTATCCAGCCCCAGGTGTGTTGCTCTTTCTGAAGAGCTTTGATCTTTACCTTTTGGATCTCCTTTACTAACAGCCGTCCATTTAGGATTCTATCAACAGCCACCTGCCCCACTGTTTCTGCATCCTAGCAATGCCAGGCAAATGCCTTTGGGAAGATAGAAAACAAATCAGGAAAGCTGCAGATTTCTTGTCTTCTTGCCCAAGAGGCCTAGCTCTTCCCATGTAGACTGCCCCTTAGTACGGAAGCTCTGTTAAGCTACCCACTTGAGCAAGACTCAAAATGGCAGCTCTCAGATGTTTGTCAGGCAGTGTCCCTATAGCCCCACATCATGGCTCAGCTCTGTCCATTCCTTCTGCTTGGATGAAGACACTGTCCTTTTTCTTCTGCTCACCAAAGTTCCAGTCAGAGAGAGAAGAAGGGAGTCTCCCTTCCCTTGAAATGTCTGCAGATCGGGAACCATTTTCTATCTCTTTCTCTTCAGCCAAACTTTGTTTTTTAAAAGCAAGGATGGGTTCTCCAACATGCTAAACCCTAAGTCCAGATCAGGAAAAAACAGTTCACCTCTTCGTAGAATATATTCTGCCCAAATAAGAAGCCACGTGGTGCTCTTAGTCTTGAAAATGATGAACAAATTTATGTGATCACCACCCAGTTGTTCAGGAAGAAATCATTGTTTTAAATATTCTAGAAATGCGTAGCAATTTGAGAAATCAATAAAGACACAAAAAACTTTTTAGCCAACATTATATATATTAAAATAAAAGAGCTATAATAACTTTCTCTAACATGCTCAGAGAGAGATAGCTTCAGTTACAAGCAGAAAACCAGAGAAACAAGACAGGCAGTTTGCAACACAAAGATATGTTAATATATATACATTCCTATCTAGGCCAGAATGCTTAGTAACCATGGTAACACACAAAGGTTAAACTTTTTACCTGGCCAACACTTAAGGAGAAGAAAAGAATTCCTTTGAATGGAAACAGAAACCCAGACTTCTTGTCTCCAAGCCAGCAGGATATCTTCTGACTTAAAATCTTATTTCTCGTTAATGGGATATTTTTCTGATTAAAATTCTATTAAAAACATAAAACCATAACAGAAATGGAGCCAATTCTCATGTCAGGCAAGCTTTTTATGGGCAAGCTCTCCCAAATTTGCACCCCCTCTTAAATTTGCTCATTTTCCCCTAGGAAGGATGACCCAGAGTTTGAGAACTTCTGCCTTAGAGAGTTTTTCATGTTTCATCCAGTTCGCCAGAGGTTTGGGCATTGCCATTTCTGTTGGTCTCTTCTACTTCAGCTAGCTTGTCCTTCCTTGGCTGGAACATACTCTTGATCTGGCAAGATCAAGATTTGAAATAACGTTTAATGCGCTTTTTTTGCACTAAAGCCTTGAGGTAGTGTGAGGCTGGAGCGCAGTGAATTTCTCAAGTTGTGTTTGGATGTATGGGGATGAGTTGCGCGTGGAAGAGGGGGGAGGTTCTTGGTTGGCCAGTTTTGAGATGGATACACACCTGGCTGGGAACGGGAGTGATGTAACCCATAAATCTGCCACTTGTGGAACATTATCTGTAATCAGTGTTTTCCATTGTTTGTTTGTTTGTTTATTTATTTATTTGTTTATTCAATTTATATAGCTGCCCATCTCAGACCAGTAACTCTGGGCAGCTTACAATAATAAAACAGTCAGACAATAAAAACGATGCAAAAAATTAAATATAAATATAAATACACCCGAGACATCTTAATAACCATTTGTGTTAGCACAACCATGAAACGAGGCCCTTCGCACATTTGGGTCCCCAGAATGGGGCATAAATCCAGGTCTTCAAGACCTTCCAAAAAGCTAAAAGAGTCAGCGCCATCCTAATCTCAGGAGGAATGACGTTCCAGAGGGCAGGCACCACAACAGAAAAGGCATGTCTCCTGGTCCCCGTTAGCCGATATTGCTTGGCTGACAGGACCCGGAGCATGCCCATCCTGCCGGATCGGATTGGATGGGTAGAAACAACTTTGAAAAGATGGTCCCTAGGGTAACCTCGTTAACCTGGTCCCAAGACATGAAGGGCTTTAAAGGTGACAACCAGCACCTTGAATTGCACCCGGTAACACACCAGCAACCAATGCACCTCCCAAAGCAGTGGTGTTACATGTGCCGAGTAGCCGACACTATTTACAACCCAGGCAGCTGCATTCTGTACCAGCTGAAGCTTCCGAATGCTCTTCAAGAGCACTGCCCCCATCCCGCTCCCACCAGAGGTCATCCAAGAGTGTGATCAATGCCGTCTCAGTCCCCTATCCCGGCCTGAATCCTGACTGAAAGGGGTCTAGATTATCCGCTTCATCCAGAGCCCTTTGAAACTGCTGTGTGACCACTCTCTCAACAACCTTCCGTAAAAAGGGGAGGTTGGAGATTGGACGAAAACTATCCCGATTAGTTGGGTCAAGCAATGGCCCCTTCAGGAGGGGTTGCACCACCACCTCCTTAAGAGCCTGAGGGACCACCCCCTCCCTCAAAGAGGAATTAACCACCGCCCAGTGTCCTCTCCCGGGCAGCCTTGACCAGTCAGGAGGGGCATGGATCTAACACAGAAGTGGCCGAGCTAACAGCTACAAGAACCCTGTCTACTTCCTCAGGTTCAATGGGCTCAAACTCCTCCCAGATACCCATGCAAGACTCAGACCCCATAGCCACAACTGGCCTTGCATCATGAATTCAACACAGAGCAGATGCGAGCGACTTTACCCACCAGATGCTCAGCATATTCCACACAGAGATGTTGAAATTTAATTAGTTTGGCACATAGATAGAAAATTTATTCCCCATTTGGGATAAAAAGCGTGGGTTTTGCATTCCTTCCTTCCTTTCATGTGCTGATACCCTCACCCCTTCCCCTTAATGTTCTAAATGAAATTACCTTCATTAGTGAAACTATACTATTCCCCACCATGCCAGAGTTGTGCAGGGATTTCTGGAAATGTGTGCTGGACTTCTGTGAGCTGGAAAAGACAGAAAGAAATGCATCACACTGTTGCCAAAGTGTCTTGGAGAGCAGTTCCCCTCCTTCCCTTGGCCCATCGAGAGAAATCTTACCCAGCAAGACATCCATTCTAGGGATCCCCTAGTCCACCATCAAGTGGAATGAAGGGAAAAAGAAACCCTCCCTGCCCTTGTCCCAAGAGAGAGGTTAAATGAAGATGGGTTCCCAAGAGCAGGGGAGGACCCGAAACCTACAATCCATGGTATTATAGGTTTGCTACATACATTGATTTTAGGATGATGGTTCCCACTGTAGAGAAGCTGCTACAAGACTGAGGAGAAACATCTCCAGCCATGTGGCTCAAAGTGCTGTGGATCTGAAGAAGAGAGGACACCTTTGCTCATTTCCTAGAACCAAGAATCTCATTGCCAAAGCACACGTGCACAGTTTATGGTGCATTCTTCTCTAAGCCTCTGGAGCCATGCTCTCCCTCTAACATTGCCCCAGCCTTCCTAAATCCCAGCCTCTTTGGAAGGAGGAAGCTTTGGGATGGTATTTCCCAGAAAAGAATGGAAGGACACTATAAACATTTTTTTTCTCATCTGCAATTGTGGCCTTGCAACATTATAGTTGAAGATGCTTGTTCGCAAAGATATCCCTGCATGAAGAAAAACAGGTCTTTTGGCAAGGCAATCCTCTTCTCGTACTGGATGCCTACCCACAAGAACAATCCTCCAGCTATTGTTCAGGGTGGGACATTTAACAGGAGTTTTCACACGATGCACAATATTTGCATCGGCCAATTGTTCATTCAAGCGCCTACTGGGACTTCTATGCCCTTAGCTTCTTCAGAATTTTTTTTATTTTCAAGATATAATTAAAATACAAAAAAGAAAAAGCTACCGAATAGATAGAAAACAGAACTAAAGAAAAAGGAACAAACTATAAAGATGTGAATAGAAAGAGAAAAAAGAAAAGGCGACTTCCGACTATTTCCGATACAGATATAAGGTTAAATACAAATCTAATCTCTTACAATTAATTAACCTTTCATAACATTATTTCTATTACAATAAATCATTCAATTTCTAAAACCCAAAATCAAAACTTCATTTTTTTCAATTACAAGGAAATATTCCAAAAGTGGTTGCCAAATTGATATAAATGTAGAAATAGAATGCTCTCTTATTAAAGCTGTTAATTTAGCCATCTGAGCCAAATCCATTAATTTAACAATCCAATCTTCAAGTGTAGGGATTTGTGGATCTTTCCATCGTTGTGCATATAGCAATCTTGCAGCCGTGATCATATATAATAACAAAACTCCATGTTGTTTCTCTAATTGCTTTTCCATCAAACCTAAAAGAAAAAGTTCTGGCTTTCTTTGTATATTTACTTTAAGAATCTTCTGAATAATAATACATATTTGTTCCCAGAACTTCTAAGCCTTCTCACAAGTCCACCAAAGATGATAAAAGGTTCCTTCGTCCTGTGAACATTTCCAACAGACATTAGTTACACCACTATACATTTTTGACAACTTATCGGGAGTTAGATACCAACGATACATCATCTTATAAAAAATTTCTTTCAAATTATAATTCAGCGTAAATTTCATCCACATATTCTCCCATTGGTCCAGCATGATATTATATCCAAAATTCTTAGCCCATTTGATCATACAATCCTTAACATGTTCATCTTCCATATTCATCTGTAACAAGATCTTATACAACTTAGTAATAACATGATCATCATTTATACATAAATCCATTTCAAACTGTGTTATTTCATTGACAAATTTATATTTCTTTTTGTCTAGTTTAAAACATTCCACCAATTGTATATAGGTGAACCAATGACATGTAAATCCATCAGATTCTAACCTTTCCCTTGTTTTAATTTTTGGTTTACCCTCTTCAAACTTTAACAGGTCTTTATATTTTAACCAGCTTATTCCTCCCACGTTTTCTCTTCTGATCATTGCTTCCCGAGGAGACAACCATAATGGTACATTTGGAGACAATCTTACCTCATATTTATTCCGGATTCTCAGTAAGGCATTTCTAATACAATTATTTTTGAAATCCTTATTAAATTTAACTTTGTCATACCATAGATAAGCATGCCACCCAAATCTTAATTCATGTCCTCCAAGTTGTAATAATTTCTTGTTCTCCAGAATAATCCATTCCTTGATCCAAAGCAAACAACAGGCATCAAAATACAATTTTAAATTAGGTAGACCCAGACCTTCTCGTTCTTTGGCATCTTGTAACAATTTATATTTAATTCTTGGTTTCTTGCCTTGCCAAATAAATTTGGAGATATCTCTCTGCCATTCTTTAAATGGTAAATCTGTTGATAGAATTGGTAAAGTCTGGAAAAGAAATAACTTCCTAGGCAAAACATTCATCTTAATCACAGATGTCCTTCCCAAAAGAGACAATTGAAATTTTCCCCAATTTATCAGATCTTTTTTTACATCATTCCAAATTTTAACATAATTATTCTGAAACAACATACTATTTTTAGTTGACAAGATTACCCCCAGATATCTGACCTTTTTTTCAATCTGGAATCCCGTCCTACCCATCAGCAGATCTTGATTAGGCGGGGTCACATTTTTAATTAACACGTTGGTTTTTTGCTTATTCACTTTAAGTCCCGCCAGTGACCCAAATCCTCTTAATTTCTTCATCAGTTGCTCTGCAGTTTCCAGGGGGTCTTGCAATATCAGGACCAAATCATCTGCAAAAGCTCTTAATTTAAATTCCTCTTGTTTAATTTTTAGTCCCTTTATTTGTTCATCATTTCTAATGTCTCTATTTAGAATTTCCAATACTAGAACGAATAGCAAAGGAGGTAGAGGACATCCTTGTCTTGTTCCTTTTTGTATCTGGCATGGTTCAGTTAGTTCATCATTCACAATAATATTTGCCACTTGTGATGTATAGATTGCTTTAATACCTTGAATAAGATACTCTCCAAAGTCCATAATTTCCAAGACCTTGAACATAAAACTCCAATTGAAATTATCAAAAGCTTTTTCTGCGTCTAAGAAAATAAGAGCTGCTTGGCATTCATTATGATATTGTAAATATTCCATAACATCCAAAACCACTCTTACATTGTCTTTTAACTGTCTTTTTGTTAAAAATCCACACTGATCATGATGAATAATTTCTTGTAAATTTGATGCAAATATTTTATAATCATTCAATAATGATATTGGTCTATAATTTTTAACTATGCTAGGATCTTGTCCTTCCTTTGGTATTAAAGCAATATTTGCCTCTTTCCATGAATCTGGCATTAAAGAACTTGTCAAAATAGAGTTCATCAATGCTTTAAAAAGTAACAGAATCTGATCATCAAAACATCTATAGTATAATGCAGATAAACCATCAGGTCCAGGTGCTTTTCCCAACTTTACTTTCTTTATAGTCTCAACAATTTCAAAAGTTGTTATAGGATCCTTCAATGTTGATTTCTGTAATTGCGTAAGTTTTGGTAAGTTTTGTCTATTCAAATATTCATCTATCTTTTCCAGAGAAATTTCTTGTTTTTTATATCAATTAGAAAAAAAACTATGAAATACTTTTTTAATCTTTTCATTATCTAAAAGTTCCACATCTCCATCCTGGATCTTTAATATCATTTTCTTTTCTCTTTCTTTCCTTAATTTATCTGCTAACCACCTTCCTAGTTTATTGGCAAATTCAAAATATCGTTGTTTATCATATTTCAACTAAATTTCAATTTCTTTCACCGTCAACATTGAAACTTGTTGGTGTAATAATTTAAGTTGATATAAAATATTATTATCTGAAGATTTTTTCTGTAACTCCATTTCTTTCAATTTATTTATTTTATTTATTTATTGTGGTATTTATACCCCGCCTATCCCCTCCCTAATGGAGGACTCTAGGCGGCTTACAAGCATATATATACATACATTTAATTATACAATTCACAAATCACCATTTTCACCGCGCGTGAGGGGAGGGGGTAAGGGAACCGACTCTTCCAGGCTCTGGACTACAATTCCCAGGATGCCTTGAGCCGGCTGCTGACGTCCTGTAGCTGTTGCATCCGGGTCCATCGTCACCGCCTGCCATTTGATCTTCCTCCAATCCTTTCCTCCGGTGGTGCCGACTTCCCGACAGGACGCCAGCACATTAGCCCACTTAAGGTGGTACCCATTTATCTACTTGCAAAGCTTTCGAACTGTTGGGTTGACAGGATTAATTTAACCTGACTCAGAACCTTCTGTAGCTTTTGTTGAGTTTTTTTTAAAGAGTAGAATTATGATAAATTAAATGTCCCCTCATCACAGCTTTACTGGCATCCCATACAGTATTCAGATCTGTTCCTTTATCCAAGTTAATTTCAAAAAAATCTTTTAATTTCTGTTTACAATCATTCACCACCTCATCTTTTTGTAAAATAGATTCATTCAGTCTCCATCTATATGTCCTACAAATTCTTTTTATTATCATCTTAACAGGATCATGATCAGAAAAAGTCTTTGGTAGAATATCAACCTTGGGGGTAAAAATTGCCAAATCCTTTGAAATCCATATCATATCAATTCTAGAAAAAGATTTATGTCTCTCTGAATAAAAATTGTATTCTTTTGCCAAACCATTTTTGTATCTCCATGAGTCCACCAAGAATAGGTTATCAATCAACTCAAAAAAAGATTTTGGTAATCTACCTTGTTTTATTTTTATTTGTTTTTCAGATGTTCTGTCAATCAATGGGGATGGAACTCTATTCCAGTCCCCCATTAAACATCAACTTTGATATGAAAAAGCTGTCAAGTCACTCAAAAGTTGTGTAAAAAATTTGCTCTTGTCTTCATTTGGTGCATAAAGTCCCACAATAATTGTTTTTATTCCATGAAGTTCAATTTCAGCTGCTACATATCTACCATATTCATCAGTTAATAACAGACGTGGTTTCAGATAAGGTTTAATATATAATACAAATCCATTAATCATCTTTGTATTTGCTGAAAAAAGTCTTGGCCTAAATTCTTATTTATTAAATATTTTACATCTTTTTTCTTTACGTGTGTTTCTTGTAAACATATCACATCACATTTCAGTTTATTCAAATAATGAAAAACTTTTTCTCTTTTTTTGAGAAGCACTTGCCCCATTTATATTCCATGTGAGAAAATTTAAACCCATCTTTATATTTTCAACTCATCACAGTCTTTAGATGCAGCAGCAGTCTCCTCTTCTTGAGATGTAGGATCTCTGTGTTGTACTGATATATATATATACACATATATGATATGTATATGTACTAAGCCAAGGGTCGGAAATGGCGGCTCTTGAGCCAGATCTGGCTCTTTGGCCCCTCGGCTCTGGCTCTCTCTCTCTGTCTGCCGCCCGACATCCGGAAAGCCGGTCTCCGGAAGCAGTGCGAACCCTGGGGAAGAAACAGAGATGCTGATTGGTGGAGGCTCAGAAGGAAGGACGCCTCCACCAATCAGCGCGTGCCAAAGGGGAGCAGAGAGGCGGGCTGAACAAGGCGAAGCCCGATTGGCCCTGCTTCCCAAAGGCACAAAAAAAAGACCGGCGCGGGGCCTCGCTCAGCTGCGCGCGGAAGCGCTCCAGAAAGACCGGCGCGGGGCCTCGCTCAGCTGCGTGCGGAAGCGCTCCAAAAAGACCGACGCAGGGCCTCGCTCAGCTGCGCACGGAAGCGCTCCAAAAAGACCGGCGCGGGGCCTCGCTCAGCTGCATGCGGAAGCGCTCCAGGTCCGGCGGCTCGTCCAGCTTCACAGCCCAGCGCCAGTGCGCCCGGACTGGCTCAGAGACGCGCGTCGCCAGCAGCGCCTCCGCCTTGGCCAGCCTGCGCGCCTTGGAGAGCTGGGGTGCAGCGGGACGGGAGTGTCACCGGCGGCCCACGAGGACCGGCCATGGAAGGTGAGCGAGGGCCGGGGCGGCCGGCCAAGCGCAGCGCAGCCCTGTATCTTACCCTTCCACACAATTGGATCCCGCCCCAAACCCCACTCCCTTCCGCACGATTGGCTCCCACCCGCAAACCCCGCCCCCTTCCACGTGATTGGCCCCCGCCCGCAATCCCCGCCCCCTTCCACGTGATTGGCCCCCGCCCACAAACCCCGCCCCCTGGCTCTCAAGCATTTCAAAATGTGCACGAGCATGTCAAAATGGCTCCCGGCATAAAAAGTTTGCCGACTCCTGTACTAAGCTGATCCAACTTAGCTCTATATTTTGTCAAGAATTCCTTAACCTTGAGGGTTGAAGTTAATCTAAACTTTTGAAATTGTGCAATTCCTGAATCCATCAAAGATGGATCCTAGGGGCAGAAGCTTGCCATTCTTTCAAATCTCCACCATATTGGTCATGGCTAGTGAGAAACCAACAATCACCTTGAACGAAAGAGCGAACGGATGATCTGGATCCCCATTTTCCACGTCGATCTTGATTCCCCCATATTAGCTTGTTAAATAGTGGGGGAAGGACCCAGCTCCTCTACTGCTAGGTCATCTGCATGGAAAAGAAAAGATGAGAAAAAGATAAGGAAGGAAGTTGGCAAAAGGTAGGGAACACTATGCCTGTCAACAAAGTGAGAAGAATTGAATGACACAGAGATGTTGAACTTTATTCAGCTGGGTACATAGCTGGAAAAGATATACCCCATTTGGGATAGAAAGCGTGGGTTTTGAATGCCTTCCTTTCAATTGCCAATACCCTCACTCCTTCCCCTTAACGTTCTAAATGAAATTACCTTCATTAATGAAGCCATCCTCATTGTCAGCATGCCAGAGTTCTGCTTTGAGTGCCAAGCTTCCCGGAATTCTCTAGCATTTTTGGATTTGCCTTGGTTTAAGATGCTCACAGTTTCCTAGTTGAAAGTATGGTTGAGTCTGTCCATGTGTTGTGAGATTAAGGAGTCCTCATCGTGTCTTCTGACTGCTAGTTGGTGTTCGTGGATGCGTTCTGCTAGTCTTCTGCCGGTCTGTCCTACATAGTGGCTGCTACAGTCCTTACACTGTATGTTGTAGATAGCTCCTGTTTTTTCTTCTTGGGCTACTGGGTCTTTTCGGTTACTTAAAATGTTCTGAAGGGTTTTGGTTGGTTTATGTGCTACGGTGAGGCCATGTGGTTGTAACTGTTGGTAGTTTCTGAGATGTTTCTGATGTATGGCAGTGTAATCCTTTTCGTAGCTTCTGTTGGTTTTGCTGTGGTGGGTTGAGTGGTCAGGCACTTTTTGATAAAGTTGCGTGGGTATCCATTTTGCTGGAAAATGCTATATAACTGGTCTGTTTCCTTTTTCTGGTGTTCTGGGTTGCTGCAGTGCGTTTGTGCTCATCTGAATAGTGTTCTTACACAGCTCCTCTTGTGGGAGGTTGGGTTATTGCTTTGGTAGTGGAGCACTTGGTTAGTGTGGGTAGATTTCCGGTAGACTTGTGTTTCTAGAGTGCCATCATTTCATCTACTGATGAGGATGTCCAAGAAGGGTTGTGTGCTGTTGTTTTCTTCTTCCCTTGTGAATTTTATTCCTTTGAAGATGTTGTTGATGGTTTCATGTGTTTCCTCCAGTTGTCCCTTTTTTATTATGATGAAGGTGTCATCTACATACCAGATCCATACTTTTGGTTGTATGTGTGGGAGTGCTATCCTTTATAGACGTTACATTACAATCTCTGCTATGAGTCATGAGAGTGTTGATCCCATAGGTGTTCCTTTGATTTGTTGGTATATTTGTCCATCAAACTGGAAGTAGGTGGTGAAGCAGAGTTTGATGAGGTCCATAATTCTGGGTATTTTGATCTTGGTGTATCTAGTTAGTTCAGATGTGTTGCGTAGAACTGCCGCCATGGATTCAATCGCTAGTGCTTGGTCTATGGATGTAAAGAGTGCAGTGACATCAAATGACACCGTAATTTCATTTTCATCTATTTTTAGGCCTTTGGTTTTCTGGAGGCACTGTAGCGGAGAGTTGATAGAGTATTCGTTTTCCTCTGTGAGATGCCCAAGTTTTCTTGTAAGTTCTTTAGCTATGTTGAATGTGGGGGTCTCTGGTAACGATACAATTGTCGGGCCTGTGCATTTTGGGCTGTCTGTAGAAGTGTGGGATGATGGGTCCACTGCTTTTCATCCGCCTCTGTTCTTCTTTTGTGATTTGACCTTTCTTGGTTAGGTCATTGAGGATTCTTTTGACCTGGTTGTCCAGTTTCTGTATGGGATTGGTGTTTACTGGGGTGATGGTTTCTTTGTCCTCAAGTAAGTTTTTGGCTTTTTGTATATATTGCGATCTGTCCATAATGACGGTGGTGCGGCCTTTGTCTGCTTGGAGGATGATGATAGTTTGGTCCATCTTTAGGTTTTTGAGGGCTGCTCTGTCCTCTGCTTTCAGTTGGTTCTGTTTCCATGTCCTTCTGGTTAGTCAGCATGTTGATTTGTTCAGGGTTCATAGTCTGTTCTAATTTGTTCAGGGTTCATAGTCTGTTCTTGTTGTTCCTTGAGGCTGTCTATTTTGTGTTGATATTTGTTTAATCTGAGGTGGGCGTTCATGATCATTAGCCGTATCATTTTTTGCCCACTTTGTTGCGCTATCTTCCATCCAGCTGTGCAGTTGATTGGAGGTTTGTATCTGACACTGGCGGGCAGGGCATGCTGTCGTAGGCATTCATGCAGAAAGAACAGCTGTTCTTTGGTGGAGGTTTGCCTACCTGCAAATTTCTCCCATTTGCGTGCTTTGCTTTGGTAACATTTAACATTTAACAGGAGTTAACATTTAACATTTAACAGGAATTTTCACACTTCATTCTCTGAATATTTGCATCGGCCAGTTGTTCCTTCAAGCTCCTCCTGGGACTTCTATGCAGGACCGCAACTAGGCTCTGTGTCACCTGGGGCAAACATGGATTCCGCGCCCCTCCCCCATGGGTTGGTGAGGGAGGTGTTGTCATTTTGGCGCCCCCCCACAGCGGCGCCTCCTGCGGCAACTTCTTCTCTACCTGAAAGGAAACACGGAGATGATGACATGTACTTCCCCAGGATGTCTTCACAGCCATGCCAACACCACAGTTAAGTCCTATCTTTAAAGTAAATTATCAAGTATCAGTCACAGAAATATCAGCACTCTCATCAACAGCCAAAGGGGGGAATTCAAGAAATTCAAAAGGATAATATTTACTTCTCTGGCTTTTTGGTTTGCCTACATATTTTGCCCTGTGAAGTTCATTAATAGCTGTAACAGAAATCATTGTAACTTTCTCGTTTCAATGCCCCTCGCTGGTGCAGGTATGCTGAGGAGTCCAGCGACTGCAGGGACTCCTTGTCAGTCACAACCCTGGAGTTTTATGGAGACTAAAATTATTATTATTATTATTATTATCATTATTATTATTTTATTAATTTTTTTGGGTGCTCGACTTGTTGCCATATTCATGGCTTTCATGTGTAGGGTGTATGGCCACACACATACACATTCAGACCCCTTAGAGGGAACATAGGTGGCATCCAGTCAAGTGCAAAGAACTTCAGAAACAGAGACGAGAGGTGAGGTCATGTAGTCCTTTGTTTCCCAAGGATGGGAACTGATGAGTTATAGGCAGTTTCCTCAGTTTCCATGTTTATGTCACAATCTTGGTTTAGAAGAACATCTCTTAGAACTACAGTACAAAAGCAGTCTAATTCTCAGCCCTTCTTCTCAAGGTAGTGACCTCTCAAATAGAGAAAGCTGTTTCCCCTGTATTCTGGCTTTGGGCTTTCAAAGAGCATCTATCTGGTGGAGCACTGAGGGAATAGAATGCTGGAATACAGAGGCTTTCAACCTGATGCAGCTGACCTGTTTTTCCAAAGGCCCACAGCAGGCAGTGAGTTGTGTTTTTTCCTATTCTTTCTTAAGTCTGATGGGAATTTAAACCCCTAAGTGCACTTCCTGAGTCCATCAAGGATGGATCCTAGGGGCAGAAGCTTGCCATTCTTTCAAATCTCTACCATATTGGACATGGCTAGTGAAAAACCAGCAATCACCTTGAATGAATGAGCAAATGGATGATCTGGCTCCCTACTTTCCACGTCAATCTTGATTCCCCCATATTAGCTGGTTAAATAGTGGGGGAAGGACACAGCTCCTCTACTTCTAGGTCATCTGCATGGAAAAGAAAAGATGAGAAAAAGATAAGGAAGGAAGTTGGCAAAAGGTAGGAAACCCTACGTCTGTCAACAAAGTGAGAATTGAATGAAACGGAGATGTTGAAATTTATTCAGCTGGGTACATGGCTGGAAAAGATATACCCCATTTGGGATAGAAAGTGTGGGTTTTGAATGCCTTCCTTCCTTTCATTTGCCAATACCCTCACTCCTTCCCCTTAATGTTCTAAATGAAATTACCTTCATTAATGAAGCCATCCTCATTGTCATCATGCCAGAGTTCTGCAGGAACTTTTTGAAAAGCTTGCTTGATTTCTGTGAGCTGGAAGAGACAGAAAGAAATGCATCACACTGTTGCCAAGGTGTCTTGGAGAGCACTTTCCCTTCTTCCCTTGGCCCATCGACGCAAATCTTAACCAGCAAAATATCCATTCCAGGGATTCCCTAGTTCACCATCAAATGGAATGAAGGGAAAAAGAAACCCTCCCTGCCCTTTTGTCCCAAGAGAGAGGTGAAACGAGGATGGGTTCCCAAGAGCAGTGGGGGACCCGAAGCCTACAATCCATGGCTACTGTACGTACATTGATGCTAGGATGGTGGTTGCTGCAGTAGAGAAGCTGCTTCAGGACAGTGGAGAAACATCTCCAGCCATGTGGCTCAAAGTGCTGTGGATTTGAAGAAGAGAGGACACTTTTGCTCATTTCCTAGCACCAAGAATCTCATTGCCAAGGCACATGTGCGCAGTTTATGGTGCGTTCTTCTCTAGGCCTCTGGAGCCATGCTCTCCCTCTAACATTGCCCCAGCCTTCCTAAATCCCAGGAATGCTTTGGGATGGCTTTGGATGGCATTTCCCAGCAAAGAACTCAAGGTCACTATAAACACTTATTTTTCTCATTTGCAATTCTGGCCTTGAAATATTACAGTTGAAGGTACTTGTGCAAGAAGATATCCCTGAATGAAGAAAAACAGCTCTTTTGAACAACCAATCTTCTTCAAGTACTGGATGCCTGTCCTCAAGAACAATCCTCCAGCTACTGTTCAGAGTGGGACACTGAACAGGAGTTTTCACCCTTGATTCTGTGAATGTCTGCACTGGCCAAGTCGTTCTTCTACGCCCTTACCTTCAAAATAAAAATGAAGTGCTTTGATGTCGGAGCCTGCCGAAGGAGAGCTCTGAGCGTGAGGCCCAAGGCCGCCTCCACCAATTTCTTCTCTACCTGAAAGGAAAGACAGATGGTGACATGCGCTTTTCCGGAATGTCTTCCCAGCCATGTCAGCACCCAAAAGCAAGTCCCTTGAAATGTTGGTGACAATGGTACCTCAGGAACATCCTCAACTCTGATGTCCATGGAGCCCATCCAGAGGAAGACAAAGATGTCCAGGAGCATGGTTTCCACCGGTGGGTCCATGGCTGGTGGGACCTTGCTGTAGAGACAAAAGAAGGAAGTGATCTCAGTGCCCATCTTAGCCAAAAGCCTTCGGTGTCACTGTTCCCAAGAAAATCGGAAAAGGTGGGCAACTGCTAGGAGGTGTGGGCAGGTCAAGCTACCTTCTCTTCCCTCCACTTCAGAAGGGGAAAGTTTCCTTTCATTGGGTGGCCCCAGCTGAAAGCATCCAAAAGGGCAATGGACCAACTCAAGCTTCTGCGTGGTTGTCAAGGGCAGCCCTCTGTGGAGTGTGTTGCAGTAATCAGGCTGCAAAGGGACCAGGGCACGAGTGACTGTCTGAAAGGCCTCCTGACCTAGGAGGGGGCACAACTGGTGCACCAGATGAAGCAGTGCTTTTACTTTTTTGTTTGTTTTCTATTCTCCCCCTTCCTACTCTGAGTACTGCAAACTGATTTTCCTTACACACTACAAAAGAAAGAAGAAATTGACCTGATCTCATAGACCGCAAGAAGTGCAGCTAGTCCTGCAGAGAAGCTGCTTAAATTGTTGTCCTCCAAGAGAGCCTGGCGGGAAACAAGAGTGGAGAGAAGCAGAGAATACAAAGTTATCCAGGCTGCTCCAGCCCACGCCTTCCTCTTTATCCAGCCCCTTTTGACCTGCTCTTCTGCCACAGCTTGTCTTTCAGTCCAAAGGAGAATGACCCGCAGGTGAAGGACCCTTTGCATGGGCTTGTTTTGGAAAGCTGCATTCTCTTTCTCTGATGGGCTTTCAGTTCAGGGGAGCTTCTGCTGACCCTTCTGAAAACAAGGGGTAGCTTTTTCTCTCTCCCTCTACCCCTCATTTTTCCCCATCCTCCTTTGCTTGCCACTGATTTCTACATCCCTCCCTCCCTCTTACTTACCAGGACAGCAAGACTATAAAGATTCTTGTTCCGGGGAACCGGGACTTTCAGTTCCCCGCTCTGCTTCATCTGAAAGAGAGCAGCGATGGAACTCAGGCACTGGATGATGCTCTTGTCCTGCTGCAATGGAAAAGAGTCAGGCTGTCAGTCAGTCAGGATGTGGGGCGTCTTGCCGCCAGGTCCCCAATGGACTCCCTTGGAGAAGGGAAGCTGGAAACCCTTCCGAGACTCTCTCTGTCCTGAGGAATCATTTGCAACACCCTGAGATTGGGCAAAGAATCTGGGATTCAAGCACGGGAGCAAAGCCGAGCCACTGGAACTTCTGTGTCCGTGGGACCTACGTTTTGGGCTGCCTTGCCCTTCCTTTCATAAACCTCTTGCAAGAGGTTTTGGCTGCTCCGCAGGTCTGCTCTCACACTGGCAGCCTCGCGTTGGGCCTTACAGGCTTGCTCGGGGTCCGTTTTTGTGAAGAGGAGCTTCCTTTTCCCTCGGCTGTCCTCTGTGGGGAAATCGGGGAAAGGAGAGACAGGGGCTGTGATCCTCAGACCAATTTTTAGGTCTGCTACAGATGAACAAAACCCGCCAAATCAGCCCTGTCTTTGCAGCGTCCTTCCCGTCAAGACCCGATTCCATCCACTAAAATTCTTTCTTGGTTCACAGAGCTGGCTCAGTCTCCTGGCCACGAGAGAAGTGTCACGGAGGACTTTGGCAAATCCCACTCTCTATATTCCCGCTCCCCGTCTGCCACTAGGTAGATGAGTGCCACTGAACAATCTTGAAGGTTCCCAGAATAGTCCCATGGAAGCAGCAGAACTGGTGGGAAGTCAATGGAGACTCGGGAGCTTCTGGAGCAGGGGTTCTTCGTGGAGCAGGAAGAGTTTGGCCTCTGCCCTGTCCCTGTGTGCAACCGTGAATCGGGAGAGATGCAGAAGCGGCTCCTGTATCTGCCTATACGGAGGACTGCACTCCTAAAGGAAGTCCTTCCCTTTCCCTCCCAACGTCCCAGCCCAGCCCAAAGCGTCTACTCACCAAGACGCTCCTCTTTCCGGAGCTCTATGTCAATAAAAAATATTTTTTTCTGGGGAGGCTTGGCAGTGTCCTCCAGTTGGCCTGTTGCTCCTTCTGGAGAACTTGGAGCATCATCTCCTGGACCGCTTGCTTTCCTACTCTTTCTTTTTCTTCTTCCAAAACACGAAAACCAGTTGAGAAATCCCCTAGAAGAGAGAGGAAGGAAGCTGAGGAAAGGAATGGACTAAAGCCCAATTTCCATAATCACTATCCCTATGGTGGAGATGACCCATAGTGGAAAACTCATCCTTCTGGGTTGAACTGATCAGTTTTTACCTTGGTTTCGTTTTGTGTGACCTGGTGTGTTCCATGGCCAGATGAGTTTAACAAATGTAAGAACCTTTTCCTAAGTTGGGGGTTGAGGATGCTATGTCATCCAAATCAATTGGAAAATGATCAACCCAGGCTTTTAATACCAATAGGGAATGAAAGATGGAAGTGATCTGGAGCACATTTTGCCCGTTTCCCTTTCCTAAGAGGAGAACAAATGGGTGTTTTCACCCCTGGAATATCCCAACCCACTGAGAAGTTGGCTACAAATTGGGGGAGTGTTCCCAAGAGCGCACGAGCCCTTCTGAAGTCCAACTTACATCCTGGAAGACGTTTTCAGCCTGTCAACTGTCAGTAACTGACAGTTTAGTCTGGTTGGATGACGTCATAAAGCCACTAGAGTTACCAAGGAGATCACAGGCCTCCTTTTGAATCTTACCAAAGGTCACCTGCTCCACCTTTTCTACATAAACCAATGCCAGGAAAAGGTCTCTAGGAAGCTACCAAACAAATCACTAAAGTTGCATATTTCCCATCTTTCATGCACGGAAGGCATAGTTCTTTGGATGTACATGGACTTTTCATATGGAAGCTCCATTAAGCTAGCTGACTGAGCAAGACCCCTTAATGCAGCTATTGGTCCTTTCGGGGGGAGGGGGAAGATCCTGCATTCATAGGACTAATTCTGCCAAAGGAATATTCTCTATGGCTGAATGATGCTGAACCCCAGATCACATGACCCTCTTTTAGCCAAGTTCTTGTGGTGTGGGATCCGGCTCTTAAGGGAGCCCAAGGATCACACTTTCCCTTTTAGGAAGAAATTGCTGTCCTGGACCGGCTTGGTCAACCTTTCTGCATTCTGGCCAGCTAAACGTTCGGTCTCCAAATAGGATATCCAAAAGACTCTGTTCTTAATTTCTGGGCTGTAAGTTAAGCAAGTGAGGCTTTTCAGTGACATTCCTCTATGGCCAGAAAGATGGATCATACCAAAATTGCATGATTTCCTGCTTCCTTTTTCCAACAACGATATATTGATATCGAAGAGCAATCCCACTAGCAGGAAACATTGGCAGGAAGTTTTGACCCTCCTCTCCCCCTTAATTTGGAGATAGCCTGCTTTTGTGCCTAAAGTCCTAGTTCTCATATCTAAGAGCATGAATTGGCATGGGATCAAATAAAGGCCACGTAGATGCCTCTTAGAACTGCACCAGCCAGACATATAGCCAATACAGTGAGTCATACAGTCGATGGTCACTTTCAATCTTTACTCTCACCAGCATCTCATACTTGGAGATATGCTACTTCTGTCCAAGGAAGTTCAGCTGAGCTAGACATTCCCTCTTCCTTTAAAGATCCCAAGGCAGCCGTCCTATGTGTTTCTATCATCAGGACTGCAAGATAGGTGCCTCGTTAGTTACTGATGTACTAATAGATAACCCTCTCCTCAACCTCAAGAATATATTTCATTTTTTTCTCCTTTGGGAGATGTGGGAGTATCCGGCCCCAGGTGTGTTGCTCTTTGTGAAGAGCTTTGATCTTTACCTTTTGGATCTCTTTTACTCACAGCTGTCCATTTAGAATTCTATCAACAGCCACCTGCCCCACTGTTTCTGCATCCCAGCAATGCCAAGCGAAAGCCTTTGGGAAGATTGAAAACAAATGAGGAAAGCTGCAGATTTCTTGTCTTCTTGCCCAAGAGGCCTAGCTCTTCCCATGTAGACTGCCCCTCAGTATGGAAGCTCTGTTCAGCTACCCACTTGAGCAAGACTCATAATGGCAGCGCTCTGCCAGATGTTTGGCAGGCAGTGTCCCTATAGCCCCACATCATGGCTCAGCTCCATCCATTCCTTCTGCTTGGATGAAGACACTGTCCTTTTTCTTCTGCTCACCAAAGTTCTAGTCTGAGAGAGAGAGAAGAACGGAGTCTCCCTCCCCTTGAAATGTCTGCAGATCAGGAACCATTTTCTATCTCTTTCTCTTCAGCCAAACTTTGTTTTTTAATACCAAGGATGGGTTCTCCAACATGCTAAACCCTAAGTCCAGATCAGGAAAAAACGGTTCACCTCTTCGTAGAATATATTCTGCCCAAATAAGAAGCCACATGGTGCTCTTAGTCTTGAAAATGATGAACAAATTTATGTGATCACCACCCAGTTGTTCAGGAAGAAATCATTGTGTTTTAAATATTCCGGAAATGCTTAGCAATTTGAGAGATCAACAAAGACACTAAAAACTTTTTTAGCCAACATTATATATATTAAAATAATAGAGCTATAATATCTTTCTCTCTTCTAACATACTCAGAGAGAGATAGCTTCAGTTATAAGCAGAAAACCAGAGAAACAAGACAGGCAGTTTGCAACACAAAGATATGTTAATATATATACATTCGTATCTAGGCCAGAATGCTTAGTAACCATGGTAACACACAAAGGTTAAACTTTTTACCTGGCCAACAATTAAGGAGAAGAAAAGAATTTCTTTGAATGCAAACAGAAACCCATACTTCTTGTCTCCCAGCCAGCAGGGTATCTTCTGACTTAAAATCTTATTTCTAGTTAATAGGATATTTTTCTAATTCAAATTCTATTAAAAACATAAAACCATAACACTCACCTTTTTATGTTAAACAGAGTTTGGAATCAAACCCAATTTTTCAGTAAACTCTTTGTGCCTTACAGCAGTAAGTGGCCTTGTAAAAATTTCAGCTACAATTTCTTTGGAGTCACAATATTTTAATATGACTTCACCCTTTGCAACAAAATCCTTAACATGATGGAAACGAATGTCAGTATGCTTTGTTCTGGTTCTACAGCCTTCAGATAAAAACATGTATATGCAAGCCTGGTTGTCTTCATAAACAGTTACAGAATGGTTTAAAATGATACCAATATCTTTTAAAAGCTGTTTGAACCAGATTACTTCATTACATAACTGCGCCAAACTATACCCTGTCTCAGCTGTGGACAGGGCCACTATTGTTTGTTTTCTAGAATACCAAGCAATTGTGGAACCAGCAAATTGAATAAGAGCTCCAGAAGTTGACTTACGATCCTTGAGATCCTCAGCCCAATCAGAGTCTGCAAAATTTTCTATTTTTTTTACTCCATTAGCAGATAGTTTTAAACAATAGTCCTCAGTACCCTGCAAATATCTAAAAAGCCTTTTTAATCCAGCTCTTGCAGCAAGAGATTCTCTACATATCTGCTCAAAATTGACACAGTATTTGCAATGTCAGGCCTTGAATGATTTGCTATGTACAGCAAACTTCCAATTGCAGATCTAAACCCATCTCTATCAGATGACTCAGCTTCCCCCTCCTCCTCTAGAAATTCTGGAACCATGGGGGTTGAAACAGACTTATACTCCTGTATTTTAAAATCCTCCAGCAGTTTCCCAATCTTACCACTTTGGCTTATCAGAAAACTCCCATCCTCTTCTTTCTGTATTTGCAAGCCTAAGTAATTTGTAACTTCCCCAAGATTTTTCAATGTGAAGTTGCTTTGCATAAAAGCCTCAAAATTAAGTCTTTGTTCATCTGATGATGTGAGTAACAATAAATCATCAACATATAAACAAATACATCAAACCTTGCTTTTCTTTCTTTACATAAACACAGGAATCTGCAATCCCTTTCTCAAACCCAAAACTTTGCAATGTTTCATCAACCTTAATATTCCAGCAACGTGCAGCTTGTTCAACCCATAGATAGACTTGTGCAATTCACAGACTAAGTTCTCACCTTGTCCATAGCCAGAAGTTTGTTGCATGTATAATTTCTGATCTAATTCACCATACACAAATGCAGTTTGAATATCATAATGATAAACAGACATCTTTTTCATATCAGCAACCTTCAACAATAACCTGATTGACTCACCCTTTGTTACAGGAGCAAAAGTGTTATCATAATCCACATCTTTCCTTTGAGAAAAACCTTTTGCAACCAATCTTGCTTTATATTTTTGAATTTTTCCACTTGCATCTTCTTTTAATTTAAAAACCCATCTGCAACCTAAATAGCATTCACCAGGAGGAGGTTTAACCGATTTCCAAGTTTTATTTTCTTTTAAACAAGCTAATTCTTGCTGCATTGCCTCATGCCAGCAGTTAGCAATTTCAGGAGGCATCTAATTGATTTGCTGTAAAAATTCAGGTTCTGTGTAAATGTGAAATGCTTTTTCTGTATCCACCTCAAAACGTTTAGGAGGAACCCCTTTGTTACATCTTTGAGACCTGTGAGGTAGGACAGGACTAACAATCTGACTCCTAGTATTTTCCTCAGAAGCCTCTGTCTCATTAGACAGTTTAGCTTGCTGTCCCTCTTGTTTATTGACTTCACTAGGTAAATCTTGCAGATCACCATCAGCAAAACCTTTCTGTTCCCTAAATGTTAAATCTACTGAAGAAGTGGAATTGATTTTTTCCCAATTCTGTTCTGAAAATGAAGCACTTTTGCTAATTATCAATTTATCACCTAGTATGAACCTGTAGCTTCTCTGACTTGGTTCATATCCAAGAAAAATAGCTTTCTTTGTTCTGGAAGCCCCTTTACGCCTCAGCTGCTTTGGAATGTGCACCTAAGCTGTGCATCCAAAAATTCTGAGGTGACTGACCTTAGGCTTCACACCATAGAACAAATGAAATGGTGTATTGGCTGTTGTAAAGCCTTCGACAATACATTGAAATGGTGTATCCTCAATTGCACTGTTAAACAGTCTGTTTTGCACATAAGAAGCAGTGGATGCTGCTTCACCCCAAAACTTAAAGATAATCTTGCATCTTTAAGCAAGCACATCATGGCTTCTTGAAGAGTTCTGCCTTTTCTCTCAGCAATTCCATTTTGCTGAGGAGTATATGGGTTAGACAAAATCTGCTCTATCCCATTTTCTGAAAAAAATATTTTAAATGTTGTAGACAAATACTCTCCTCTGTCATATTGTAAGGCAGACACAGGCTTTGGAAATTTATCATTTGCCCATGTTACAAAACTTTAAAATTTTTCAAATACCTCGTCTTTGTGTTTCAACAAATAAATGAACATGTACCTTGAAAAATCATCAATTATGGTGAAAATATACCTTGCTTCTCCAAAACTTGGAGAAAATGTACCAATTACACCAGTCAATTTTTTCTACATGTCTAGTGGTGGTTCTATCTGCGTTTTTCCCAAAAGGAGCCTTATCAGTTTTGCATTGCTTGCATACTGAACAATCTAGATATTTATCACAAGATTTTAATTTTAAATCAGCACATATGTTTGGCATTTGTGTTATGTACCTAAAATTTGCATGAGCAAACCTTCTGTGTAGTAAATGAACACACTGATCATGTGTTGGAGTATTTCCAAACACAGCCTTTGCAGTTTGACTCTTAGCAACATTCTGCACAATGTAAAGTGAATCCTTCTGAACACAAGTTGCACACAACTTACCATTCTTCCGTATTTCACAGCCTTTCTTAAATGTTATAACATATCCATCAGCTGCTAAATGGGCTATAGACAAAAGATTAGTTTGCAGTTGTGGGACAAACAACACATTTTTAACAGTCTCCCCTAAACAGGATAAATACATGTCACCTTGACCCATGACTTGAATTGAAGAACCATCAGCAATAGAAACACTTTGTTTGTTAGCTTTAGACAGTGAAAGAAATGAATTTTTACAATGAGATAGATGACAATTTGCCCCACTATCAAGAATCCATTCTTCAGCATTATTAGTTACCAAGAACCTGTGCAATGTGAGTTCTTGTTTGAAGAGCTTCCTTGCGTGTTGCCATCTTTTTCTTTCCTGTCTTTTTTTTTCTTTGTGCAACAACTGACAGTCTTTGCGCAAATGCCCCGGAGATCCACAATGAAAGAAACGGCGAGTTGCCAGCGCTGTCACCTCAGCCTCAAAATCTTTCTTTTCTCTCACCTTCTCACGCTGTAGCCTTCCAGAATAGATGATTGTAGACTTTTCTTGTCTCTTCTCCCACTCAGCAAGCAAGGTTTCAGAAGTGGTTTGCCATTACCTCCTTCCTGGGGCTGAGAGAGAGTGACTGGTCCAAACTCACCCAGCTGGCTCTGTGCCTAAGGCAGCACTAGAACTCACGGTCTCCCAGTTTCTAGCCTGATACCTTAACCACTACACAAAACTGGCTCTCTTCAATGTGTATTAGATGATTTATAGCAGGGGTCCCCAACCTGTGGGCCGTAGCCTGTTAGGAAGTGGGCCGTGGGGCTCCCGGCTGCAAAACCTGCCCCCTGGTGCATGCAATTGGCTCCCGCCTGCCAACCCCGCCTCCCCCGGTCCGTGGAAAAATTGTCTTCCACGACTGGTCCCTGGTGCCAAAAAGGTTGGGGACCACTGATTTATAGGATATTATTTGGGCTACATTTGAAAACAAAAAGGAGAACCGAGACAAGTTTTTCAAACCTGGAAGATTTCTTGCTTGGTGGAGGGCAGGCTGAAACAAACTTTCTTCTCCATCGTTACAGTTTCTTCTCTTCAGTTCTCATTTTTAGACAATTCTTCCTCTTCCTATCACTTTTCATCAGAGAACACAGAAATTCTGCTGGAATGATCCTGAGAGTTCCCGAAGTTCGACAATTAATCAATTTTCAGTTTATGCATTTCTTCACATTGTTTTAATTTGAGAAGCAGAAGCCTAAGGTCTAATTTTATGCATCTCCTATCAAATCACTCAGCTAACTATAAACGTTCTTAATATTAACATTAAGACTAAGACCATAAATATAATATACAAATATAAAATAGAACAGAATGACAGAAAAGTGGTTAATAAACTACAATAATATAAGTATATAAAAATATGGGAAGAGTCTGTATTTATTTATTTATTTATTTATTTATTTGTGATAATAGATCATAATACAATTTAAACATAAAATCTGAACTGTAATACAATTAATGTTCTCACTTTATCTGTGTTGTCTGCTTGCAGGTTCTTTCTGCAGATGCGCAGAAGTTTGCAACTGCAATATAATTTCATATAAGAGTCATTTGATCTCTAAATGATGATGATGATATTATTCCAAAGTCATGACACTCCTGATGGTCTACAGTCATAGAACCATAATGTAACAGCATTAAAATGCCACAATACAAATCCATCATAAATTTAATATAAACAATGCAACAACAATTAGAATGACAATACAATAGAACCAACCCACACTGAGAAACACTAGTTCTCAAAACTGTAAAAGAACTTTCTTTCAGCAGTTTGAGGAAGATGAGGGAAGTAATGGGCAAAAATGGTTCGAAATTCTTACCATAGTCTCTATGTTCCATGCATGTGTCACCTGCAGATAAAAAGGGGGTTGAGCTTTGATTGTGTAGTCACAGCCAGCATACTGACTTTTTTACACCTGCCCCTTGTTGACACCCCTGATAGTTACAGTGTCATCCTGTCCTCCATGTTGTTTTATCCACTCTGCTCAGGTCCTGAGCTATCAGAAAGAAATGGTGGATCTTTGGTTGACATTTTCCAGTGTGAACTTCTTTTTCTACTTGGAGAGAATGACTCAAAGGGGGGAAAAACAGGAGTTTTCTCAGAAAAATTATTTATGATAAATGACTGTTCAGCTCTAGACCTTGTGAATGTATTAATGAAGTTAGGTATTTAATCAACTTAGACGGCACCTCAATTGCCAAGGCAACTCTAGGTGGTATATAATAAATTAATTAAAAACTAAATAAGACAACCAATAAACTAATAATAAACAGAACACTATTAAACCCCCCAATCAGGAGAAAACAACATAAATATGAAAGCGTCATAATGCCCAGTATCAAAAGCACATTTATACATTGTGCCACCATTGTAATGAATCCAATGTTGTTTGTTGTTCACTAGGCACATTTTTGCCTTCCAGTCCAAATTGTTCTATAGCTCTAATCTATAGTAGTTTTGTGCAGATCTTCTACACCATAAAACTAATCTATAGAATCAGGCAATCGGGACCATTTCTATATATTTAAAAAACCTTTTTTAAGCATAAGTTGAGTTTATTCAGGACAAAATCGTGTAATAAATATCATTCTTCCCACAAGTAAAATAAGCCTCATTAGATGTATTTCTGTTTAGTGTTCATTGTTGCTTTTTTAAAAGCCACATTTGGGTAACTGAAAATATTAAAACATAATTTCCATTTACCACATCATGTTAAGCAAAAATGGGAAACCTTATTAGAACAGGGAACATTATCCATTCCATTAAGAATCTCATTGATGTGGTCTGTTTTGTGCTTAATAGCTAATCTTTCTTGCTTGAGATTTTCCCTACGCGCTGTTTTCCCTCACACATACACACACCCATAAAAATATGCTGTATGTGCTGGAAGTGCTAAGAATATCAACTCTTCTGAGACTGTGACTCAGCCTAAGGACCAACAATGAGTCAGACTCACAGTCTCGCTAGGCATACATCAGACAATAAGCAGGGCTTGTGGGTAACCTGTAAAAGGCATTGTGTGACCCTTTCTCCTTCAACTGGGCTGTCTGGTGTATTCCTCTGGTGCTGCAGGAAAGGAGAACGTTAAATAAAGCACAACGTGGCATCAAGGAGATGTAATTGAGGCTGACGTCTCTAACATTTGCTAGAATTATTTGACTGTCCTTTAGAGAATACTGTGTCCTAAAACTAAGCAGACCTCATGAACAGGTCTGCATCTATTCCAGAGGGGTAAAACTTTTGGGCCCTCAAAATCTTGCTGAACTATCCCTGGAGAATTACCTTCTGGCCATGAATGTGCATATCCAGATGGCCTCAACTGGGCCTTGGAGCATAACTCTACCTTATTTTGCATGTACACAGACACACAGACACAAACACACACACAGCTATTTGCATTACTGCATCTCATTTTACGTTGCACTGGTTTTAATTATTTACCTACATTAGAATATTATTAGCAATGGTCACTCTTAATAATTCTTGCATGACTAGTGATTAGGGAGAGATTACAGAAATCAGCTAAGCAGCAATGTCTGCAGGGGAGCAGAGGCTGGCGGGTCTGATGGACAGAAACCAGATTGTGGCATTGCAATGCAAGCCCCACCCCTTTTCTATGCAGGTCATGATATTGCGTGCATATCCAAAAAGGGGCGTGGTGGCTCAGCGGGTAAGACGCCAGGCTTGTCGATCGGAAGATCGCAAGTTCGGAGGTTCGAATCCCTAGCCCTGCGGGCAGAGTGAGCTTCTGCACTCACTCCAGCTCTTGCCAACCTAGCAATTCGAAAGCATGCAAATGCAAGTAGATGGATAGGTACCACTTCGGTGGGAAGGTAACAGAGTTCCGCGCGTGTCATGCGGCCACATGACCGTTGAAGCGTCTTCGGACAATGCTGGCTCTTCGGCTAACAAACGGAGATGGGCACTGGCCCCTAGAGTCGGACACGACTGCACAAATGTGCGGGGGGAACCTTTACCTTTACATTATATTGCGTGCATATCCAAAAAGGGGTGGAGATTGTGGTTCAGTTCCACAGTGCTGTTGAAGTCAGTTCCCCAACCCCAAATCCTCACTGAGAAGCAGTGGTTTCTGTTCCAAAGCTTTTTATGCCTCTGAGAATTTTCAAGCCATTTTCACCTCCATAATAGCTAGAAAATGTCCATAAAAAAACGAAGTGAGTTTCTCAGGAGCCTGAATGTTACACCCCATATTATGTTCTATGCTTTCAGAGAAGCATGGCAATACAAGGTCATTTCTCCACTAATGACTTTCAGCATCTTTATAGCATCGATCAGCCATCACAGAAGTGATTAAGGCTTACTGTTATTGCTATTATTTTGGCACAATGATGGTTGGATGAATCTGGAAGACACGTGATACAATAGTTGAAATTCTAAAGTACAGCATAAAGCAAATATTCCTAAGAATTCCATGTACAAACTATTAAGAGGAGAAGTATTTCCTGTTAACTCTTCAAACTCCAAAAATTAGCTATGCTGCCTCTCATATTAGGGATCTACCTAAATCCTTTAAAATTCTACTAGTAGGTATATTATTTTAGAGTATATTATTTCTAGAACGTCTGTAAGAACAGAGGATGGAGTGGCTAGTCATACAGTATATATGGTCCACATTGCCCTGAGTTGTGTTTTAAATTGTCCCAGCCAGTGTTTCTTTACAGAAAGATGATCATTATCTTTCTATGTGTCCCCAATATCTATTCCTTAAGGGTATATTTTCCTTGCACATAGCTTTCCATGTAATCTATTCATTACATACAAAATTGAGTTATGGTGATTACTGTGCTGGCAGACATGACAAGTTAGATAAATTGGAAACACGGAAATCCATATTAAGATTAAATACCTGGATTCAACTATTGCTCATTGGAATTGTTTCTGGGTTGTACCGTAGAAGTTCTCCCATCTTAATTACACAGGTCTAATTTCATTTTTGCTTGAGGAGTAACTGTCTTGACCTCAGTTAACATTGGTTTGTTTCCTCAGCTTCACTTCTTAAATGCACATGAAAGTGCAGTAGAGATAATGAACTTAAGGACTTCTGCAACTCTCAGGAAGCCAAGTGTTTTATTTCTTAAATGTCTATCATTTAAAGATGCAGCTGGATCAAGTGAATGAAAAAACATACATTTCTGTGTCTGAAGAAATGTAAATCAGGCGTGTGTGTGTGTGTGTATGTATGTGTGTGTATGTATGTATGTGTGTGTATGTATGTGTGTGTATGTATGTATGTGTGTGTATATATATATATATATGTGTGTGTGTGTGTGTATATATGTGTGTGTGTGTATGTATATATATATATATATATATGTATATATATATATATATATATATATATATACACATACATACACACACACACATATATATACACACACACACAATGTTAACTATATATATATATATATAATTTTAAATGGAGAGGATGAGCAAATTACAGTGGTGGACATTTATCCTGGAGCACATACAGATGTCTACACTACATACAGATGTCTACATTACTTATCAGAAGCACCATTTTATTACAGGTAATGTGCAGCCTTATTGGGATGCAGGACTGGAGAAAGTATGTAGCGATTCTGTTTTCAGGCCTTTGTCCAAAATTTATATTTTGGCATGAAAATATGAGCATGAGCATGTGCTGCCAAATCCAATGGTAGGGAACTACGATTAGGTTAATGGCTAACTCAGGTGTGGTTTGTGTGAACCTAATCAATATGTCAGACTGAATATGGATCAAGTAATTACAGTCCTTGTACTGAGGAAATTAATTAGGACAGAGTTTGGGGATTTCTAGGGAGCAAAAACGTAGATTGCACACTATATCTTCATCCTATAAGAGGGGCAATCAACCCAGGGTCTTCCAATACTTTGGACTTCAACTGTCTTCAATTCTACTGCTGCTATAGGGTAAAGATCTACTACCGTACCAAGCAGGTCCAAAATATCCTTTAGGAATAATGGGCATATTGCCCAGAGCCTATAAACCTCTTTTAGGCCTTCCAAATCTATATTATAGATCTATTATTGCATTAGGGAGGTTGGATATTATACACACTGCAAACATTTGCCAATATATTTTGATGGTTTGTGATTGTGCTTTGGTGGTTTATGAGAGTTGGCAGAAATTCAGTTTAGAAAAATAGGAATAGGTCTCTGTCTCCAGATTTGAAAGAATCTTAACAAGAGTCTAAGAGCCTCAGCTGTTCCTCCACCTCCTCCTCCTCCTCCCCCCTCTCTTCCTATTCCTCCTCCTCCTCCTCTTCCTTAACCTTGACTATATCCAAGGGCAGGTTTTTTTCCCCCCTCCGATAATTTCATCCTCTCTATCAACAATACCTCTTTGTCTTCCTTCTCCCCAAACCTACAATGACAGCCCAGTACTGGCCCCAAAGAAGATAGGGTCAATTTCCATAGGACTACCCACACCTGGGCTGCAAAAATCTTGAAGGTCACCAGATGGCAGCAAAGAGATACAGAAAATGGTAACCCTTGGCTGTCTTCTAGTGATCTTCTGAGGTTTAGCAGCCTAGGTACGATAGGCTAATTTTTTTCATGGAAAGTCCAGCTCATAGTTCCTCTTACCTCGTCATGTAGCATCCAGCTGAAAGAAATATGCAAAACAACAAACAAAACATCCTGAAAACATTGAATGTTTTTCACTAAAATGCTGCTTAATTTGTTTTACTCTCTTTGTGCCTTGTGACAACTATTGCTACATCCTATTTAGAAATACCTTCCGAGGCTAAACTAGAGCTCTATTTTATAGTAGCCAATACTGGGCTCCATACCATGAACTAGCAGAAATTCATTATACGCAATTAATTTAGGTAAGATCAATGCCATTGGGAAAGAGTCTGATTACTAGAACTCAAAATCAAATATTTAAGAATGGTAATTTTCTTTTACAAATCTTTCTTGCTGTAACAATGCTGCTTTTTGTTATGGAAGAAAGGACACACATACAGTCTTTTTGGGGGGTCTGTGAGCTTGTTCAGTATAAGAAATGTCAGGTCTCTAAGTCCTGGGTTGTAAATAAAACAGGAGACATGGTTATTGTCTTTGTAAAAATCTAGAATTAAAATGCTCAGCAGTATTGTTCACTTCTGTTACAAAGTTTGATGACTAGTGATTAGGGAAAGTTGGGTTAGGGTTAGGGTTAGGGTCACTGTCTGATTCAATGCAACAGCATCACCCTGCTATATTTCCCAACTTGCCTTAAGGCCAGATCAGATATTAAGGAAACAGTCAGCCTGAGTAATTCTCAATGACTGAGTATGAATTGGGAAAAATGAACCCATGCCTTCCTATTATCTAACTTGGGAAAAGTCATAAATAAAGAATATAACATCAGAGTGGGGTGCAATTTATCTCCATTCTGGACCATTATGAAGTCATAAAGCACACTACACTTCATAGAAATTGGTCCAAGGACTTTTGGCTTATACTCTATTGAGATCTGGAATCACTATGAAAATTATTATAGGAGAGCTATACCATTATGAGAGGACTGTATCTCCACCGCTCAAGATCTTGGTATCTATCAAAAAAGCTGTAGCTGGGCTTACAGATGGAAGCCTACTTGCAAAGGAACTCTGATTGAGAATAGGCCTTTATCAGTTATTTTCATTCATCTTTTCCTTTTCCACTTTCCTCCTTCTACAAATGTGTTTTACATGAGCAAAAAACAAGGCTTGCACAGCATATTGAGCACAAAAAATTGAAATCAGAGCCAGAATCCATGAACATTTTGAATCAGGGACACTGACTGAGTTTTTTAAAAAAATGCACCTCAAATTTTTGCATTCCATAATGGATACATGTCTCATCCCAGTCAGAACACAGACCTAATTTAACCTTTTTAAAAATTACTGTAGTCTGGTTCTTGATTATTGAAGTATGAAAAACTGGAGAAAATAACATCATTAAAGATATCCAAAGCGAAGAATGAAACCTGCATACCTAGAGGCAGTATTTTATCAACTATTAGAACAAGTTGCAATTTACAGGAAAGTTAGACCTAAAAGAATTTTCAAGCACGGGCTAGCCATTATCATTGTATATATAAATTTTATATTTGAAAATTGGTAAAGATACATTATTTATTAATCTCCTGTATGTGAAATATCTGTAGGGTGCTCTTTGGGCACTTTCTCAAATACTTTCGTTATCATCAACAAAATCATGATTTAGAAGAGACAGTCCTAAGTCATATTAAAACAAAGAGAATAAAATAATAAAATAAAAGAGCAGTACAAGACCTCATCAGAGCTATCATTGTCCTGGGTAAATAATTACCTAATGCCTAAAAACAAGAATGGTGCCAAGCGTACCATTTGGAAGAGAAAAGTCTATGTGCTGGGCCACTGCAGAAAAGGCCCTGTGACCTGTCATCAGGAACGGACAGAAGTCTATTTGAATATCTGAATAGCAACTGTTGGAAACAATGCTAAATAAAGTATATTTTATCTGCTCCAGCAAGGCAATCCATATAGTTTTATACAATATTAATGAATTTTCACCCTGTTACTTGTCTTCACTTAACTTGTCTCCAGTTTTAGGCTTACAATTCTAAATTCTGTCTTTCAGTTCTAAAAGACTTGCTATTTCTTTATTCCAATTATCTTTAGAGTGACTCATAAGAGTGTAAGCATTGTCTCATTCATTGGAAAAGAAATAGAGTTACTTATTGTCAGCCAGTCTTCTTAAACGGGGATGAAGCCAACATCCTAATAGCTGTTTTGGCAAGCAGATTATACCAGACCATTATGTGATTCATCCAGATAAATTTGGGTTTTTCAACATGTGAGAGTGGAAAATCTAATTATTTGATCATTAAAATAAAACATAACCTGTGATGGTGGTTCCCTTATTATTATTTTTAATGATTATTTTTAATGATTATTATTTTTAATAAATCTGGGCCCATTATTATAACAGGCTAAATAAGAGCTGGAAAATATAGTCTCAGAAATCCAGTTTATGCAGAACATTTCATGCCATTAAAATAGATGAGCTGCCTTGATTAGTCCATGTGGTAAGTGGGTTGACTGCAATTATCTCAACTTCCTACCTTACTCACATAAGGTACTAGTAATAGGGACAGTTTTTATTATGTTAATTTGGTTGCATGCTGTTTGGAGCACAAAACTTAAACATAGACACAAACAAGTTAAAGAAAACTAACATTTAAACAAAAACATAATATTTAATAGGATAATTAAGATTTAATAAAATAATTTTAATATTTAAATCAAATAGAATTTTGAGACTACGTATATCATGGTGGAACTTCAAATTTTCAAAAAGCAAATGATTTAAATTGATAGCCCCGCTTACTCAGTGTACTGAAGACCAGATGTTACTTGCAACTTATGAACAAATTACTTAGAGATGTAAACTATGGATGGATGATTGTGATGAAACGTAGTCACCCTTTATTGAAACTGTTGGGTAAAACTAGGTAGGTAGGTAGGTAGGTAGGTAGGTAGGTAGATAGATAGATAGATAGATAGATAGATAGATAGATGATAGATAGATAGATGATAGATAGATAGATATAGATTTGTTTTGCTTTTTTTTTCTTTTCACACTTATTTTCTCTTTCTCTTCAATTTCATTAAATAAATAAAGGCAAAAGAATAGATTTGAAAAGTAAGACAGTTCAGTGTGTTTTGAATTCTGTATGTGATATATGTGTAGGCTATTTTTGAGTTAGTTGGAGGGTCTCCTTTAATCCTGGTAAATATAGCTATTTTAAATGTTGCAGCCATTTACCTTTGGGGTTAATTTTCCCAATCAGGACATTTTCCCCTGTATCAGACATTGAACAGGATGTTATTGCATCTGTGTTAATCTTCCAGTTGATCTCTCGGGACAAGTGAGAACAACAGAGAACAAGCAAAAAATTTCACAAGGATGCAATAAGTGAACCAACATAGAAGATTCTGTTTATTCTACTGTATTCACTTACGCATCTACTGTATGATCCTTAGCCACATTGTCCTATCCTGAGAAGGCAAACTGAACTCTTGTTTACCCAAGAGAACAAGCTCAGTTTCAAACCAAACACTTATTTCCACTGCTGAAAGCAATGGTTACAGTAAATAAATAGAACATCTTTCAGAATCTTAAAAAAATTAAAATGCACATCAAACAAATGAAAAGATTTTAGATAAAGAAAAGAATTCCCCTTGCTGGCTGGGGATTTCTGGGAGTTGAAGTCCACACACCTTAAAGTTGCCAAGGTTGAGAAACACTGTCTTAGAGTCAATTCCTGCCACATTCATTTAAAATCTTTACTATCAAGGACAATAAAGATATCTGCCAAGACATTTCAGAGCTGCTGTCAGTCAGAGTCAAGGATACTTGTCCTGGTGTACAAATTTATCAGAGTCCAGTTTGACTCTGACTCTGACTCCGACTCTGACTCTGACTGAGGAAAACGAAACTAATCAGAGAAATGAAACTTATGATGGACAGGTGCAGGTTCAAAAGTGCAACACTCAATCAGTCTTGTGATAGACAGGTGCAAGACTCAAAGACGCCAGAGGAGCAGGTGCAGAGCGACAGACCCGGGAATGACCCAGCAGAGCGGGAGAATCCCGAGAAGCTGATTGGTGCTCCTGACTTACTTCCTAGTTCAGCACCAATCAGCATGAGAGCAAGGCAGGCAGAAAAGCGTGTCAAGCAGAGGGAGTCCCAATTGGCTCCCGAGGAGAGAAGGCGTGCCAAAAACAAGATAAAAGGGCAAAAGAGCAAGCAACAGATTGCCGAGGACAACTGTTTTACTGACCTAACATCATCAGGAGAAATATGTCGATGAAGGTTCTCAGTCATCCAGGTGGAACAGTCTGTGGCTTGAATCATGTCAACTGGATTTCTATTTTCTCAGTAGAAACGTTTCACTCCTTATCCAAGGAGCTTCTTCAGTCTGAGTAAAGTTAGTAAGAGAATCCTTAAAATTTTAAGGATTTTAAGGATTCTCTTACTAACTTTACTCAGACTGAAGAAGCTCCTTGGATAAGGAGTGAAACGTTTCTACTGAGAAAATAGAAATCCAGTTGACATGATTCAAGCCACAGATCATCAGGAGAAGCCCAGCCAGAATCATCTTTGAAGTCCTGTCCTGTCACCGCTGAAGGATCAGAGGCAGATCTTCAACTCATTTCTGAATTGACTCCAGCTGCAAAAGAAGCCCATTTCGCTTCAGCATCAAGAGGGGTTGGAACGTTAGCTCGTAGTTTCTCAAAAAACCCCAGCAGGAAAACTTCAGTTGTTTCGGGTGATTGTCAGCTGGCATCTTCGGCTTCACAGCATTCACCAGCCTCATCAAGGCAACGCTCTGCAGCCACAGCTAAGTACCTTGCTCACCCTTTTACGACTCATCGCGTCAGTCTCGGGTCACCACGTTCTGGCATTGGGGGGCTTCCTAGTTTATCGTACCCTGCCCTGCTTGGCTTACAGGCAGCACTGCCCAGTGATAGTGGTTTAGTCTGCCTTTCAGCTCCCATTCCATTCCTTGCGGTTCCAGTCCAGTCTGCCTTGCAGTTCCAGTCCAGTGTCCCAGAGGCACCAGTCCAGTGTGCCCTGCAGTTCCAGTCCAGTGCCCTAGAGGACCCAGTCTAGTTTACCTTGAAGGTCCAGCCCAGTGGCCCAGAGGCACCAGTCCAGTCTGCCCTGCAGTTCCAGACCAACGTCCCAAAGGAACCCGTCCAGCCTTGTCAGCATTGCTCCCAGTAATCCCAGAACTAACCTTGAGTCTCCTAGTCAACCAATCTACCTAGCATCCTTGCTCCAGAATTGTTGTGTTACTTGCTGCTGAACTTTTGTTGTGTTACCGCATAGCTGGCTACCTCCAAGTGCATCCAGTTGATCCAGTACTCTTCAGTTGTATTAATGGACTTATACTTGTAAATAGTTTTTATATAATAAAACTATTTCTATAAAGTTCTGGTGGTCATACTCCGAACAGAACAGATTGTCCCCAGCCAGATGGATCAGATTGCAGTGGACGGTGCACAGCTAGTGCAAGAAGTTGCCTAATTGACTGCCCAAGTAAACCAGCTTCAGATTCAACCACCTGCTCTTCCTGTAGCCACAGCTCAATGCGCAAAATGCCCTATCATGATTCCAGAGAAATTTGATGGAGCTTTGAAAAAATTTCCAGCTTTCCTAGCTCAATGTCAGCTGTATTAAGTCTTCGCTCTGAGGAATTCCCCTCAGACTGACACAAGGTTGGGTTCGTCATTAGTCTTCTTACAGGTTCAGCTGCACAATGGGCATTGCCTAACATGATACAGCAAAACCCCTTACTCGACAACTTTGATGGATTTTGCCAACAATTAAGATCAATGTATGAGGACCCCGTAAAAATTCAAACAGCCAGCAGGCTCCTGCAAGAGTTGAAACAGGGAAAAAGGCCAGTAGCAGAGTACATCAGTGATTTTTGTGTAATGTCCCAGGATCTCCTTTGGAATGAAGAAGCATTGCTAGATCAATTTCAACAAGGTCTAGCAACAGAAATCCTAGATGAGCTTGCGCGCACCGATTGTCCATTCACATTACAAGCGCTGATGCATTTATGTTTGAAAGGACGTTTGCAGCAGCATAAGGCTCATCATAGGGCAGAAGCAAGTACCAACCTGTCTTCTCATAGTGGGCATCTTCCTCCAGCTGAAAAACCGATGCAACTGGGTGGGGCCAAATCAAATCTCTCACCCACAGAAAAGGACCGTCGTTGCAGAGAAAGACTTTGCTTGTACTGCGGGGGCCCAGGACATCTAGCCATGAATTGCCATGTCAAGTATAGAGGTAAATCGCAGTCAGGAAATGGGCCTCGCCCAACCTAAGGGGACAATTAGGTTGGGCTAGTATGGCCACAGGTCAAAAGCATCTGTCCTCTAGTCCTTCATCCAGTCATGTAGCTGTAATAGCAACCTTGTAACTACCTCAGAACTCTACTTTTCAGACCCATGCCATGATTGACTCTGGGGCAACTTTGAATTTCATGGACATTGGTTTTGTCAACAAAATTAAAGTCCCTCAGAGACCAGTGTGTTCGCCCTTGCTAGTAGAGACTATAGATGGGCGAACCTTACATTCTGTTCCCGTGTCATATTCCACTCCAAAACTGACTATGAGAATCAGGGATCACTGTGAACAAATTGAATTTCTTTTGGCAGCTACACCCCAATTTCCCATTGTTTTGGGGCTAGAGTGGTTAAAGGTTCAGGAACCAAGTATCAACTGGAAAACTGCTGAAATATCCTTCTCTAGTTCTCTATACAAGGATCATCTAGTCAAGACCTTGGCAGTAACCCTTGAATATTCCTCTAAAACCATGATTCCACAGCAACTTCAAGACTTTGCAGATGTTTTCAGTGAAAAAGCAGCAGACCAGCTGCCGCCTCATCATTCGTACGACTGTGCCATAGATCTCGTACCCGGGGCAAAGCTTCTGATTTGGAGAATCTACTCCCTTTCAGAACCAGAGCATGCAGCTCTTCAGGACTTTTTAGATGAAAATCTAAGAAAAGGGTTTATTAGACCTTCTACCTCCCCTCTAGCAGCACCAGTACTCTTTGTTAAGGAAAAATCGGGTGAATTACGCCTGTGCTGCGATTATTGCCATCTCAGTGACATAACCATCAAGAATCGCTATCCTTTACCCTTGATATCTGAACTTTTAGAAAGAGTAAAAGGTGCACGGGTGTTCACTAAGTTAGACTTACAGGGAGCTTACAACTTGATCCATATAAAAAAGGGGGATGAGTGGAAAACAGCCTTTCATATCCAATATGGACATTTTGAATACACATTCATGCCTTTCAGGCTTTCTAATGCACTAGGCGTGTTCATGCATTTCATGCATGATGTGTTTAGGGACCTTTTAGATCACAAACTGATTATTTATTTAGATGATATTTTGATTTTTTCATCATCACTGTCAGAACATTTCCAACATGTAAGGAAGGTTCTGCAGCGCCTCAGGGCAAACAAATTGTATGCAAAATTGGGAAAATGCCAGTTTGCTCAATCTACAATAGATTTCCTTGGCCATCGAATATCTCACCATGGGCTATCTATGGACTCTAGCAAAATAGAAGCCCTTCAATCCTGGCAGCCACCCCACAGAGCCAAGGATGTCCAAAGGCTATTGGGCTTTGCCAATTACTGTTGTTGTTGTTCAGTCGTTTAGTCGTGTCCGACTCTTCGTGACCTCATGGACCATAGCACGCCAGGCCTTCCTGTCCTCCACTGTCACCCGAAGTTTACTCAAATTCATGTTCATTACATCGGTGATTCTATCTAACCATCTCATCCTCTACCGTCCCCTTCTCCTTTTGCCTTCAGTCTTTCCCAGCATCAGGGTCTTTTCCAGTGAGTCCTCTCTCCGCATTAGGTGGCCAAAGTATTTGAGCTTCAGCTTCAGTATCTGTCCTTCCAATGAGCAGTCAGGGTTGATTTCCTTTAGGATTGACTGATTTGACCTCCTTGCAGTCCAAGGGACTCTCAAGAGTCTTCTCCAGCACCACAGTTCAAAAGCATAAATTCTTCGGCACTCAGCCTTCCTTATGGTCCAACTCTCACAGCCATACATTACTACTGGGAAAACCATAGCTTTAACTATACGGACCTTAGTTGGCAAGGTGATGTCTCTGCTTTTTAATATGCTGTCTAGGTTTGCCATAGCTTTCCTCCGAGGGAGCAAGCGTCTTTTAATTTCATGGCTGCAGTCACCATCTGTGGTGATCTTGGAGCCCAAGAAAATAAAATCTGTCACTGCTTCCATTTCTTCCCCTTCTATTTGCCAGGAAGAGATGGGACCAGATGCCATGATCTGGGTTTTTTTAATGTTGAGTTTCAAGCCAGCTTTTGCACTCTCCTCTTTCACCCTCATCAAGAGGCTCTTTAGTTCCTCTTCACTTTCTGCCATTAGGGTGGTATCGTCTGCATATCTGAGGTTGTTGATATTTCTCCCGGCAATCTTAACTCCGGCTTGTGATTCATCCAGCCCGGCATTTCTCATGATGTATTCTGCATATAAGTTAAATAAGCACGGTGATAATATGCAGCCTTGTCGTACTCCTTTCCCAATTTTGAACCAGTTGGTTGTTCCATGTCCGGTTCTAACTGTTGCTTCAAAGGCTTTAGCATAGTCAATGAAGCAGAAGTAGATGTTTTTCTGGAACTCTCTTGCTTTTTCCATGATCCAGCGAATGTTGGCAATCTAGTTCCTCTGCCTCTTCGAAACCCAGCTTGCACTTCTGGTAGTTCTTGGTTCACATACTGCTGAAGCCTAGCTTGTAGGATTTTGAGCATAACCTTGCTAGCATGTGAAATGAGCGCAATTGTACGGTAGTTTGAACATTCTTTGGCATTGCCTTTCTTTGGAATTGGAACGTAAACTGACCTTTTCCAATCCTGTGGCCACTGCTGAGTTTTCCAAATTTGTTGGCATATTGAGTGCAGCACTTTAACAGCATCATCTTTTAGGATTTTGAATAGCTCAGCTGGGATACTGTCTTCTCCGCTAGCTTTGTTGTTAGTAATGCTTCCTAAGGCCCACTTGACTTCACTCTCTAGGATGTCCGGCTCAAGCTCAGTGACCACACCATCATATTTATCAGGGCTATTAAGATCTTTCTTGTATAGTTCTTCTGTGTATTCTTGCCACTTGCCAATTACTACAGAACATTTATTCCAGTTTGCCAAGTTAACAGCTCCTTTGTCTGATCTACTCAAAAAGGGATCCAGGTTTCATTGGGGAGAGACTGAAAATAAAGCATTTCAACGACTCAAGCAAGCTTTCATGTCTAAACCCATTCTTCGACATCCAGACCCTATTCAACCTTTCTTTGTGGAAACAGATGCCTCCGAAGTCGCCATTGGGGCCATTCTTTTACAAAAAGATCCTCAAACTGGATTATTATATCCCTGCACTTACTGCTCTCACAAATTGTCACAGGCAGAGGGCACATACTCTATTTGGGACAAGGAACTCTTAGCAATCAAGGTAGCATTCGAGGTCTGGCGACATCATTTGGAGATAGCTCGTCATGCAGTAGAGGTGAGAACGGACCATCGTAACCTTGAACCCCTCAAAACCGCACACAACTTAAACCAAAGACAAATCCGCTGGTCCATTTTCTTTTCCCATTTTAATTTTTGAGGAACTTACATTCCTCGAGGGCATAACCAACGAGCTGATGCCCTCTCCAGAAAACCTGAATATGAAAGAAATGCATTACACTTGCCTCCTCGTTCAGTAATTCCTATCAAGAAATTTGCAGCAACCACAGTCAAGGAAGATCTGATGCAACAACTTCAAGAACACCAACAGAAAGACCCATTCGTATAAAAACAAAAGAAAGAATTGGAGCAATTGCCACCCGAACAAGCAGCCCTGTGGAACTGGGAACATGGACTGTTATGTTTTTGGGCTGCTATTATGTACCCTCAGGAGAACTTCGACAAAGAGTCTTAAGATGGTGTCACGATAATACAGCTGCAGGTCACTTCGGATTTTTTAAGTCTCTCAGGCTCTTGTCCCGAGAGTTTTGGTGTCCACGCATGCTGGGAAATGTCAAGCAATATGTAATCTATTGTCCTGATTGCAGGCAGGCCAGGCATCAGACGGGCAAACCTGAGGGTCTGAAGGATTGGAGCCAGATCTTCAACTCATTTCTGAATTGACTCCAGCTGCAAAAGAAGCCCATTTCGCTTCAGCATCAAGAGGGGTTGGAATGTTAGCTCGTAGTTTCTCAAAAAACCCCAGCAGGAGAGCTTCAGACTTTTCAGGTGATTGTCAGCTGGCATCTTCGGCTTCACAGCATTCACCAGCCTCATCAAGGCAACACTCTGCAGTGATAGCTAAGTACCTTGCTCAGCCTTTTATGACTCATTGCGTCGGTCCCGGGTCACCACGTTCTGTCATTGGGGGGCTTCCTACTTTATCGTACCCTGACCTGCCTGGCTTACAGGGAGCACTGCCTAGTGATAGTGGTTTAGTCTGCCTTTCAGCTCCCATTCCATTCCTTGCGGTTCCAGTCCAGTCTGCCTTGCAGTTCCAGTCCAGTGTCCCAGAGGCACCAGTCCAGTCTCCCTTGCAGTTCCAGTCCAGTGGCCCAGAGGCTCCAGTCCAGTCTGCCTTGCAGTTCCAGTCCAGTGACCCAGAGGCTCCAGTCCAGTCTGCCTTGCAGTTCCAGTCCAGTGTCCCAGAGGCACCAGTCCAGTCTCCCTTGCAGTTCCAGTCCAGTGTCCCAGAGGTTCCAGTCCAGTCTGCCTTGCAGTTCCAGTCCAGTGGGCCAGAGGAACCAGTTCAGTCTGCCTTGCAGTTCCAGTCCAGTGACCCAGAGGCTCCAGTCCAGTCTGCCTTGCAGTTCCAGTCCAGTGGCCCAAAGGCACCAGTCCAGTCTACCCTGCAGTTCCAGTCCAGTGACCCAGAGGAACCAGTCCAGTCTGCCTTGCAGTTCCAGTCCAATGTCCCAGAGGAACCAGTCCAGTCTGCCTTGCAGTTCCAGTCCAATGTCCCAGAGGAACCAGTCCAGTCTGCCTTGCAGTTCCAGTCCAGTGTCCCAGAGGCTCCAGTCCAGTCTGCCTTGCAGTTCCAGTCCAGTGCCCTAGAGGACCCAGTCTAGTTCGCCTTGAAGCTCCAGCCCAGTGTTCCAGAGGTTCCAGTCCAGTCTGCCTTGCAGTTCCAGCCCAGTGTCCCAGAGGCACCAGTCCAGTCTGCCTTGCAGTTCCAGTCCAGTGTCCTAGAGGACCCAGTCTAGTTCGCCTTGAAGCTCCAGCCCAGTGGCCCAGAGGCACCAGTCCAGTCTGCCTTGCAGTTCCAGTCCAGTGGCCCAGAGGCTCCAGTCCAGTCTGCCTTGCAGTTCCAGTCCAGTGGCCCAGAGGCACCAGTCCAGTCTCCCTTGCAGTTCCAGTCCAGTGGCCCAGAGGCTCCAGTCCAGTCTGCCTTGCAGTTCCAGTCCAGTGACCCAGAGGCTCCAGTCCAGTCTGCCTTGCAGTTCCAGTCCAGTGACCCAGAGGCACCAGTCCAGTCTACCCTGCAGTTCCAGTCCAGTGACCCAGAGGCTCCAGTCCAGTCTGCCTTGCAGTTCCAGTCCAGTGACCCAGAGGCTCCAGTCCAGTCTGCCTTGCAGTTCCAGTCCAGTGGCCCAGAGGCTCCAGTCCAGTCTCCCTTGCAGTTCCAGTCCAGTGACCCAGAGGCTCCAGTCCAGTCTCCCTTGCAGTTCCAGTCCAGTGGCCCAGAGGCTCCAGTCCAGTCTGCCTTGCAGTTCCAGTCCAGTGACCCAGAGGCTCCAGTCCAGTCTGCCTTGCAGTTCCAGTCCAGTGGCCCAGAGGCTCCAGTCCAGTCTCCCTTGCAGTTCCAGTCCAGTGACCCAGAGGCTCCAGTCCAGTCTGCCTTGCAGTTCCAGTCCAGTGGCCCAGAGGCTCCAGTCCAGTCTCCCTTGCAGTTCCAGTCCAGTGGCCCAGAGGCTCCAGTCCAGTCTGCCTTGCAGTTCCAGTCCAGTGACCCAGAGGCTCCAGTCCAGTCTGCCTTGCAGTTCCAGTCCAGTGACCCAGAGGCACCAGTCCAGTCTACCCTGCAGTTCCAGTCCAGTGACCCAGAGGCTCCAGTCCAGTCTGCCTTGCAGTTCCAGTCCAGTGACCCAGAGGCTCCAGTCCAGTCTGCCTTGCAGTTCCAGTCCAGTGGCCCAGAGGCTCCAGTCCAGTCTCCCTTGCAGTTCCAGTCCAGTGACCCAGAGGCTCCAGTCCAGTCTGCCTTGCAGTTCCAGTCCAGTGACCCAGAGGCACCAGTCCAGTCTCCCTTGCAGTTCCAGTCCAGTGGCCCAGAGGCACCAGTCCAGTCTCCCTTGCAGTTCCAGTCCAGTGGCCCAGAGGCTCCAGTCCAGTCTGCCTTGCAGTTCCAGTCCAGTGACCCAGAGGCTCCAGTCCAGTCTGCCTTGCAGTTCCAGTCCAGTGGCCCAGAGGCACCAGTCCAGTCTCCCTTGCAGTTCCAGTCCAGTGGCCCAGAGGCTCCAGTCCAGTCTGCCTTGCAGTTCCAGTCCAGTGACCCAGAGGCTCCAGTCCAGTCTGCCTTGCAGTTCCAGTCCAGTGGCCCAAAGGCACCAGTCCAGTCTACCCTGCAGTTCCAGTCCAGTCGCCCAGAGGAACCAGTCCAGTCTGCCTTGCAGTTCCAGTCCAATGTCCCAGAGGAACCAGTCCAGTCTGCCTTGCAGTTCCAGTCCAGTGCCCTAGAGGACCCAGTCTAGTTCGCCTTGAAGCTCCAGCCCAGTGTTCCAGAGGTTCCAGTCCAGTCTGCCTTGCAGTTCCAGTCCAGTGCCCTAGAGGACCCAGTCTAGTTCGCCTTGAAGCTCCAGCCCAGTGTCCCAGAGGCTCCAGTCCAGTCTGCCTTGCAGTTCCAGTCCAGTGCCCTAGAGGACCCAGTCTAGTTCGCCTTGAAGCTCCAGCCCAGTGTTCCAGAGGTTCCAGTCCAGTCTGCCCTGCAGTTCCAGCCCAGTGTCCCAGAGGCACCAGTCCAGTCTGCCTTGCAGTTCCAGTCCAGTGTCCTAGAGGACCCAGTCTAGTTCGCCTTGAAGCTCCAGCCCAGTGGCCCAGAGGCACCAGTCCAGTCTGCCCTACAGTTCCAGACCAACGTCCCAAAGGAACCCGTCCAGCCTTGTCAGCATTGCTCCCAGTAATCCCAGAACTAACCTTGAGTCTCCTAGTCAACCAATCTACCTAGCATCCTTGCTCCAGAATTGTTGTGTTACTTGCTGCTGAACTTTTGTTGTGTTACCGCATAGCTGGCTACCTCCAAGTGCATCCAGTTGATCCAGTACTCTTCAGTTGTATTAATGGACTTATACTTGTAAATAGTTTTTATATAATAAACTATTTCTATAAAGTTCTGGTGCTCATACTCTGAACAGAGCAAAATTGACATTGTATAAAGCAGCCATTTATGTTTTTCCTATCTTCTCTGAGAATGTTAGAATCTTTTTATTGCACTGAAAGCTGGCCTTCCAACTGAATGAAGCTCAGATATGGTTTGTAAATCCTTGGAAAGGCTGAATAAAATTAATTTGTTTTCTCAACCAATCTCAAACTACCAAAAAAGTTCTGGTCCATCCCCTGGTGCCATTTATTGCTGGTGGGCCATGTTTCTCTTTGTATGCAGCAAATTTGGCAACTTGCACCATTCATTATCAATTTCCTTTGAAATGGCTTCCTCCCCCCCCCCTTTAAGTGTCAAATGTTAATGGGTGTATTGAGTAAAATCTTTGTACTTGTCCACAAATTCATAATGTGTTCTGCTGCTTGTCTTTTCCACTGTGGAAGTTCATGCCACAGATGTCCCCAAAGGCAATTTTTCCAAAATATCCACATGTGTTTCTGATGTATTCCTTTACGGAAAGTAGAAACAATTACTGGCATACTGTTGTTTAGCCAATACACAATGCATCAGAAAAATACCCTGTTCCTTATATGGCACTTGGCAGCACTGCATATTTTGCTGGAGATTTCAGGTGTCCTGAGGCAAAGATATTGGTGACTAGTGAAAACATTCAGAACATGAATGGATCAGGAAGGCTTCCACATACACTTCTGGAACATTTTACAGGTTTACAGATTTATCTGAGATAAAACTATTTCAGATATATGAAGGAATTCCTGAGGATGGATGCTAAAGTTGGATGCTTCTTCCCCTCATATTTTAAAATCTCCTACGAGAATATACATTTTCCCAGTGCAGGAACAGAATGTATCTACAGACATATATGACTATTTATTTGTCTGTCTGTCTAACTCCCTCCCTCTAAGAACACTTCACACAAGTTCCAAAAAGCCATCCAAGCTTCCACACTTTGAAGTTTTCTGGAACATTAAAAAAACCCTACTTGTGTGATAGACCAAAGACAACCTTGGTCACAACAGCAAAGGCTATGATCTGACCATGGAACTGGTATCTTGCCTTCAGTCAGCTAATTCCCGAAGGTCAACAGGTCAGCCATTCCCAGGACAGCTGATACATTCAAAATAGAGCATTTCAGAAGCATTCAGAATCACATTGTATCCTGGAGTACTTACACTGCAACCTAATTCAGCGTTGCCATGTTTTTCATCTCACATCTAGTGAGAGAATGATCCCACTAAATCAATGACATTTTTCAAATTGAGATTTATTGTTACAAAGAACCAGCATAGTCTAACGGTGAGGATAGGACTTAGAGCAGAAATCTCTAATCTCTGATTTACCATGAAACTGATGGATATCCTGATTTAGGTTAATGTAGCTTAACCTGAGATAACTCAGGTTATCCTAACCTAATTTATCTAAGTTTTGAAAGATGAAGATGAAGATAACCGCCCAGAGTCCCCTCTGGAAATGGGGGGAGATGGGCGGTGATATAAGTTAGAAATATAAATAAATAAATAAAATGAGGGAGGGAGAAAAAAAGGTACAGTATATTCTTTATCCAAAGAACAGTATATATAGATTTTCCTCCCCCTATTTGTGTTTTTGGATTGCTTCTTGGGCATGAAATTGTATCTTAGACAAGAAAAAGAAAGAAAATATGCATGAAATCTTCATAAAATAACATGTTAGATCAGACTCTAATAAAATCTGAAAGTTTAGGGTGACATTCCTGCTTTTTTTATCAGGATATGGAGACCATTAAGAGAGGTCTAAGCATACTTACCTGGATTTTATTAATTTAAATAGCCTGGACACACACTATTTTCTTATTTCATCATGAGACCCATATTTTCACAATAAGAATATTGCATCAAAGAGTACTTTGTTAAGAGAATTGGCTGAAGGATATTGCTTCTGAGTGCTCCCCAAGTATATGTTTGGGATGACATTTAATCTACTTCGACGTTTCTGTCTAGCTGCAAGGAAAATAAATTCTTTCTGCTTGGATTTCATTTTCAGAAGGAGGCTGATCCCCAACTTGTCAGTCTTAATTCCTTTTTGCTTTGCTTTGCTTCTCAAGTGAATTTTATTAATAAATCTCACCCCCTTTTCTTTCATTCAGTATCCCTGACAAGGACGCTAGATCAATATTGAAATAGGGGATACTTGGAGGACAACACCTGCACTTAATTTCATCACAATTGGTAGAGGGAATGTACATCATAGAATCAGCAAGTTCAAAAGTGCTTCAAAGATGGTTTAACTTCTTCCAGTGCCAGAAATCCATTAATGCAATATTCCTGATTGGAAAGCATGCAAACACTGCTCAAACTTTTCCAAGGTCTCCACCACATTATGAGCCAGACAGAGTCTGCTCTCTTGCTAACTCGTGCACACCATTGCAGACTGTGGGCAATGCACACCATTGCCAAGAGATCTTGGCAGTCAGTGTAATAATTAATTAATTAATTTTAATTAATTAATTAATTTTTATTTATTTATTTCAGAGCTTTCCAAACTGTGTGTCGGGACACGTTAGTGTGTCGGCTGCAGTGTCTGGGTGTGTCGCGGTGGCTGCTGCTTCCTCCAAGCCCTGCCAGGATTCCACGCAGGTCCTAGTGCCTGCCTTGTGCCTTGCTGCCTCCAAACCTGCCCTGCCAGGATTCTGTGCAGGTCCTAGTGCCTGCCTCGTGCCTTGCTGCCTCCAAACCTGCCCTGCCAGGATTCTGCGCAGGTCCTAGTGCTTGCCTTGTGCCTTGCTGCCTGCAATCCTGCTGTGATTCCATGCAGGTCCTAGTGCCTGCCTTGTGCCTTGCTGCCTGCAAACCTGCTGTGATTCCGTGCAGGTCCTAGTGCCTGCCTTGTGCCCTGCTGTAAGAGTGTGTCGCGAAATGATGCATGTCTAAAAAGTGTGTCACCAACATGAAAACTTTGGAAAGCTCTGATTTATTTATTATTTAGATTTATATTACTGCCCATCTCCCCCAACGGAGGACACTGGGCAGTTCACAATAAAAACCAGGTTAAAACACAATAGCAATCAGAACATCAATAAATAAATATAAAATCCAAGTGCAAGGATGTTAATACTAAAAAGGGTTTCATGGGATCAACCAGCTCCAGGAGGAACTGTTAGCATTCCCCTCCCATGCAAGGTGGCAAAACCAGGTCTTTAAATTTTTCTGGAAGGTCGGGAGCGAGGAGACCTGCCTTAGCTCCGGGGGCAAGATGTTCCAGACGGCGGGCGCTGTTGCAGAGAAGGCTCGCCTTCTGGACCCTGCTAGATGGAATTCTTTGATCGATGGGGTCCATAGCATGCCCTCTCTGCATGACCAAGTGGGGCGGGTCGATGTTCTGAGGATGAGACGTTCCCTCAGGTAACCTGTTAATTAATATTAGAATCATAAAATCATAGAGTTGGAAAGAGCCCGTTAGACTACGATTCCAATCTCCTGCTCAGTGAAGCAATCTAAATCACAACATTCCTAGTAGTCCAACTCTGCTTGATCATATTGATCCCCCATGAATCATTAGTTCCATTACTAAACTGTTCCTACTGTTTTAAAGCTTTTTTTTCCTGACAGTCAGCCAGAATCTGCCTACCTGTAACTTAAATCTCAAGTTTTGTGTCCTATATTCTGAAACGATAGAGGAATCTTTTGACTTTGTTTGAGTGACTTCTTTTCAGATATTTGAAGAGCGCAATTATATTCCCATATATCCTTCCCTTCTCAAGGCTAAACATTTCCACTACCTTCAACCTCTCTTCATAAAACTTAATCCCTAGTCCCTTGATTATCTGCTTTGCCATTCTCCAAATTGGTTCTTGTTTGTCTGAATTTTTACTAACATACAGTGCCCAAACATGGATATTCAATGTGGGATCTCTAATCATTGCAGAATAAAGTGGAACAGTTACTTTTTTTGTTTTGAAACTACAGTTCTGTTAATGCAACCTAAACTTGCATTGGCCTTTTAGCAAACACATGATTTATATTCATGTTCACTTTGAGGTCAACTTCCAAGATCTTTTCCACATAAAGATTATCAAGTGAAGTATTCCCTTCCTATTTATGCATCTGATTCTGATTCTATTTTTTTAAAAAAGCATTGTATTTGTTTCTATTACATTTCAGTCTGCTACTCTTAGTCCGATATTGCCCATTTTTCTAACCCATAGCTTTCCAAACTGTGTGTCGCAACACTTTAGTGTGTCGCAACACAGAGTTTAGTGTGTCGTGAAGTGGCGGCGCAGGGGCGCGCATGGTGGCGGTGGTGTGCATGGCGGCGGCACACCACCAGCACTTCCGCGTTTTAGCGAGCCTCCCGCTGCTGCCGCGTGCACCCCTGCACCGCCGCCATGCGCATGCGCACCGCCACTGCCGCTGCCGTTGGTGTGTTGCCAACGGCAGCAGTTTGGAAAGCACTGCTCTTACCTATCAAGATTGTTTTGAATTTTATTTCTGTCTTTTTACCTGTCCTATCCAATGTTGTGTCATCTGATTAACATCCATTCCATCTCTCCATCCACATTATTAATTAAAATACAAGGAGCTCAGGACTAAACTTTATGGCATCCCACTCAATATATCACTCTAGTTTTAGAAAGATCTGTTGAGGATCTATTGAAGTATGATTTCTGAGCCAGCCACAATCCGCTTAATTTTCATGCCACCCAGACCTACGTTTTATCCTGGATGCAGATTTGAAGCTGAATAAGTTTATTGACTTTTTCTAATAAACTAAGTTTATTGTGTTAATGGAGGACTACAAAATCAGAGAAGGCAACAACTGAAACTCCAACAAATCACAGCACAGGGTTAGTGTATTATCTTCTTTTGCCTTACAGATTGTACAGGTTTATACTGGATTATGATATTCTGGTCTTTTAGAGGATACTAACATACCAAATCAAACCTTAGGAGAATATTTCCTACGAAGTGTTTGTAGATTTTCCTCATCTCTATATGGGTCCCTCTGTTTCAGTGTATTCTGCCTGACAACAGCTCTTCCATCTAACAGATGATAGACAGACAGACACACAGAGAGAGATCTTTAGTTGGGTAATCTTACTGTAGGATCTGCTTCAAAATTCAGAGTTGTTTGAGTAATTTGATAGATCCCACTCTCTGTTGGAGACAGAAAATATGTCATGCTGTTGGCTGACGAATCCAGCATAGAAAACTAGTAAACACACAGTTAAGAAAGATATAAGTTGCTAAGATTATTTGTTCTGTGTTGTTTTACAGAATGCTCTTTGGAAAACAACAATCATGCAAAGTGACCTTTATCTTGTGACCACCATTTATACTGTATAAACTAACCCTTTTCTACTCATCCAGTTCCTAACATCAGATAGACTTCAAGACAATTGTTAAACTCACAGTTGTAGCTTTCCAAATTATTTCTATTCTTCCAGTCGGTTTCATTCATTCATTCATTTATTTATTTATTTATTTATTGCTTGCTTGCTTGCTTGCTTGCTTGCTTGCTTGCTTGCTTGCTTGCTTGCTTGCTTGCTTGCCTTTGGTGCATAAATCATAGCATTTTTATGGCTCTGTAAATCGTTGGGCTTATTACCAAGGAGAAAGTCTGCTTCCCATTTGTGCCCTCTACCGTTTGAAATTAAATGCCAGTGTGAGAAATCTGCCTTCCAGATTTCCAAAGAATGAGAGGAACTACACACGAGAGTTATCCAGGTTATTGCCCTCTGGTCCAGCAAACAGGGAATATTTGGCATGCTGCTCTGCTGTTAGGGAACAATCCTTGAGTTGGCTTTAAAAATAAAAGGAACCTAATTATATGCAGATGGGAGGCCCATGTTTATAGGAATTTTAACTTTGCCTACTGCATGCTTAAAATTTCAGGGAGCAGTCAAATGATTATATAAGCCACACCATCCAGCATTTGTTTCTCCTCATTGCACAGGGGAGTTATGTTATCCCCTTGTAGAGGATCGTTCCTAAATAATCTGCATACAGAGTTCAGGCTTTGATAGAGGGCTTGAGATAAAATGGTCAAGAAGGCACCTCACTACCACTCGATTTATAGGTTACATCTGTGGCATTTGGTGGAAGAAACATGAAAATGACCCATTGGTTCATTTCTCCTGACAATCGCATGGATAGGATGGGTGTCAGATTCTGGAAACACCCCAAAATAGGAAGGTGAATTTGGGGTCTCAGCCAAATCCCATGAAATTTGAGAGGACTGATCAAATCATAAGACTCATTTTATCTGGAGCTCTATGATGTCTTTTCTCTGCTTCCAACCAGATATAAACATATCGAAACGGGAGCGTCTTCATTGTTTAAGTATCTAGCTGAGGCTGGAATCATTTTAAGATTTACTATTTATTTATTAATCAAATAAAAAGAAAGCATTTATAAAATAAAAAATGCTATTATTAGAAAGTGTTGCACATCTCACACCAGTGGAGGACCACATACGGTGGCAAGAGATAGCATAGTGGACTTAGATATGAGAAATTAGCATGCAGATTTCTCCCGAATTGTGAAATTCACCAGATGGCCTTGAGTTAGTCACTTTTTAATTCTAACCCAAGTAAACAGAAGTATTTCAAAACTAAGCTGTGATTCTGACCTTCGCAGACCAAGGAAAGAACACATGGAGTTGCCAAAACGGGATAAACATGCCACACTGAAAGGACGGTTAGTTTAATTCTTTTGTTGCTCTATACTCTGTCTCTGAAGCATCCTCACAACAATCCTGCAAAGTAAGTTAGACTGAAAAATAAGGACTTTTACAATGTTATCCAGACCTGATCCTACAACACAGATCCAGTGCTCTCCCAATCAGTAGACTCACTAACATGTATGGGCAGCACACAGGCAAAGATGTCTTAGTTGCCATGACCATGTTTTTAAGTCCTCTGAATTGCTACCGAGGAAGTGAGGAGAATATCACTTTCTGACCCAGATCCCTTTTCTTTTCCTTTTCCCAAAACCAAAGCTACGAATAGTTCAGAATAAAATCCACAACACTATAATCAGGGTCTGTGGCCCACTTGACAGATTTGGGAGAGACTGTTTCCAACCCCACCACCACCATTTTTCACCCCAACATAGCCATGGGTGAAAACCAAAATACCCATAGAGATGGATGCCTCAAAGGGACTTGCTTTCACAGGCCCCTCTTGTACTTCATCTCAGTTACTGGAGAGATAAAGGTTAGTTAAACCTTCAGTCAGCAATTTACAACATGGCAGAACACAGGAAGTTTTTGTTACTCTAAACAAAATTGAGTGTTTGGGGCAAAATCTAAGCCCTTCAGGATCAACTAACCCCTTTTTGGAATTTATTAATTTAACCAGCAAGTGGTTCTGACCAAACCCAGTCTTCATTATTGCAGCCTTGCTGCATGGAAGTATGAGAAACATGTGGCAGCAGCCATGGCTGGCCACATCCTCCTTGGTGGGAGATTCAAGCAGAGAGAGAGAAAGAGAAGGGAACAGGAAACAGGAAACTGGGATTCAGCCCCTCCCACACACAGCAAGTGAGATCAGGTTACAGCAGAGGCTGTCTGTGTGTGAGACGTGCTTGGTTCAAATCCTATATCTAACAATATCACCCCAACGATATGGGCAACCATTGCCATGCAATGTAAATTTTCTTCATATAGGCAGAGAAACGCTCATTAAAATTATGAGTCCAAGTGGCTCTTAAAAAGGCTTTAACCTTTTTCTTGATGTTGTGGCTTTAACCCTTTTCTACACCAAGGGAGGGCAATACAGCCCTGCCACATTGGAATTATTTGAGGCCAAAGTAATGGTGCCATTATTGAATCCCTACTCCAAATGGGTTCCTACTTCAGCCTTGTTTCAGCAAGGAGGGTGCAATCAAAAATGTCAAGATCTATTCTGCAAGTTTCCAGATGTCATCTAGTGTAACTTTAAGACTGGAATTGGGAGTCACGAGGGTGAAGGCCTGGATCTGGATTATTATTTTTAGTTACTGGTTGAAACTGATGTTTAATCCAATAAGCCTGGTTGCTGTGATAAGAAGAGTCAGTCTCTGTTATTCCTGGAAGACAGATATTAGAGATGCCAGACATCACAGCATGTTTTTTTTTTCTTTTTAAGCCAGGCTGAATAACTTAGCTGTTATTGATCCTCTATTCTGAATGTTCTTGCCCTGTTCTCATGCAAAGTAGGATGCAGGCTATATCTTACAATACTGCAATTTTTGTAGAGATTTTTGAGCCATCGTAATCATGCCTTTAAGACCAAGCAAATTAAACGAGGTAAATATCTCATTGTCAGATTCTCAAACCAACTTTGCCTGTTCCGCTGCCAGTTTGCTTAGCAGCCATAAGAATACATATTCAGGCATAGTAGAGAACCCACCAAATATTTAAAACTGTTCAGATTTTTAATTGCACTGCTGATGTTGATCTAATATCATCATCATCATATCATCATCATTGTTCAGATTTGTTTAGAGGTGAAAATCCATACAGTCCAAATTAATCTCTTTACATTGTATTAACAGGTTAATGTAATCTTTCTCTCCCCTTTAGAGATTTGGCTATTTTCATTTTGTGATTCTACTGTAATTATTTTACCGTGATTTTAGGAAGGATGCAATGACAAACCACTTCTGAAATCTTGCCAAGAAAACTGCAGGGACTTGGCCTGGCAGTCACCAGGACTGACTCAAAAGCGTGCGCGCACACACACACACACACACACACACACAAAACACCCTGTGATTTTTAATTTTCCATGTTGTTTTTGCTCTATTTGTGTATTTTATACCTCATCGGCCAATAAATGTAAATAAATAGTGCTATCACATTACGCATCGTTTGGGAACATAACATTGCAAGGCATTCTTGAAAGTTCCACTTTCTTCTCCAAGAGTCTAGAACTCTTGGAGAACTCTGAGATTAAGAACTCTGAGACTAGGAGTGTTCTTTTTAAGCCTATTCCTTCCTGAACCATACCCCCAAAATCCAAAAATGGCCAACAAGCACAAACAGTTCAAATAGCCATCTTGAAAACTCCGAAGACATTTTTTCAATGGAATGCTATCCTCTGGCTTATCTGGATCAAAAATGCCTTGGATTGTTCTAGTGATGTATTTCCTAAAGAAAAATGGATTCTCAGATACAGCCTCCTGTTATGACTCCAGACTGCTACATTAAGACGGCAAGAACACAGGACTAGCATGCACTGCATTCCCAATAAAACACTATGAAATATTTCTGAGTCGTTTCTTATCCACATATTTCAATTGTTTTGCCAGAATCCAGTTCTCTTGGCAGAACTGTGTAGACAGCTGTCGCAGCTGGAAATGTTTCAGAAACTGATAGAGAAATGCCTGAGCCATAGGAATAACAAACCAGTTCCATTTAAAGGAGGGCAGCAAGCTGAATGTATGAAGGAGCAACAAATGGTTGCTTTGAGTGTTGGAAAAGTGTATGTTTTTTACAGGAGAAAGCAAAGATTATTTCCACACAAGAGGCCCACTAGAGGGATTCTGCTGTCTTTGCACTACCAATAGCAGGTGAGTATCCCACTGACTGAATAATAAATACAAAATGTCAAACATCTAAACTGAAAAGAACATTGAACACAAGGGCTAAGTTATTCTCTAGTGAGACCGAGTGACATCTGGGGAGGCAAGACCTGAAACTGTACTTCATACCCTTTCCAAGCAAGCCAAGGAAAGCCTACACAGAACTAGTTTGCATTGTAGGCAAAATTGAAGTGGACAGGATCTTCCGGACTGTAAATGCCACCACCTGTCATCTAGATCCATGCCCCTCCTGGCTGGTGAAGGCAGCCCGGGAAGTGACATGTGCTTGGGTCCAGGCGATGGTTAATACATCCTTGAGAGAGGGGGTGTTCCTGGCTGCCTTTAAGGAGGTGCTGGTGCACTCCCTCCTCAAGAAGCCATTGCTGGACCCTACTGTGCTGGACAACTTTCATCCAGTCTCCCACCTCCCCTTTTTGGGGAAGGTGGTTGACAAGGTGGTGGCGTTGCAACTCCAGAGGATTCTGGATGAAATGGATTATCTGGACCCCTTCCAGTCAGGATTCAGGCCTGGATATGGAACAGAAACTGCATTGGTCGCGCTTATGGGTGATCTCTGGTGGGAGCGGGATGGGGGCAGTGCATCCATCCTGACTCTTCTTGACCTCTCAGCGGCTTTCAATACCATCGACCTTGGTATCCTTTTGGGGTGGCTCAGGGAGTTGGGGGTGGGCAGTGTGGTTCTGTGATGGTTCATCTCTTCCTCCAGGGCCGGTCCCAATCGGTGGTGATAGGGAGTGAGAGATCCGACCCTCGACCCCTCCCCTGTGGGGTGCCGCAGGGTTTGGTCCTCTCTCCTCTCCTATTCAACATCTACATGAAACCACTGGGTGAGATCATCCGTCACCATGGGATGAGGTGTCATCAGTATGCTGATGATACCCAGTTATACATCTCCATCCCAGGTGAAGTAAGTGATGCGGTGACTGCCCTTTCTCGGTTCCTGGAGGCTGTGGGGGTCTGGATGGAGAACAACAGGCTTCAGCTGAACCCTGGTAAGATGGAGTGGCTGTGGGTTAATGGCTCCTCTGTATCTGGGAAATTGTCATCTTTCATTCTGGATGGGGTCGCATTACCCCAGACAGACCCAGTGCAGAATCTGGGACTCCTGCTCGAAAAGCAGGTGGTAGTTGTGGCCAGGAGGGCCTTTGTACAACTTTGTGTTGTGTGCCAGTTACGCCCTTTCCTGGATCGAGGAGCCCTTCGAACAGTCACTCATGCCCTGGTCATCTCCCATATAGACTATTGCAATGCGCTCTACATGGGGCTACCCTTGAAGAGTATCCGGAAACTTCAGCTGGTCCATAATGCAGCTGCGCGGGCAGTTCTTGGTGCCCCAAGATCAGCACATGTGACACCACTGCTGCGCGAGCTGCATTGGGTACCAGTTTGCTTCCAGGTCCAATTCAAGGTGTTGGTTATCACCTTTTAAGCCCTACATGGCATGGTTCCAGGTTACCTGAGGGACTGTCTCATCCCCATGACATTGACCTGTCCCACCCGGTCATGCAGAGAGGGCATTGTACGGACCCTGTCTGCAAGAGAATTTCATTTGGGGGGTCCAGGAAGCGGGCCTTCTGTGCAGTGGCCCCCGCCCTCTGGAACATTCTGTCCCCAGAGGTGAGACGGGCCCCATCACACCTGGCCTTCCGGAAGAACCTGAAGACTTGGCTTTGCCATCTTGCTTGGGGCGGGAAGGGGAGTAGTTATTCTTGGGAGTGGCTGGTGCCTTAGAGCTCTCCTCACTGAATTAGATCTTTTATGGCCACTTGGACTTTACATTTATTATTTTTATATTTATATTTGGTAATTGTATACTTATATTTTTAGATGTTTTGATACTTATTTTAATGTGTTTCCTATTGTAAACCGCCCAGAGTCCCCCTTTTCTGGGGGAGATGGGCGGTGACTAAATTTGAAAAATAAATAAATAAATAAAATGAAGTACAACTCCTGAGTTCCCATCCATATTTGACAATATTTCTAGTGCTTAGCAATGCTTAGACTGCATCTTTGTGGATGGTCACAGCAGATCTTCCATATTTTCCATTTCCCTTGTATTATTTATTTATTTATTTATTTTCTATCTCGCCTTTATTATTTTTATAAATAACTCAAGGCAGCGAACATACCAAATACTCCTTCCTCCTCCTATTTTCCCCACAACAACAACCCTGTGAGGTGAGTTGGGCTGAGAGAGAGTGACTGGCCCAAGGTCACCCAGCCAGCTTTCGTGCCTAAGGTGGGACTAGAACTCTCAGTCTCCTAGTTTGCCATTGGCTCCTTCCTAGGGCTGAGAGACAGGGACTGGCCCAAGGTCACCCAGCCAGCTTTCGTGCCTAAGGTGGGACTAGAACTCTCAGTCTTCTGGTTTGCCATTGGCTCCTTCCTAGGGCTGAGAGACAAGGATTGGCCCAAGGTCACCCAGCCAGCTTTCATGCCTAAGGCGGGACTAGAACTCACAGAGTCCTGGTTTCTAGCCCAGCACCTTAACCACTAGATCAAACTGGCTCAAGCTGATATTCAAGTGGACTTCCTTATTTCTTCCTTTGGTATCTCACAGCATGCTTTCAAACCTTTTGTTAGAGCTGGACCAATTGTGTGTTTCAAAAGAATTTCAGCTCAGGACTTAGGTTCCACCTTCTAGATATACTTTCTTCAGCACACAGCTAAGGCAATGATCCATAAACATGCATTGATTGGACTTTTGCTCATCAGTGAGGTCCACTCTGGTTGATGTTGATCTTGGTTAAACTACATAAAACTTTATGGAATATAAAGGCTGATATCTAGGGATGTCTGATCCCTCTTTATTAGGTGCTGCTAATTTTATTTTTCTCAATGTTCTTACTAACACACCATCTCATTGGGAAATTCCTCAGGTTTTGATTTTGGTGAACTTCAGTGGATTCCCAACCAGGCTAGACAATTTTGAAACCACCACAGTCTGTGTGTGAAGGAGGGAGGTTTTCATGGACTGTTATTGTTGTAAAAAGACTTGAGTGCCTATATAAGCAAAGAGAAGGGCTATAAATGTGCTACTATCTGACCAAACCACAGTCATAACATTTCAATCTGCATTATCAAGCCATAGTATGCTAGCCAAATTTGCAAAGTCATTGCAAATTTCCTTTCCTCTTTTCCCCATTTTTCCCCAGAAACCTTGCCTAGCTAGATCATGGATTTATTTCTTTGAGAAAAGACCCATTCTAAGGCTTGCCTGCAACCCTTCACTATTACACAGTATTAAATCACAGTGAGTTGTCTTTAATATATGATACTCTTCATTGAAGTGCGAGGGCTGTTTTAAATCTGGCTAACCATACTAGTTTCTGAATCTAGACTGAAAAAGACACGTACACATAACTTTTTCACTATACTATTGCAACATTAACAGAATGAAAATATATAAGTGCATTATAAAATAAATAATATTATATTAGATGAAATCAAGTCAGCTCAGCTCCTGCTTTCTGCAAGGACGATGAATGCTATCTTGACTTGTCTTCAGTAATAAGTTATGGTTGTTATGTGCATGTACTGTATATGCATGTTATTAATTTGAATGATAACCCACCTTTCATACTGGAGCTCAAAGCAGCATCCATAGCACTTCCTCCTCCTCCCCCCCCCCCCCTAATAACACTCTGGCTTTTGGGGTGAGAGAGAGACACTGGCCCAAAGTCACTCAGTGAGCTTCTGTAGCTGAAGGTGAACTAGAACCTGGTTTCACCAGTGGCAGTCCAACACGGTAACTGCTATGCCACACTGGCTCTTCCTTTGCTGTGGTACAACATGGGGATAAATAGCTAATAGCCTTGTGTATGACTGCATCTGAGGGCCATCAGCTGGTAGGCTACTGTGCTTCCTTGTACAGTTGGTTGGCTACTGTACAATGGTACATTGTTGGTTGGTACATCTAGACTGCTGGACTCCAATCCAGCAAGGCATCGCTTATGTTCTTAACATAGGAACATGTTAGAATGAGAAACAGAGAGATGGTTCAACCAGAAGCAGAAAGTATAGCAATCACAGAATATTACATATTCTGATTCTGCTCGGAGCAAAAAGGAATCACCTTGTCAGCAGACCACTCCTCCCCAAAATTTTGTTCACTTGTTTGCATTTTTGCATTTTGAAGGATTTGTGACCCAACATAAGGTTAAAAGAGGTTTTCCCCTGCATGTGTCCGACTCTAGGGACTGGTGCTCATCTCCATTTGTTAGCCGAAGAGCCAGCATTGTCTGAAGATGCTTCCACGGTCATGTGTGTTGTATATATTTTTTATGTCTGTAGAATATGTGGCTGAGTTTTTAAAAAGCCAGGCCTCAAAAACTTTTTTCCTGTTTGGGCTCAGAGAGCACATGTTCACCCCCCACTCAGGAATGCTAATTGCCTTTCAGGTGCCGGCCAGTCTGAGAGTGTCTGACCAATCGGAATTAGTTGTTTGAGCTTTGCCCATATTGGGAATCTGTTGCCTAGGTGTTTTTGGTCACATGCTGAATCCTGTCCACTCATGCTGGTCAGGTAAAGGTTTAAAATGTAAATGCCTTTTGTCCTTTTGTTCGCTCTCTGCATTCTGCTCTCTGCTATCTAAATGGCTATGTTAATCAACCATGCCATGCTTTGGCTAAAGAAGAAGATTCAAGGTTTGTTCCTATGTTTTTGTTTTAAATAAAGCAACGTTTTGCTACAAACTTATCTCTTGGTTTTTCCATAACTCTGATCACAAATTTTATAAAAATACAAAAGGTTCTGTGCCCAGCAATTGCTTCTGCGATCAGAGACAAAACTTATGGAAAAATATAAGAGAGAAGAAAGCTGAACTGATTCAATCTACATCTGGAGAGGCTTCCTTTGTTTTTTTGAAACTTGCCGGCAGTTACAGGAAGTTTCAATCGGAGGCGGAGTTTTGCCTCGTGTTTGCAAGCCTCGTGGTGTTTTTTGGATTACTACTACAGGGGAGAGAAGGAGCCATGGCTGCTGCTACAGCTTCTAATTTTCAAGGTATGCTCCTGGAAAGGCTTTCTAATTCTAATTATTTGAACTGGTCTTTGAAAATGGAAAGTTTCTTGAGGAGAGAAAATTTATGGTCTGCAATTTCTGAACAAATTCCTCAGAATCCAGATCAAGCCTGGTTGAGGAAAGATGAGAAATGCAAAGCCTCCATTATTTTGGCTGTTCAGGATGATCAGCTTATTCACGTGAGAGGCAGAGAAACTTCCAAAGACTTATGGGACTATTTGCGTGATTTATATGTGAAAACTAGTCCAGGCAGCAAGGTTATTTTAACGAAAAAACTGTACAAGGCTCACTTGCCTGAGAATGGAAATTTGCCAGATCATCTCCACAAGCTTCAGAATTATTTTGTGGAACTTCAAGAACGTGGGATGGAAATTACCCCCCTGATGAAAGCCTACATTATGCTTTCTTCGTTGAATGAGTCCTGGGACACTTTAATTTGCTCCATGGAGGGAATCCCAGAAGCTGATCTAAATCCATCGTTTGTGTCTACCCGTTTGCTTGCTGAGTGGGAGAAGCGACAAGAAAAAGCTGCCTCCATTTCTACAATAAAGTCTTCTCGTGGCCAGCAGAGGGAGCGGAAGAGCTCTGAATTTCAAGCTTCTGCATTATCCATCAGGCGATGCTTTACCTGTGGATCCTCTTCTCATCTCCAAAAGGACTGTGTCAAGTTTAAAAGCAAGAAGACTTCTCGCAAGAAAGAAGAGACTTCTAGAAAGAAGATTCTTCATGCAAAAGTTGTTGAGAACTCTGATAATAAAGATTTGTGGGTTCTTGACAGTGGGGCCAATTCTCATATATGTCACAATAAAGATTCCTTTCTGTCTTTGTCTAAAACTAACAAACAAAAAGTTTCCTTAGCAGATGGATCTGTATCCAAGATCGTGGGTGAAGGTGAGATCAATCTTCCATGTTTGGGGGAAACTGTTAAAAATGTTTTGTTTGTGCCTAATTTTCAAAGCAATCTCTTGTCTGTGGGGCAGTTAGTAGCCTCAGGTTATGTAGTAACTTTTAAGAAAGAGGGTTGTGATATTAGAAAGAATGGCAAAATGGTTGCAAAGTGTTTGCAGAAAGATTCTCTGTACATTGTACAAAAGGCTGAAAAGCAGCAAATTGCTAAAGCTAAGGCTGTTTTTGAGAATAAGCCCTTGCATGACCAGTGCATCCATTTATTACATAGGAGATTTGCTCATGCTAATTTTAAGTACATATCTCAAATGCCTAGTTATTCTGCTGATTTAAAATTGAAGTCTTGTGATAAGTATCTAGATTGTGCAGTTTGCAAGGAGAATAAGACCACTAGGGCTCCTGTGAAGAAGTTTTCTGATAGGTCCACCTCTAGGCCTCTAGAGATAATTCACTCTGATGTAATAGGCCCATTTTCTCCTAGTCTTGGGGGAGCAAGGTACATTTTGACCTTCATAGATGATTTTTCCAGGTACACATTCATTTATTTGCTGAAACACAAAGATGAGGTCTTTGGTAAATTTAAGGCTTTTGTGGCTTGGGCGAATGGAAAATTCCCAAGGCCAGTGTCTGCTTTGCAATCAGATCGAGGTGGAGAGTATCTATCCTCAAAGTTTAAAAGCTTTTTGTTAGAAAAAGGGATAGAACACATTTTGGCTAACCCTTACACTCCAGAACAGAATTCTGTTGCAGAGAGAAAAGGCAGAACGCTGCAGGAAGCAATGATGTGTTTGCTGAAGGATGCTAGTTTGCCTTTTAGGTATTGGGGAGAAGCTGTTACTACAGCGTGTTATGTGCAGAACAGGCTGTTTAGCAGTGCAATTCAGGATGTCCCTTTTCGTTTGTTCTATGGTGTGAAGCCTAAAGTAAGCCACCTCAGGGTGTTTGGAAGCACAGCTTGGGTCCACATTCCCAAACAGCTGAGGCGCAAGGGGGCTTCCAGAACAAAGAAAGCAATCTTTGTAGGGTATGAACAGAGTCAGAGAAGCTACAGGTTCATACTGGATAATCAACTGATAATTAGTAAGAGTGCTTCTTTTGCTGAGCAGAATTGGGACAAAATAAACTCTAGTTCTTCAGTTGATTTATCCATGGGGGAGCAGCAAAGTCTTGCTGATGGTGATTTGCAGGAATCACCCAGTGAAGTCAATGAGCAGGAAGCTGACTTGTCTGGAAAGTCAGAGGTTTCTGAGGTCAATGGTGGGAAACAGAGTGTTAGTCCTGTCCTACCTCGCAGGTCTGAAAGGATTAATAAGGGAGTTCCTCCTGATCGTTATCAAGTAGATGTTGTGAAGGCTTTTCACATTCACACAGAGCCTGAGTCTCTGGAAGAAATTAAAGAAATGCCAGCTGAAATAGCTAAGTGTTGGCATGAAGCCATGCAGCAAGAGTTGGATTCCTTAAAGGAAAATAAAACTTGGAAACTAGTAAGTTTGCCTCCTAATCAGAAGGTTCTAGGTTGTAGGTGGGTGTTCAAACTGAAAAAAAATTCTGATGGCAAAATTCAGAAGTACAAAGCAAGGTTGGTAGCAAAAGGTTTTGCTCAAAGAAAAAATGTGGATTATGACAAAACTTTTGCTCCAGTGACAAAAGCTGAATCTATCAGGTTGCTTTTAAAGGTTGCTGCCATGAAGAAACTGTCTGTTTATCACTATGATATTCAAACTGCTTTTCTGTATGGTGACTTGGAGGAAAAATTGTTTATGCAACAACCTCCTGGTTATGAAAAAGAAAATCATCTTGTGTGTGAATTGCAGAAATCCATCTATGGTTTGAAACAAGCCGCGCGTTGTTGGAATATTAAAATGGATAATATTTTGCAAAAATTTGGGTTTCAAAAGGGAATTGCTGATCCTTGTGTTTATGTAAAAAATGATAAGCAAGGTGTAATGTACTTGTGCTTGTATGTGGATGATTTGTTGCTGCTCATTTCATCTGATGAACAGAAGCATTCCTTTGAGGTTTGTATGAAAAACAATTTCACATTGAAATGTCTTGGAGCAGTCAACAATTACTTAGGATTAGAAATTCAGAGGGAAAAAGATGGCAGTTTTCTCATAAGCCAGAGTAGTAAAATTAAGAAGCTGCTGGAGGATTTTAAAATGCAGGACTGCAAGTCTGTCTCCTCCCCCATGCTTCCCGAGTTTCTAAAAGAGGAGGGGGAGAAGGGGGATGGTGAGTCATCTGAAGGAGATAGTTTCAGATCAGCCATTGGCAGTCTTCTTTACATTGCAAACAATAGCCGTCCGGACATTTCTAACAGTGTGTCCATTTTGAGCAGGTTTGTGGAAAATCCCACATCTGCTGCAAAGTCTGGTTTAAAAAGGCTGTTTCGTTATTTGCAAGGCACCAAAGATTTTTGCTTAAGGTTGTCTGCTACAGACACAGAAGAAAAGTTAGAATGCTGGTGTGATTCAGATTGGGCTGGAGATCTCAGTGATAGAAAGTCTACTTCTGGAAGTGTAATTCAATTTGCAAATTCCACTATTGCTTGGTTTTCGAGAAAGCAGACTGTAGTAGCCATCAGCACAGCTGAAGCCGAATTCTATGCTTTAGCACAACTGTGCAATGAAGTACTTTGGTTTACTCAATTGTTGCAAGACATTGGAGTCATTTTAAGCCAGCCTGTCACAATTCATGAAGACAACCAAGCCTGTATCCATTTGGATTTATCTGAAAGTTCCAGAAACCGCACAAAGCACATTGATGTGCGTTTTCATCTTGTTAAAGATTTTCTAGCCAAGAAAAAGGTTGTTTTGAAATACTGTGATACTAAATTAATGTTGGCTGATATCTTAACCAAGCCTCTAGTTGCCAGTAGGCACAATGAGTTGATTACCAAGCTGGGTTTGTTTCCATATTCTTTCTAGTCATAAAAAAAGGGGAGTGTTGTATATATTTTTTATGTCTGTAGAATATGTGGCTGAGTTTTTAAAAAGCCAGGCCTCAAAAACTTTTTTCCTGTTTGGGCTCAGAGAGCACATGTTCACCCCCCACTCAGGAATGCTAATTGCCTTTCAGGTGCCGGCCAGTCTGAGAGTGTCTGACCAATCGGAATTAGTTGTTTGAGCTTTGCCCATATTGGGAATCTGTTGCCTAGGTGTTTTTGGTCACATGCTGAATCCTGTCCACTCATGCTGGTCAGGTAAAGGTTTAAAATGTAAATGCCTTTTGTCCTTTTGTTCGCTCTCTGCATTCTGCTCTCTGCTATCTAAATGGCTATGTTAATCAACCATGCCATGCTTTGGCTAAAGAAGAAGATTCAAGGTTTGTTCCTATGTTTTTGTTTTAAATAAAGCAACGTTTTGCTACAAACTTATCTCTTGGTTTTTCCATAACTCTGATCACAAATTTTATAAAAATACAAAAATGTGGCTGCCATGACGCACGCAGAACGCTGTTACCTATCCACCAAAGTGGATCTATTCATCTACTTGCATTAGCATGCTTCCGAATTGCTAGGTTGGCAAGAGCTGGGGTGAGTGCGGGAGCTCACTCCGTCACGCAGTGCTCGGGTCTCAAACTGCTGGCCTTCTGATCGACAAGCCTGGCGTCTTAACCACTGAGCAATCGCGCCCCTCTAGAACCAACATAGCAGTTCTTAATATGGAATAAAAGAAGGAGGAGAAGGAGGAGGAGGGGCAGTGGAGGAAAGCAGGATAACCTTCATCAATAGTTACAGCAGCTCCGAAGCAAAAAAGAAAAAGAAAAGGTTTACCAATAAAGCTGTGGATAGATCTCATCTGAAGTTCTGTGTTTAATTCTGAGTGTTACATTTGAAAGAGTAGATAGACAGATGGAAATGGATTAAGTAGTTACAGTAACAAACATTAGCAGGTATGAAGTGATGTGATAGCACTCATGTATCTAGGACAACTTACAGTAATCTGCACACTCTCCTAATGTGTGGACATCAGGCAGCCTGATTTCCTGGGAATTCTGGAAGGTAATACTGACATATTTGAGGGCTGACACAGTAGGGAAAGAGGAGTGTAGGAATGCTACTGGCAATTGAGCTTCATAATAAAACTGAGTATGGGCAAGGTAATTTTGCCTGCAATTCTTGCCCCAACCTTTTTAACCTTCTGATCTGCCTCCTGTGGCCCCTTGGGAATAAAAATGTTGCCATCCATTGATATATGGCTAATAATAACTTCTGAACTCCTGCTGAGAAATCACCCAACCACACTTTCCTGAGAGGAAACATGGCTGAAGCTCTGCAAAAACATCTCCCACCTGTTTGGGAGCCTCCAAAGGAAGGCAAAGCAAAGCAAGGTAAGGTGGTGAAAAAAACCACCTACTCCTGCAGATCAGGTTGGAAAAACCCTATGGGGAACATTCCTTTCCAACATTCCTTTCGGTCAGTCCTCCACCCCCCACCGGAAGCTGTGGGTACAGCTCAGATGATCTAAGTAGATGGCAGTTTTTCTGTATTGGAGATCGCCATGCAGAGGCTGGACAGGCATCAGTTGAGAATACTTGGCCTGATTTCCTGTATCAAACATACAGCAGCACCCATATGGGGAGATCAAAATAGGCAAGGTGGCAGAGATAGGGTTGCAGTGTAAAACCCCACCCCTTTCTGAATCTATGTCCACTATCTTGACAGTTTTGATACTCCCCACCCGCATGACGGAGTGAGCTCCTGCACTCGCCCCAGCTCTTGCCAACTAGCAATTCGAAAGCATGCCAATGCAAGTAGATGAATAGGTACCACTTCGGTGGGAAGGTAACAGCGTTCCGTGCTTGTCATGCCGGCCACATGACCGCTGAAGCGTCTTCGGACAGTGCTGGCTCTTTGGCTAACGAACGGAGATGAGCACTGGCCCCTAGAGTCGGACACGACTGTGCAGGGGAAAACCTTTATCTTTTTACCTACCCCAACCCAAGTTGATCACATTGGCCTATAATACATAGAGTATGAATACTAATATTGGGGACAAACTATTGTATCCCTCTCTCTTAAAGCAAAGGCTAACCCTGAGTTCAAGAGTTGGTTTCCCCAGGAATCCTATATAGACTTTTCCCAGTTATTATGCAGTTTACTTTACATAATCTGTGCCATCGTTAGAGATTAATGGACAATTGAGACCAGAATTCTTCCTCTTGGCACCAATGGACAGAGTTGGAAAAAGGTCATGGAACTTTGTTTTTATATATGATAACCGTAGCGAGATTATTGTGTGCACAAAGATGGAAAGGTTTGGCAATACCTACAATGGAGAAATGGTTGGTGAAGATAGAATTTGCTGAGATGGCCAAATTGGCTTCTTTGATTAGAGAAAAGACAATATTTACAGTATATTGCTGACTGGAAACACCTTTTGGACTTTTTGCATAAGACAGAAAAAAAAATGAACTTATGATTTATGGTTTTGATGATTAGATAGGATAGAAAGAAAAGAGTCATGATGTAACTTTAGAGATAAAGGTAAATTGATGATTGTACTTACAGTATAACTGCTGTAAAGAAGATAGGAAGCCACTTCTTTGTATCTTTTTTCTTTCTTTTCTACTTTTCTTTTACTTTTTCTTTCTTTCTTGCACTTTTAGCTCTCTCTTTGATTTTTTCCTTTTCCTTTTTCTTTCTTTCTTGCACTTTTAGCTCTCTCTTTGATTTTTTCCTTTTCCTTTTTCTCACTCTATATTAGTTTGTATTTAGTTTTTAATCTTTGTTTTTAAAACTATATGTATGTATGTATCTGTGTGTGTATGTGTATGTGTGTATGTGTATGTGTATGTGTATTTATTTTATTTACTTATTAAATTTATATTTATTTATTTATTTATTTATTAAATTTATATGACCGCCCAACTCCCCGAACCAGTATATGCATATGCAACATGCAACATGCAACATGCAACATGCAACATGCAACATGCAACATGCAACATGCAACATGCAACATGCAACATGCAACATGCAACATGTATACCTATAGTGGGGGCGCGATGGCTCAGTGGTTAAGATGCCAGGCTTGTCGATCGGAAGATCGGCGGTTTGAGACCCGAGCGCCGCGTGACGGAGTGAGCTCCCAGCTCTTGCCAACCTAGCAATTCGAAAGCATTCCGCGCGTCATGCTGGCCACATGACCGCGGAAGCATCTTCGGACAGCACTGGCTCTTCGGCTAACAAACGGAGATGAGCGCCGGCCCCTAGTGTTGGACACGACTGTGCAGGGGAAAACCTTTACCTTTACCTTACCTTACCATACCGTATATGCATATGTATATGTATATGTATATGTTGTATATAATCATCTGTGCCATCCATGCTTCCACCCAGCACAGTGACTATGATGGATCAATGTCCCTTCCTCCAGTTGTGAACAGCGAACAGATTTACTATCAAACAATATAATAGAAAAACAAAGTAAGGCTAGAAGTCTAGATATTGTAGCTGAATACATCTAGAGAGGGCTGAACTTAATTATTTGGAATATTGTGCAACCTTTCTCACTTATCCCTGTAACAAACTGGGGGTTCTGTACATTATCTCTTTTCTTTTCAGAAATGTTAGTACTGATGACAACCAGATTTCCTTTTCTTGTGGTCAACAAACCTCAACTCAATGAATAGTCCATGCAATGTTTTAAGGAGTCCACTCATTAAAATTAATGTAACTGTTACAATATTGGATTTTGCACACTTGATTTAGCAATAAGGAACCAGGAGAAAATGCACAGGGATATCTGTTGCTTACAGCGAGCAAAAAAAAAAAAAAAAAAAAGCAACCCTCAATTGATTTTTTTTTACTGTATATTTAACAGTGTATTTATTTGGAATGTGTATATGCACATACATGTACATGCACATGCACATGCAAAAATATACAGTATATGCCTTAAGAGGACATCAAAATATTTATACTTGTACAGTTGTAAACCGCCCAGAGTCTACCACGGTAGAGATGGGCGGGGATAAATCCAAATAATAAATAAATAAATAAATAAATAAATAAATAAATACATACATACATACATACATACATACATACTGTAGATCAGTGGTCCCCAACCTTTTTGGCACCAGGGACCAGTCGTGGAAGAAAATTTTTCCACGGAACGGGGGGGGGGGGGGCAGGGTTTGCAGGTGGGAGCCAATTGTGCGCACCAGGGGGGTGGGGTTTGCAGGCGGGAGCCAATTAAGCGCACCGGGGGCGGGGTAATCGCACGCACCAAGGGGCGGGGTTTGCAGGTGGGAGCCCCAGGGCCCACTTCCTAGCAGGTTGGAGACCCCCTGCTGTAGATGATTAATAAATAGATACAGATATATATCAAATAAATCAAGTTATCGTTAATACATATGCAAATTATACAGAAAGACAAGATTTTTAAAATATTTATACCCCATATTTCCTCTCAGAAAGAAATTTGTAAAGTCAAGGTTAGTATCTTTGGAAGAATCTTGTTAATATAGCTCAAAATATATTGTCATCTTGAACTAAAACTATCCTTAGTTGTAGAGCTTTTCAGTACTCTTTATTGTTGGGTTAATTTTTCAGCCAGTACAGTTTTCATCACTTTTAAATTCTGCAACAAATTCATGGAAATAGTTTAATTTTCTGGTGCTTTACAACAATACATTTGGCAGCTAATAGCACTTGCTGAATCAATTTCTTATGTTGCACAAGTTTATAAATCTCAGGAAAAACAGCAGGATTAATGAGCAAAGACTGTTGATTTTTTTTAATGTCCTCAAAAACATTTGACCAAAATGAATAGCTAACTAGGCGTAGCCACAAATCTGTTAATATATATCAGATTGCTTGCAACACTATCCAAAAAAGATTCCCATTTACATAAAGTAATCTTAGGTGAATGTAGTGCCATCTTTGGATCTGCACAGTCAGTTCTTGATAATTTAGCAGATCCAAGCAGATGCTTTTGTAAATCCTGCCCTGAGTGGGGTGGAGGATTGGACTAGATGATATCTGAAATCCCTTCCAAGTCTGTAACTTGCCGAAATTGATTTAAAAAAACAGATTCTAGACCATAAACCCTCGTAAACCCTCTAGACCATAAAGAGTTCCAAGCAGGTTCATCAAATCAGCCTTCCAGAATTTGTTGAGGGTTTCAAGACTTTTGTTTCTTGAATTACAGAAAATATTGAGCTTGTTTTACTGTTTTCTTCATTTCAAGGGACAGGGAGAGTCTGTATTTACTCAGAACAGTGCTCCATTTCTATGAATGGCCAACAATGCCAAACAATGCTTGACTTAGCATTGTTCCCGAAGGCACAGACTCATTCAAATGAATTAAGTTAATGGTTAGAGTGACCTCAGCTGTTCTCCTTGCAATCAATAAAAGTAACAAGGTAGGGAAAACAAGCAAAACATGCTTCTGGAATTCTTCTTAAGACCTTTTTCAGCAGGGGCCATATGTTTGTGTGTATGCATGTTTGTATTCTGTGACTCTACGTGCTTCAGGAAGCACAGGATGGGCTACATTTCTTGAACTCTGGGAGAGAGTGGGCTTAGAATGAAGCAGTTGCCACCACTCAAAGCTGGTGCCCAACTGTCTTCCCATGGCATGCATTAGATGAATTTTTTCAGGGATTTTTCCCTCCCCCCCTCTCCCTCTCTCAACCCAGAGTTCTCACTCGAGGCACAAATGACCAGGTTCAAATTATCCTACTTCAGACACATTCCAGCTTTCTGGATAAGGGAAATGCTGGGAAAGGTGGAAGGAAAGAGAAGAAGAGGATGACCAGCAGCAAGGTAGATGGACTCAGTTACAGTGGTGATGAGTGCACCATTGGGAGACTTGAAAGAACAGGTTAGGGATAGATCAGCATGGAGAAAATCTATCTATGTGGTCACTAGGAGTCGAAAATGACTTGATGGCACATAATCAATCAATCTCTCTGAGCCCCCTTAAGAACTTGGGAGTGTCACAAGGAACTTGGAGCTGACTGCAGAATTCTAATCTCTCAGACTCCAGAGCCAAGCACTTTCAGCAAAAGTTGAGAGGGGAGGGTATGCATTCATTCATTCATTCATTCATTCATTCATTCAGGTTGGTATGGCCACCCATACTATATAAATAACTCTGGGCTGATAACAGCAGATAAACAAATAACAGTACAGAAAATAACTCTCTTAAACCACCAAGCCCCATAACAGTCCCATCACAAAAGCCAGGGTTATCTGCCCTCCTGACCCAGCATCTGCAGGAAAAGCCAGGTCTTCATGGTCTTCTGGAAGGCAAGGAGGATAAGTGGTGGAAGGGCTTTGGAATAATACATTTCACTTAGTTTGCAATGAGGGAGGAGACAGCTATTTTCATTATTCAACAGCAAGTACACCTGATCTCTCTAGATTGCAAGCTATCAAAAACATGCATCAAATTGGCTCCTTTGAGCTATCTAGTGGTCACCTGGATGGATCTGGTAGCCCTATCCAAATATGAAGTCCAATTGGTGATTCGGACCCTGACAGAACCCACAATCTATGTTTCTAAGGCATGTCTAATATAATTACTACTACATAGCATTGGATGAAAAGGGTGGTGAGTCTTCCCTTTGCTTAATGACTATTGAACTTCAAGTTCATGAGATTCTAAAATGGGAGGAGGAAATAGGTAATTCTGCCTATAAGGAAATTGAGTTGAGCTAGTGGGTATTCCTTGCTGGTGGGAGATGGAAAGTTGATTTAATGCCATCCTCCAACCAGGCCAAGCTAATAGACTTTCCCCATCGCCCCTTTAAAATTCTGTCCATCCTTGAGCTGGCAGAAAACTTAAACCAGGATAAAATATGCTGTCCCCATTGCCAATTCCTATCTGGCCTCTGTATCTTGGACTTGGACTGTTCTGGCTTGTTGCTCAGTGGTGTATTCTGATTCATGGTGTGTAGAGCAAGTTAAGAAAAGCCATTGATTAAACCCTTTGGCTTTGCTGTCCTTCATCCAACAAGAAGCCACCTGTCACTCATAACACTGTTGTAATTACCAGAGAGTTTGGATAGATGTTTAAGACCTACCAGCTTAGCCCTCCCTCAAAACCTGGTCACTCTCCTAATTCTCTGAGGAGCAGGAGCTAGGCTTAGCTCCAGAGAGTATTGGGGGACTTTGTGGTAATGCACAAATCAGGTATCTTGTGCTCAAAGCAGTCTGTTCAACAACTGATGGATGGGGTCGGGACACACCATGCATTAGCTGTCCAGTAGCTTGTTTTGACAGGGGCTTAAGTGCACTTTTCAAATGGGGCTAAACCACACTCAAAACATGCTGCCTGACAGCTGATGGGCAAGGTAGGGGTGCCTGATAAAGTGCACCCTTCAACCACAGCCATCAGTTACCCAGTGACTTGTTTTAGATTGGGCTCAGTTTGCTAAACTCCTTTACCATACAGCTCTTTCATCCAACTGATCAGCTGTTCAGAACTGCAGATACAAGCAGCCTATAGGTGTTCTCTCTGTTCTCTGTTCTCTCTCTCTCTCTCACACACACACAGAAGAAAGAGAGCAGAGGAGAGTGTCCAAGATCCCTGGGAAGGGGGCATGAACACCATCCAATCCTTTCCCCTATGGATCACCTGACTGTACTACCACCAACATGGACAGGGAAGTGGAGAAGATTGTACTTACTTACTTACTTTGGTTGCTTCAGTTTAAGGAGGAAATGCTGTTTTTAAATTAGATTTTAAATAACTAAAGATGGCTTAAGCTGGTCTCAGTGATGGGCTGAGGATCTGATGAAAGCAACGTCATTGGAGTTGGGAGAACAAAGGGGATGCATTTTCATCCTGCACTAAGATGTAAATGGGGAGTAACCCGTTTTTTAAAAAGGCATCTTGTGCCACATCTTGATTATCTTTTCATGTTAAGCAACAGAACCAAGGGCTAAGGAAACTGAACATGTGGGGGAGCCCAGTACAATGAAATAATTCTGGATCCTGGGGTTATAGTTAACTACTATTTAGTTTTTGTTGTTGTTGTTCAGTCGTTAAGTCGTGTCCGACTCTTCGTGACCCCATGGACCATAGCACACCAGGCCTTCCTGTCCTCCACTGTCTCCCAGAGTTTACTCAAATTCATGTTCATTACATCGGTGATGCTATCTAACCATCTCATCCTCTGCCATCCCCTTCTCCTTTTGCCTTCAGTCTTTCCCAGCATCAGGCCAAAGTATTTGAGCTTCAGCCTCAGTATCTGTCCTTCCAATGAGCAGTCAGGGTTGATTTCCTTTAGGATTGACTGATTTGACCTCCTTGCATTCCAAGGGACTCTCAAGAGTCTTCTCCAGCACCACAGCTCGAAAGCATCAATTCTCCAGCGCTCAGCCTTCCTTATGGTCCAACTCTCACAGCCATACATTACTACTGGGAAAACCATAGCTTTAAAATAGCTTTAGTTTTACTCCTTGAATAAAAAGGATCAATTTGAACAATTCAAATATTAAATTGTACTTTGGTCTCCCTTTATGTGTAATGCCTGGGGCTTTGGCAGGGAAATCTACTGGAAGTTCTGCATAGTGTTCTGGGCAATGGACAGCTTTGTTCCTTTACTTTGTCTCCTTTTCCCCAAACTTCCCTATTGTTGTCCTTATTGTCTCCCTGGACTGTATTGTCCTCAGAGGTAGCAGCCTGCTTCTATTGACTTTGTAATTTTGTAAGGTGCCATATATGGAATAAATTTCCTTTTGACCAAGATGTCTTGACAACTCAGCAGCTGGAATAATAAAAAAAGGAACAACCAGGTGGCTGTTATCTGTTATGCGCCCAGGCATACGGCAATTATTACAAACTAATGGCTTATCAATTGAACATCTGCTGTGATGTGTCCAAGTCAGAAATGCAAAGGACCTATTAAACCATCAACTCATCTCCCAACAAGGGAGGAGATCAGTTCCAGACAATGGAGCAGATCTTAGATTAATGTGCTGATGACGGGATTCATAGACATTTAGAGGCACAGTTCAGGGACTCCTTACAGGCCCTGTCAATGAAGTAGCATCAATATTGTCTGGGGAACACAGCAGGATATTTGTTTTATGTCGATCTTCATTAGCCCCCACAGGGCATATGTTTTCTTTGGTGTCTGTTTTCATAAAACCTGCAGACACTCCTGCTCATAATAACTGTTCAAGAAGCAAAAGCAAACATGATTCCTGAGCTTTCCCAAATTCAAAAGTGTGTATGCGAAAAAGAAAGACAGAGATTAATTGAAACTTACCATGTAGGGATTTTTTGTAAAAAGTGCAGTAGCTTTTCCCCAAGAGAGGAAAAGAGAGTATTCAAGAGAGGCAGCAGAGAATAAGGAAAGCACCTTATGCTAAATCAGAAGTTCCTTCGTTCCTTCATTCCTTCGTTCCTTCCATCCATCCATCCATCCGTCCGTCTGTTCTGATTGGTACCAGTTCTGCATGATTCAGGATGAGGGTTGTTCCAATACAACTTGCAATGTTGTATCCTTCCAACCAACCAACCAACCAACCAACCAACCAACCAACCAACCAACCAACCAGAAAGAAAGAAAGAAAGAAAGAAAGAAAGAAAGAAAGAAAGAAAGAAAGAAAGAAAGAAAGAAAGAAAGACTTAATACCTGGGAAAGATGCAGGCATCTGAGGCAGATAGAAGGGATTATTTTATCATTAAACTATCACACATTCCCAAATTCTTTTAAGATGAGACCAGAACATTTCATTAGGCATATGCAAATTTTTGTTTAATACTGTTATCATCTTCTTATATTCTTTGACTTATTTATTGATTAATATAAAGAATATAAAACATTCATGCACTCATGATCACTATGGTCACATTCAGTTTCATCATCAAGAGACATTAGAAAGCAGAACTTCGCTGCTCTACCCTATGCATCAGTCTCAGAACAGTGGCTATTCTTCATTTTGTAGATCCTTTTTATCCCAGTATCGTTGAAATTAGGTGTCTAGAACTAGGACCCTACACCGTCAGCTACAAGACAGTAGGTTCCGTGTTGATGAGGGACAGAACTTTGGCATGCTATCTAAAGAACCTAATGTAGCTCATGTTCTCTTTATTGGTAAGCGGATCTTGTTGCAGCAAACTTCTATTGAAAACAGATTTTCTACTTTTTGTGTTTCTTCTGCTTTCCAGATCTCTGCTGTGCAAATAAGAGTTGATTTGCCATCATTTTGCAAGCGACATGCTTGATTTGCCTGGTTACTTTGTAATTTTAGAAAAATTTTGACCGGAGCAGTGCCAGAGCAAAACAGCATCAATGCATTTCTAAAAGTAATTGGATTTGGATTTGCCTTCTTGGGTGAAGCAAACTTTTCTATCTTCTGACTAGTTTAGATAATTTGCATGTTTAAAATTCTAAGGTCCTCTGTCTTCCATAGAGAATTACTGTATCTCTAATAGATATTTGATGATGGATAGGATTTAAAATGTACTATATTTCTATATAAAGGCATGGTAGCTCAGTGGGTAAGATGCCAGGCTTGTCGATCGGAAGATCGCAAGTTCGGAGGTTCGAATCCCTAGCCCCGCGTGATGGAGTGAGCTCCCGCACTAGCCCCAGCTCTTGCCAACCTAGCAATTCGAAAGCATGCAAATGCAAGTAGATGAATAGGTACCACTTCGGTGGGAAGGTAACAGCGTTCCGCGTGTGTCATGCCAACCACATGACCGTGGAAGCGTCTTCAGACAACACTGGCTCTTCGGCTAACAAACGGAGATGAGCACCAGCCCCTAGAGTCGGACACGACTGCATAAATGTGCGGGGGGAACCTTTGCCTTTTTAAAAAATATTTCTATATAGAGACCCAGTTTAGTATAGTGGTAAAAGGTGCTAGGCTAGAAACAGGAGACTGTAAATTCTAGTCCTCCCTTAAACCAACTGGGTGACTTTGGGCTAATTGTTGTCTTTCAGCTCTCGGAAGAAGGGCAAACCATTTCTGAAAATGTTGCCAAGAAAACTTAGCAAAAGGAATCACAACTGACTTGAAGGCATAAAAATAAATAATCCCTATAAACAATAAATAAATAGATAATGGAGCAAATACAGATTAATAGAATGGCATAAAAGAGAGTCAAACAACTTACAGTACCCAGGCATAGGAGAAATAATTTATGAATATACAGTAGGAGTTCATTCCTTCTATATTTACTGTATATCTTACATATAAGGAGCTTCATATGAACAGGTGCTTCTCTTTTTTGGTTTAGTAATGCTATAGCTACAAAGGAATATGAATATTCATATTGTAAGATGTATGACATAAACTGAACCACAATGTGGACCTTTTGTAGATGATGCTGACTTAGCTTCAGCCAAACAAGAGGCTAGATTCTTCCACTGGAAAAGTGTTCTTGAGTTAAAAAGAAAGAGAACTCCATGTCCTTGTTTAGTCATTATTTCCAAATATCAAAGTAGTTGGTTGTGGTTTTGCTTCTCAAAAGTAACAAAAGTGCCCAGATTTTTCCAATTCTACATAAGACACATAGAGGTAAACAACATTTACATACCATTCATAAGAGACTATAGAAAAGCCAGAAGACCCGAACACCTCCTTGCCAGCAATCATCACCCAGATATGCAAAGATTAACACCAGGATTAGCACCAGAGGAACAATCAAACAGCACAATATACCCTAATCAAGGAACTATTAACTCAGTCAATCAACCAAGCAGCAAACAACAGCCCAGTCAAGGAACTACCAAGGAGAGAACAACACCCCCACCAACACAAGCAGGACAAGCCAGGGTATATAAACAGAGAGCAAGTCCCACTCCCTTTTCACACTGAAGATGTTGCCTAGCCTGGCAATGAAACGTCTGCAAGAAAACAACAAGGCTCAGAGAGCATCAAGGACTCTACATAAGATACCAGATTTTTTCTTTTTAGGAAATTGCAACAAATGATTGCATTCATTCATTCATTGATGCATCCATCCATCCATTTAATTTATTTTATTATAGTTTTGCCATGACTTTAAAGGTCTTCATGACAGCACAGAAAAATTACATCAATAAAATGCAAAAAAAAATGCATTATTTTTTAGAATCCCCATTTAGTTCGATATCTAACTGAGCACAGAATTAATGCAGCATTAAACTTTAGATTGCACTAGAAAATCTAACTGAGAAAAATAGAATTTTGGATCAATGAATACATCAAAGTATTAAATTGCTTCTTTAATACACTATAAACATATTTTTGTACTTTACCCCTAATTTGCCTCCTGGAGAGGTGGACAAATGGCAATCACTTTACAGTGCGACAGAACCTGTGATAAATAATTGCAATAATAGCCATCAATAACCATTATCCAAAATGGCCTTCTATCAACTTAAAAAACAGTCCTTACAAATACTGGCAGAACTGCATCTAGATCTAACAACAACATAGCTCTCTTTCAGATGGCACAAACATGTCATTGAGTCCCTTGGTCCCTCTAAATCTTAGATTTACAATTGAAGCCCCAGGTTATGTTGATCTGACCTCCCATTGAGACAATGGATTTGAATTAATTTCCCTTGAAAGCTACCGCTAGGAGAGAGAATCTAATGGGCAAATCAGCAGCAAGGATTATAATTGTTAAATAATTCTGAGGACTTAATCCTTACTTGGTGATTTTGGGCCAGTCACTCAGTATTACTCAGTATCACAAAGTCATTTGTGAAGAGTGAACTATATATAGGGCACCATGGAGAAAGGAACCAGATGTAAATAATAATTTAAAATAAGAATAATGTATCAGATGGTATAGCTGAAGCACAGATGTCTTTTGCCATAGAAGGTACATGCATTTTTTTGCACAGATACCCATGACTATGTCTAGTTGAATTCAGTGGGACTTACTTTCAAACAGACATGCAAAGATGTGTTTTCTAATTTTCCATCTTGCATTATAGCCTCTCAGATTGGTAGGATCTTTTTGGACATTTTATAGCCTGCTTAAGTTTTTCAAAATAATGCACTAATTTAGTAAGTGCTTTTCCCTGACTCTAGATCATTGATAGAACAATGAAGAGTATCACCTGGCTGGATGTTCATTCAGTAACAAATGAATAGAATTTATTTCTAAATTCTATATTTTACTTGGGTGAACCGTTAATTGACCCCAGAAGAGCTTGCTCCCAAAGAAATATATCTGAGTCAATTTTATTGATGTAAAAAATAGAGATGCTTCTTTTACAAAAGAAAGATGAAACTGAATAAGAAAATCCACTGAAAGAAGGTGTAAAGACATCATCCAGCTGCTAACCCTAATTTTAATGTGTCCAGCAGCCCTGCTTTTGACATTCATCTTCGTATGAAGTTCTGCATGGGATGATACATGGATCATATACACTGAGAGCTCTTTTGAACATGTTCTGAAGATAATGCAGCCCAGGTAGCTCAATGAAGGTCAGAGTGAGCCCACACAATCTTGCTACAACTTCTATCACCTCTTCTCTCAATGATTTGAAATAATTGGAAGTCTCATACAAATTTCCAAAACCTGTTTTGGGCCATACCTTTCTCTTCCTGGGACTCTTAATGGACCTTCAAGCTGAAGCTGAGGGATCCAGAGGCATAAAATCCACATGGCAATCATGGCAATAATTAAGACAGAGAGATCATTCTTGCAGAAGCATTTCCATAGCAAACTGAGTACTTGAACCTTCAGATTAAAGACTAGTTTCTGCTAGGTTTTGTACTTAACTAAGATTATACAAAGGATCAAACTGGGTTACTTTAATTTTCTAAACTGATTGGGGGGGAGCTTTTGTACATACAGCAAAAGCTCTTGAATTATCTGAATAATTTCTCTTGGTCCAATGAGATTTCACAATTTCGTTCAACCTTCCAGTTCAATTTTAATAGTACCACCCCTCCCCACAACCCCCAAGGGTTGATCAAATTGCAACTGAATTGTACCTAACAATTCAACTGTATCTAACATGTATAACAATGACAATCACACCTCAAGGTATTGCTTGGCAGAGAGTGCCAAAATAGCCAAATAGCCTTAGTGCTGTCAGAATTAATATGAAAGGACGACGGAGGTGGTGGTGCCTCTTGGGGGTGGCTGGCCCCGTAGTGCCTTGATCTTGACTGTGGATTTTAACCATCTTTTGGATTTTACTTATTCCCTCTATTTCTTGTTTTATAGGGGGCGTGGTGGCTCAGCAGGTAAGACGCCAGGCTTGTTGATCAGAAGATTGCAAGTTCAGAGGTTCGAATCCCTAGCCCTGCGTGCGGAGTGAGCTCCCGCACTCGCCCCAGCTCTTGCCAACCTAGCAATTGGAAAGCATGCAAATGCAAGTAGATTAATAGGTACCACTTCGGTGGGATGGTAACAGCGTTCTGCGCGTGTCATGTGGCCACATGACCGTGGAAACGTCTTTGGACAGCGCTGGCTCTTTGGCTAACAAACAGAGATGAGCACCGGCCCCTAGAGTCGGACACGACTGCACAAATGTGCGGGGGATACCTTTACCTTTATTGTTTTATAGTAATTTTTTGTATAGATTTTAAATTCTGCTATTCTGTAAACCGCCCAGGGTCCCCTATTCGGGGAGATGGGCGGGGATTGATTAAATAAATAAATAAATAAATATATAAATAAATAAAATAGGAGGTCATACGGATAGCCAACCCTGTTCGACTAGGCTTTGAAACCCTTCATAATGAAATGCAATGGATTATATAAAAAGGGAAGCTGGAAGCCATTTAGAACGTTGGCCTGTGCTGGTAAATAGGTGACCTCATTCACTTTTTAAACAAAAACAAAAGACAGAAACATAATTTATTTCTGATGTTAAGTGGGTTTTCTTCCTTTCACTTTAAGTTTCTTCACCCACACAAAGAGACCACAGGACTGTGTATGTGAAGCAGGATGTGACCTTATTAGTTTCATCCTGTAGATGTTTGGGCCAAGTTTGGTCAATAGCATGACCACATCTTTCAGGACAAAAATAAGGCTTGGAGGATTCCCTCTTGGTCATCAAACTGACAAATGAAGGAGTTACATTGCTCAGCAAACTAATCTGTCTAATCTGGTCTAATATAACATGAGTCTTCTTCAGTTCTTAAAATTAACATATGAGGAATATGTTTTTATAAAAGCCTTCTGCCCAACACAGCATTTGTTTATTGTTTTCAGGGAGGAACAATGCAACTACCACTTGTATCCCTGCTCCAACATCTTCTGCCTGCACCACAAGATCCACCTTCCGATTTTGGGCTACAGGGATTGATGACATGATAGGGCTCCTTACCTCTCTCTTTCACTGCTACACTGGAAGACACTCAAAAACTAGATTTTTCCCCTTAATTGGGAAGACCATGCTCTCACAACCCACAAAACCCCACATAAATCATGCACTTGAGAGAATCTAGCATGACTATCTTGCTAATATGGGTCATTTGTGGAAGGCAGTATCAACTGGAGAAAGATGATGCCACTGTGAGTACAAGGTCAGGAAATCAGGAAATCAGGAAGAAGAAGAAGAAGAAGAAGAAGAAGAAGAAGAAGAAGAAGAAGAAGAAGAAGAAGAAGAAGAAGAAGAAGAAGAAGAAGAAGAAGAAGAGGAAGAAGAAGAGGAAGAGGAAGAAGAAGAGGAAGAAGAGGAGGAGGAGGAGGAGGAGGAGGAGGAGGAGGAGGAGGAGGAGGAGGAGGAGGAGGAGGAGGAGGAGGAGGAGGAGGAGGAAGGTTAGCATCTTCCAAGGGAAAGATGGTCCATTCAGGCATTATTTGCTGGCTGATCTTATATTCAAAGGGAAGAACTTGAATCAGTTGCTGCCTCTAATGTTGGACATGGTTTGGATTGTTCTTTTTGTGTTAGGAGTGACTTCATTTAGGCACTTAGGGCATTTTTTTTCCTCTTTACACAGCTGATTCTCTTTGGTTGTGGTGCACACGGATAAATCCAAATAGTTAGACAGAGGAAAGTAATGATTTCTTTACATTTCTCCGCTATTTTCTCCCAGCCATTCTCTTCCTCCCCTTATCACAGGAAAAATCCTAGACAAAAGACATTTCTGTAGCTTTCAGATGACAAATACGTTGATGGAACAGGAGGGTGCTCCAACAAAAATAAACCACATGTCAAGCTGCAGCTAGGATTCAGCCCCTACCTCAGCAAAAGAAAGCACACTCAGTTATAGATCATGGAGTAAACACAGGACTACTTTACTCCAAGCAGTTGGTAGAGAAACAAACAGAAATAAGAGCTAAAGCTGAGTAAAAGAATAAACAGAAAACAGTGCCAAGAGCAGGTCACCACATGTCTCTTTTCAGCGTACCTTCCTGAAAGAAACAGCCTAGTATGTCTGTGTGCCCTAGGCAATTCTTAATTAGTTTACCCCAATGATATATATCTTCAGATTACATTTTGCTTGGCTTCTCCAGACTTTTCATGACCAAAGTAGCCACAAAATGAGCATTCAACTGTGGTCTTTCTCACATCCAGAAATGCATCTGTAGCCCAAACTCTTGTAAGCCACACATGGAGAATATGAATTATTGACTTCATAGCAAATAGGTGGAACATTGCGAGGACATCTATTAGAATGGCCTTTCACAAGCTTATGCAGGCAGACATGCATATTCAGTATTCTAGTCTTCTCAACCTGGTGCCTTCCAGTTATAATGGGATTACAAGCACCAAAATTCCCCACCCATATAAACAATTACAATAATGCTGACAAGAATTGGAGGACTTAATCATGATGAATTCTAAAATATTTGGAATTTTAAGGTGTCTGGAATTCTAAGATATCTGATCTTGAGATACCTGGAGGCCACTAAGGTAGGGAAGCTGATGTAAAAAGGAATTGATAGGTAACAATATATTTAATTGTGGATTATTTAAAAGTAAGAGAAATGCAAAGAATTAGCAGTAGTAAATTAGAAGAGAAATCACTGTATTCATGGAAAATTGTAATAGTCCAGTGAAAACATTATTTGATTTGATGCTCATAAGCAAATTAAGAAGGGACAGTGCTAGTTAAAATCTCTAGACTATACATTATAAATTTTATTATTATATTTGATATCTGGATCAGCACACAAACCTCCATTTAATTTGAAAGGAAAAATTCTTCTTTGATTATATCAGATTCTGGCCCTCGTGCACCAAAACTTTGGTCTGTGTAATGGTCTTTCTCCTCATTTTCCACATGTCTCATAGGGAAACAGATGTATTTATTGATTAGCAATTAAATAACTAGCAATCCAATTAGCTAGCAATTAAATAGTGATTAGAAAGATGAACCAGCAATAGTCACAACCGTAAGGGTGTTCCAAATTCCCAAACTTCACACTTCCTCCTGAGAATAGTTGAATCAATGGATGTCCACATCTGTGATCTTATATTTAGTCAGTGGATCCAGAGAGTTGTAAAAATGTGATAACATTGCAAAGCATTAATTGCAATGTAGATAATGAATTGAAAATTAACTATAGTACTATGCATGAAATGGGAAATGTGGGGCGTTATTTTTTTTCATCCTTGAGCTTGGAACTAAACAGTTCCACTCAAAATATGCTAGCAGAATGATTTAGCTGATTGTGTTCCATGAGAACAAAATGGCTTGAGGATTTAGTTCTGAGCTTGAAGCAAAATTCTTACAACACATGAATTTTGTATCGGGTTATGCGTTGGAGCTCAAAATATTTTGCATATTCCTACTGCAGTGTGTTACAGGAATGACAGCCTCTAACAGACCTTTTCTGATGAAAAAGCAGGGACACATTTGGCTAGTACTTGAATGGGAGAGAACTAGGAAATCCTTTGCAACGTTGCGAAGAAAAGAACATGACTGTGTCTACATAGTCATTCAAGGGAAGCTTTACTTCTGCTACTGCAGTATGAATGGTTCCAGCTGCAAAGCGAACTCTTTGCAATATACACCAAAAACCAGAAGATGGCAGCAAGAAAGTTCCAGTAGCTCCTATTAGTTCTGCATTTTTGGTTAACAGGAAAAGCTAAACCAGTTTAGCTCAAGAACCTTCCGTCTGAGATCTGATTGGGGCAAAGGTGAAATACAGCATTTCTTAAAGCAGGATATGGATATAGTTCAGTTCAATTAGACCCTCCAACAAGATACAACAGCAGCTGCTTAGCTCTTTTATTCTTCACTTCACAAAGGAGAGCAATTCTTATAGCCTTTTCTTGATGGAGCATGCATTGCAGCTTCATTGAGCATGTAGTTAAGTTTATATGTTTGGATTATTTTGGAACTTTCCTACAAATAAAAGGGCATGCTTCCCCAATATAGCAGATTTTATTTTTATTTTTTTATTTTATCGTATTTATACCCCACCTATCCCCTCCCTAACGGAGGACTCTAGGCGGCTTACATACATATATATATATATATATTTCATTAACATTTCATACATATACAATTTCATTTAACCGCGCGCTAAGGAAAGGGGTAAGGGAACCCCTTCCGTGGCTTGGACTACAAGCCCCACAATGCCTTGCGTCGGAGCCGGCTGCTGACGTCCTGTAGATGAACTGCTTCTTTTCCGGGATCCGTCGTTGCCGCCGCCATTCCAGAGATCTTCCGATTCGGTGGCCGACTCCCCGACAGGATGCCAGCATATTCTCCCACTTAAGGTGGTACCCATTTATCTACTTGCTAGGCTTTCAAACTTTTGGGTTGACAGGAGCTAGGACTAGCAACGAGAGCTCACCTCGTTGCGCGGGGATTCGAACTGCCAACCTTCTGATCGGCAGTCTACAGCTCAGCAGTTTAACCCGCTGAGCCACCACATCCCAGATGATGTTCTTCTCTCCACAGCAGGAGGGGGCAATTTTTAGGTGGGCTTGGAGCCAGATTTAATGTTGGGAAAATTGAGACCCACAAAGTAGGTGGGGTCCAAGAGGTGAGTGGCTGGTTCTGGGAGATTGCCAATACTTCCCTGGGGGAGGGTATAATAGCACCTGCCGTGAAAGAGGTGGTGGTGAATCCTCTTCTGAATATGCTTTCCTTGGATCCAACCAAGTTTGATAACTTTCACTCAGTTTGTTGAGGTGGTGGTGGTGAATGAGCTACCAAGGGTCATACAGGAAACAGATTATCTGGATCATTTTCTGTTAAGATTCAGGCCTGGTCATGAGATAGAAATAGCATTGGTCGTCCTAGTAAATGACCTCATCTGGACCTACATTGGGGGATTGTGTCCCTGTTGGTCTTATCATATCTCTTGGCAACATTTGATACCATCAAGCATGGTTTTCTTCTGGACTGTCAGGATGGAGGCTGAGTCCGATGAGTCCGATTTGGAAATAGAAGGGCCATTAACCATTGAAGTGGGAAAGATCGGGGATGGCACAAAATTTGAATCAGTTTCAGAGCAGCTGATTGGAGACAGCCCTGTAGGACACTCGCCTCCACCTATCAGTGTGCGAGAAAGAAGGTGGGAAAGGCGGGCGGAGCAACGTGAAGTGTGATTGGCTCCCACTCAAAAACGATGCAAAAACCAAATGGATAAAAGGCGAGCGCAGCGTGAACCCATTGCTGGAGACCAGGGATGGAACTAGGGTCTGTGTCACCCAGGGCAAACATGGATGCTGCACCCCCCATGGGTTATTTTGTCATTTTGGCACCCCCTGGGCATCATTTTGGTGCACCCCCCAGCGTGGCGCTGGGGTCACATTCCCCGCTTGCCCCCCCCCCAGTTGCAGCCCTGCCGGAGACAACTGTTCACGTTCCGTACTGCATCCTGGAATGAATCATGATCCCATCGCCGCACCAGGATCCCTGCTCGGACCTCGCCCCACTCCCATGTCAGAGCCTTGCCTTGCGGTCCAGCCAAGGTTTGCGCCAGAACTTTGTCTCGCCGTTCAGCCGAGCTTCACGCCAGAATCTTGCCTTGCCTTCGCACCAAGCCTCGAGCCAGAACCTCGCCTTGCAGCCGCCGTGCCAAACCTCGCACCAGAATCTTGCCTTGCCTTCGCACCAAGCCTCGAGCTGTAACCTCACCTTGCAGCCGCCGTGCCAAGCCTCATGCTGGAGCCGCTCCTCGCCGCAGCGCCAAGCCCCGTGCCAGCACCTTGCTTTGCAGCCACACCAAGCCTCATGTCCAGACCTCGTATCGCAGCCATGTGGTGGTTACCCACGTGTGCGCCCACCGAGAACGGAGAACCACAGATCACCCGAACTCTGTGAGCACCTCGTGTCGCCTTTGTTTTCTCTAGAGATATTTTGTGTGCTGTAATTGTAAATAAAGGACTTATTCCACACCTTTCCTGCTTTCTTGGTCTTAGTCGGGACAGGGCATGGACCAGTCTGCAGCATTGGGCACCATGGCACTTTTCTGTGGTGGTTCCACTACTAGCTAAGTGGGCAGTTTCAGTTGGTGGTTATGGAGGGTCAGCAATCAAATCCTTGGGAGTTCCAATGTCAGGTTCACTACAGTTTGGTCCTACCCCCCCCCCCATGCTTTTTAATATTTACATCCATCTCATGGGGGTGGTGTAATCCATCAGTTTGGGGTGAGGTGTCATTTGCATATTAATGACAGTTGTCTGGATGAGTCAAAGATACTGTGGAAGTCATCTGTGCTTCAAAGCTGTAAGGATCTGGGTGAGACATAACAAGCTCTTATTGTGTTCTCCGAAGTCAGAGTAAACACTGACTTTGGTCTCAGTAGGGACTTTGGACAGGCCCAGGCCCACTAGTGACTCTAGACAAGACTGTATTCTCTCTGAAAGAGTTGGTTCATGATCTAGGTGTCTGCCTGAGCTCTTAGCTCCTGCTGATACAGGAGGTGGAAGTTGTGGAGGGGGCTTTGCCAATTTTCACCCTATCCCTGGCAACACCAACTCATGCCTGATCATTACTTGACAACTGTAATTCAGTCTGTGTGGAATTATCCTTAAAGAAACCCAACAGCTGCAGTGACAAGAATGTAGAGTGACACCAATTCTGAAATGGCTGCATTTGTTACCAGTAGGCTTCTAGGCCCAATTCAAAGTGATGGTTATTACCTTTAAAACATTTTACACCAGGTTATATCAGACAACACGTTGCTGAGTGTCCTCATCTGCTATGGACGCCTGGAGAAGTCCTGATGAAGATCCCTCTTTTCTATTGGGCTACATAGTGTATGGACCAGACGGCAAGTCTTTTGGGTGATAGACCAACTATGGTTCCACTCTATGGAACCCCTGGAAATAGAGGCAGCTCCAGCCATCTTTGCTTTTTGGAAGCAAGTTGAAATGATACTATTTCAGCAGGTTTTTGGCCTTGAATTGTGTTTGAGCGGTCATCATAGTTTATTGTTATGATTATTGATTGTTTTTCATTTATTGTGTATTGGAATTATTGTTCACCATCCAGATTGGGGCAGCCTATAAATATTTTTCCATAAGTTTTATTAATTTTTAAAATACACATTAAAAGCTAATACAAAAGAAAAGAAATAGAAATACAAAGTAAGAAAAGGGAAAAGAAAAAGTGAAGTCAAAAAATAACAAACAAGAAAAATATAGAAAATAGATGTCCTCCAATTTATCCTTGAACTTTAAGTACAACAATTAACTTTAAATGTTAGTCCTTAATACAATACACAGAAACTTTTCTTTGTCATATACCCTTTGATTTCTATAATCCAATCTTCTGTTCTTCATATAGGTTTCGCCTTTCTTGATATCTTCCAACAATCCATCTCTGGTTTCTACTCCTTAGAATAGTAATCAAATGTTCATTGTTGCATCAATTAAATGTTTTCCATTTGCTCTTTCCATTTTTACATCTATATTTATATCTTCAATAAAGTCCAATTAGTATAACAAATAAAGGCCTTATCTACGTCTAATAAAATACAGTATATTCTGTTCATGTTATGACTATATATTCCATTAATACATAATCTAACATATTACATAACATAATACATAATATAGCAAAAATACAAAACCTAACATAACATATAACCTAATACATACAACATATTCTTGTAATAATCTACATTCTAATTCCATCTCATCATCTCATTGTCTTCTCATAAATGTGTCTCCAGAAAGAGTAATATATAATATCAACATATTTATTTATAATCTTGTATCTTACACTTAAAATATCATGTTTTTATGCATCTGTAAATTTCTCATATCTGTGCTTACTCTGTGTACAATACCAAATCCGCATTTTCATTCACCTTGCATTCCAAATCAATATCAATAAATCTCCTGTTTAGGTTATGCCAATATCACAATATGCAACTTGTTTATTTCTGTAACTCATGTGGGATATCAAAATGTTTATTTTGCCATATCTATCAATTTGCATATTAAAATCTTCCTGTCTCAGCTGCCACAATGTATTTATGCCCAAACATTTAATAGACCACTTCCTGTAAAATATCATAATCTTCTTCTGTACCAATACATTCAAAGTCCTCTTTCCCTGTTTCTCTACTGGTTCGAAAGGTCTTTCCTCTGTTTCTAAATCTGTCCCTTGTATCTTCTGTTCCTGAGCCACCAAAACTATTAATATACGTTCTATGGATTTCTTAATTTGCAAAAAAATTTTGCTGGTTTCTTCCTTAAAATCCTGAAGTACTGTGAGAAAGGCCATTATTTGTTGTTCAAAGCGTAATCAACTGCCGTAGTCAAAACAAAAAATTTTCTCAGGGAGCAAGGAACAGCTGTTCTATTATTTATCAATAATGTCTATTTCTTTAAGTGAGAAAAGCTTTTAAAGTAAGAGATGAAAAAATTCCACAGAGCAGTATTTCAAACAGTTTGTAAAAGGAAAGATGAAAATATATTCCAAATGAAAGATAGTCCTTTCTAAAAAAAAAATAGAAAAAGAAAGAAAAAAAAAAAAGGTAGAGAGGCACACATTCTCTATACTTTATTCTTTATTCTTCTTTATTCTTCAGGCTGCAAGCTGCTTAACCCAAACAAACAATTTCTCAAAAGTCAGTTAGTTTGTCGAGTGAGAAATACCAACAAAGTCTCTTAAGTCCCAATTTCTCTGATACAAAAGAAAGGCAGAAAAATACAAAACTTGTTCACTATGTTGCCAAAATAAAATCTATCAAACTTCCACCAAAATTAATTATAGCAAAGAAAACACAAAATTAGCCAACATTTTGAACGAAGTCCAAAGATAAATTTTAGAATAATATAAATGTACTAATCTAAAAAAGAAAACTAATATAAGGTGGTCTAAAAGCTGGCTGTCACTCTTGTGTCTCCCAAGAGACTTACGTTCTCTGCAGAGCTAGAATCCTCTTTCGGCCATTTCATTGCATCCACCCCCCGTTCTTCTCCACGGTGGAAACAACAAAGAAAAACAGGAGTGTGCAATTACAATGGCTCTGTGAGCAATCTTCTGGTTCCCCCTTCTCCAGGGGGAAACTTCAGTGGTCTGTAGACCCCTGCAAACAAGATAGAAAGTTAGCCAGGTCTCAGAGCTCAGAGCTCTGAGAAACTCTGACTTGTCGAGTTGCCAGCCAGGCTTGGAGTGGGGGGGGCAGCCTATAAATATTGTTAAGCAATAAAATGTTTTTAAGTTGATATACCAAATCCTTCATAAACCTGTCTGCCATTTTTCCGGGAAAATGAACTGCTCCGTTCTTGCTAAGAGAGGTTTGAATTGGTGGGGATGAGTGGGTCCCTAAAAGCATTCTGCTGTTGGCTGCTGAAATCTCAGATGGATTCGATATATCTGTTTGAATCACCCATTGATATAACGAAATATTCTCTGTTCTATTTTCAAATATTTATGGTTTTATATGTGTGCAGGAAGGATGTTAGAGATACTGGATATACTTTCTCTTGGAATCCGGAAACTTGCCCACATCAATCCACACTATCCAGGGATGGTGATCCAGATTAAGCAACATTTTCTATTTCAGAATAGTTGAACTCATTCCCCTGGGTTTCTGAAGCATTGTCATCTTTCCCCCATTTCTGTTCCTCTTGCTGATAGAGACCGTGCTAGCTGTGAAAACTAGGGATGATTCTTCACCAGCACATATGTGAACTAAACTAACCATCTCCATTTGAGTGGGGAGACACACAAAGGTGGAGGAAACCAGCTCTTGACGCTTTTCTGAATCCAACAAATTAAATGTGTTATGGCAAAGGAAAGCAGTATTTCAAAGGTTCCAAACCCAAACCCTTATCCCCCCTAAAGCAATAAATATTCCATGCACTCCCTGGCTAATGCCTAAAAAAAAGAGGGGGAAGTTGTGGGGGATGACTACTTGCTTTATAATTGTAGATGTGATAAAGGTTCACATTGGCACAGCTTAGTTTTCATTACATGATTTAATTTTGAAAAAAAATGCAGCCAATCCACACTTTCTTCCTCAATTCAGATTACGCAAAGAGCTTTCCAGGAATGTTGATGATTTAACAGTATATTTACATTTTAAATGAATGCTTAGAACTTGTGACTTCCTATTGGTCTTTGTGCTGGAACTTTCTAATAACTTACTTCTTTTTATCATTTGTGGAGGGCTTCATTATTCATATTCTTTTTCTAGCTCCAGATTGGCTATTTCTAAATATTTAGCTTGTGGGTAGGTTTGTATACAAACAAGCAAGCTTCGATCACTGAATTTACTAGGTTTGCTTTGAAGATGTATGAATCACTGAAACTGTGAATAATAACTTTTATAAACTGGAGTCATCAAATGGAAAAAGTACCTGTTTAGGAGGTCTACATGCGCATAATTTGGGTTGTTACACATCACAACATCTGGTCTATTAGCTTCCAGAAAGGATGGGTTTTCCACCTCACAGACTTTCATTTGAAGGTTGTATTAGTCACTCAGAAAATTTTTATTTATTTATTATTTATTATTTAAATTTATCCCCACCCATCTCCCAAATCAGGGGACTCTGGGCGGTTATATAACGGGGAGATGGTAAGGTTTGGCACGTGGTGACCACCACACATGTGAAAATAGATCTGAGATTTAAATCTCAAAATATGCCCCACCTCTGAGGACAATTATGAGAAAGTTTCAGTGGAAAAAATAGCATTTCACAGAATCTTTGTGAATTAGTCTGCTCCTTATTTGTTTGGTGAGGACCGCTTTCCTTCTGATGTCATACAAGGCAAAATGATAGCCAAGCTGCCATTTGAAACCACAAAGGGTAGGAGAAACTATGGTACTGTCACAGCTAATGGTGATTTCTAGGGCTGTGTAAATTTCAAAAATGATTCAGAAGAAGTATTTCAGAATTTGCATTAGACCAAGCATGGCCCTTTCTGCTCTTCGTGAAAGGATCCTGACTTTTTTTCAGACCAAAGCAGAGCCTGAAATAAATGATGGGGCTGATGTAGAGAATCTGTTCATTAAGATTAATCTGTCTTTTGCCTTTCGTGTAATGGGGAAATATGTAAATGCTCTAGTATATTTTGAGGAGGGGTAAAAATTTAAGAATATATAACTGGACTGGTAATGAGGCTATCATGATGTTATTTTTTTAATGATTTGGATTAAGATTTACAGGATTTTTGATTTGTCAGATTTAAAAGTTATGGATAAGATATAATAATATTTTATATTGTTCTTCAGGTTTAATAGGGTTAAGATTGTTGCAGTTTTATTAATTATAAAGGCAGACAATTTATTTGTTTTTATAATTTGATGTTTATCATAGTAGACAGAAACATACAGAATAATGGTAGGAAGGAAATAATTAAATGGATGGTGTTTTATGGAGGAGGGAAGCTGAATTAGAAATATATATATATATACATACATACATACATACATACATACATACATACACACTGTATGTATGTATGTGTGTGTGTGTGTGTGTGTGTGTGTGTATATATATATTCTTTTTTATATAAGGGGAAGGAGCAATCGTATTAGTGATTTGTATATGTGTTAAGGGAAGGATTTATAGAAATGATGTGATCTTGGTTTGATATAGAGAAAGGGTTTGATTATGGTAACTGTTGTATATTCTTGCTGTTGAAAGTTGGAAGTCATCTTGTATGTAATCTTTCAAAATTCTTTTTTTCTTGTGTTTCACATTTTTTAGTTTCTTTTTCTTTTTTTGTTTGTAATTTTTTGTTTTTCTGTAGTTTTTATCTTTGTTTCAAATATAATTTAAAAAAATTAACACACACAAAAAAGATTAATCTGTCTTTTCATTTTCATACCATGCCCTAATCATTTCACTCTCCTTGTCCTCAAGAATTCTAGCTGGACAAAAATGATGATATGGTTCCCCCAACTGCTCAGCCTATAAATAAGGTAGAGCATTTCAAGAGGCTGTATGTTCTATGATCAAAACCACTAGAAAAGGAGGAAGCAAAATCTTTGTTCCTCCTGGTCCTGGAAACCTCCTATGAGAGTTAGTTCTCACACAGTCAGTGAAAAACAACATAGTAACAAACCTAATGGTTGCAAAAACAAAGGAGGGATGGAAAGAAGCCAACCTACTCAAAATAGGATCTGTTACAAGGAGTGGGAAGGAGAAAGATACACAAGAGGTTTGAAATACTGTTTTTGTACTTAGAACTTGTTTTTCAATCACAACATTTGCTGAAATTCTTTGGTTAGGGCTTCCTACCTTTCTTCAATAAATATTACTTATCAGAAGTTCTTGGCTTTCTTGTGAACTTGCCAAAGTGATTCATTCCTCCTATGGGGTGAAGCTTGATACCTTCTGTTATTCTTAAAATGGGGCCCGAATCTGCTAAGAAACAGTAAGTCTTGAGTCTGTTCCAGACATCTTCTCATGGTTCTCGGAAGCCATACTTTTGACACTGGGAAATAAAACCCCAGTATTTGAATTTTTGCTAATGACAAGTTTACATTCTACTTTTACTGAAAGTAAGTAACTCATTTTATTGATTAGTCGAATTGACCGTATCAATATAGCAAAATAAGATAAAATGTGATTCTCTCATCTGATTATTGTCTCTTTGTATTGTGAACACATATATATGTACCTTATTTTATTATTTTACTTTACTACTGTATCCCTGATTATGCTTTGTTAATATTTTAATCTTATTTTGCTATATTGATACGGTCAATTCGACTAATCAATAAAATGAGTTACTTTTACTGAAAATAATATGTATATGTGGAAGGACCTATGCTGCCAAAATTCAAAATGTGATTTGGGGAGCCCATAAGTTTCATAGACCTTAATTACCCATGAATATGTCAATGGGATGTTATAGTACAGTCTCTGTGGTAATACACCTGTAATATACCTGCAAATAGTTCAATTAATATTTTGAGATAATAGTTGCATTTGGAAGGGGGCGTGATGGCTCAGTGGTTAAGACACCAGGCTTGTCAATCGGAAGGTCGGCGGTTCGAGACCCGAGCACCGCATGACAGAGTGAGCTCCTGCACTCACCCCAGCTCTTGCCAACCTAGCAATTTGAAAGCATGCAAATGCAATTAGATAAATAGGTACCACTTCCGTGGGATGGTAACAGCGTTCCGCGCGCGTCATGCCGGCCACATGACCATGGAAGCGTCTTCAGACAGAGCTGGCTTTTCGGCTAAGAAACGGAGATGAGCACCACCCCCTAGAGTCGGACACGAATGTGCAAGGGAAAACCTTTACCTAGTTGCATTTGGATACATGTTTATGAGAGAAAGGGGGGCTAAAACATATTTTTAAAAGTAGTTCTTAAAATGAGGAATTGCAGATGATTGTGGAGATGGAATAAAGTTATGAGGGAAGTTACAGGAAACTTAGAGGGGTCAGAAGTAGATAAATTGGCCCATTGCTCTTGGCATGTGAAAATAACCTCTGTTTAAGTGATAAGCTGAGTCCATTGCAATATAGTGGGATGCAGGGGTGTGGGGGGACTCAATTAGATGGTTTTAAGGGGTAATGCATGGATGGAATAGGAGAACATTCTGTGGGATTCCTTTATTTTTTCAATGGAATCTTCATAAATTCAACCAAGGGTGTGCCAATTGTCTGTACATAGTAAAGAAACCATGGACCTCCTTGTGATGCTAGCATGTTAGGAACAATGCACATTAAGGAGGGAGGCAAATCAGTGTTGAATTTAATCAGGTCCTTGAAATGATCACCATGCATGAATTGCCTTTCCTATGTGGTAACTTTTAGTAAAACCGTATGGTGTAATGAGGAGAAGAATGATGAATGTACTGAAAGACAGCTTCCTGTTCTAAATAACTTTATGAACCTCCCAGGACTTTGCCCCCTCCCTTTTTCTGCATCTGGTGGCTGGTGATTAATGCAGGATAATCAAATTAGAAATCATTCAGACAGCAAAAGGTCTAGTGACCACAACATGGTCCATTGCTTGCAATGAGATTAGAAGCCTGGATGTGTAAATCACAACCAATTCTAATCAACTCCAGATGTATGGATTCAGATAGGTCACTCTGAGGAAGATGTTAGTAAAGATTAGCAAGCAACCAAGTGGTTAGAAATAATGAAATCCAATCTGTCTTGCATTGAAGAATATCTAGCGAAGGCTAGACAAATCTGGAATAAGCTTACAACAGACAATAAAAGATGTTGACTTATTATACACACCATAGAGCATTGCTCTCATTCAGGTAATTTATTTTTAAACATTTATTCATTGCACTAATAAAAAAAAAGTGACAATTGTCAGCAAGGGGTGTGCTTAGGGGTAAATGTTCCCTATTGCTATATTCAAATTATAATTTTCTTACTGTACATCTGGTTAGCCTCACCAGATGCACAAAGGATCTTGTTTTCCTTCTCAGGACTAGCAGCACTAAGAATAATGTTTACAAGTTTTGAGAAGTAGTATAGTCTAAGGTCTAAGATCAAGCAGCACATTAGGTTAAATGCAAGATTGTACTGAACATATCCATTGAGTTACAAAAAAATAAGACAAAACTAACAGTCATGTGATGGCAACTTGGTATCAACAATAGAATGCAAATATGAAGTAAAGGGTAGCTTATCTTCTCCAAACGTACTGAACTACTGAAAATAACTGCCACCTAGAGGGGTAATTATAACTGATGCCAATTTCAGTTTCAATACCAGAACAAATCATTTTTTTTATTTGAGTTTGTGTGACATTATCAGGATTGCAATGGGAAGAGAAAAATAATAGAAATATAGTAAATATCAAATAAAGATAAGAAGCTTTCTTCAAAGAAGAAACAGGAAGTCTTTTAAGTTAGTTGTTCTAAGTGGAATGATGTCAATGGTTGATTGTAATATGTAAATGAGGTTGTTTTGTCTTGTATGTTTATTTATGTATGTTATTCTTTTCTTTTTTTATCTTGTTTTTTTTTGTTTTTTGTTTGTTATGTATTTTAAACAACAAATTTTTTTCTAAAAAAAAAAAAAAGGATTGCAATGGAGAAGATAAGGCAAAATGGACTTTCTACACTATGTGTGACAGCCCCAAATATGATCCTACTCCTCTGAAGATAATATTTAAAAAAAAAACATGCTTCTTCATTGTAGCAGATGTCACTCTGACTTCTACTTTTTCTGATGCTTTTTTTATATTGCCCATCTGGTAATCCATAAGAAGCAGAACGGAATGCAGGATTGTAAAGATGATGTTGGACGTTTGTAGCCCCCTAGATGTTTCTAGAATATAGCTCCCAAGCCCTGCAACCAGAAGGATCATTTGTAAGAAATACTGGGAGTTATAGGTCAGAAGTATCTGGAGGACTAAAGGTTCTCCAGCCCTGGACGAGAAAGTTCTGAATGTGTCTCTTCTTGAGTAGAGAACAGTACATTGTGGATGAAAGAGAGACCATGATAAATGACTAGGTAGAAACCTGAAACTTCTATCCATGAGAGCAAAAAAATACTACTAAGTACAACAGAAGTGGCTTTATATTCCATGTAACCTTTTTGTTTGCTTGCTTGTTTTTGCTTACATTTTACATTTGACAGAAGGAAGTACCTGGATTAACTCATACCCATTAGTGGACATTGGCTGTTCTAAACAATTGAGAGGCCAGGATTCAACATTTTCAAAATTGCTCTGATTATTGTTAATTAAATAAATAAATAATTTCCCCTTTTTTAAAAAATGTATCTTTCTCATTTAAATAAGTACTTGTTAATGTCTTCTTTTTCAATAATACACATTTTTAAATGCAGACCTGTTTGGTCCAGTTGCGCTCCACACATTTTAGTTTCATATCAAAGCGTTTCCTACAGGGATTCAGGAAGAATTGAATTCCTTAAGCATTTCAGTCCTGACTGGTATTAAGATGCCATTATTTTTTTCTAAATGTTACAGCCATGTGATTCTATATAATAAGCCAGCCTCAACTCAAGTATCATGAGCAAATATTGTCTTTGGGTTCAAATGACTCTTCCTCCAGATCCCTTTATAACTTTGCAACTTGTCATCTGAGCTCATTTTTGAGTGAGCTAAAGCCAGATGACCTGGGCAGAAATATCTAAGAAAAACAACTGCAAACATTTCACTGTAGCTTGCTTGCTTGCTTGCTTGCTTTCTTGCTTGCTTTCTTGCTTGCTTGCTTGCTTGCTTTCCTCCTCTTCCCCCCCCCCCCAGTTTAAGCCTCTTTCTCAGTGGAGAACTACACTGCACCCCCACATAGCACAAAATGCCTTCAAAATAGGAATCTCACATGGTACATTATAGAAGCTTGGATCAAAGTATGTAAGTATCTCTTTGTATGAACATAAGTAGCTTGCTTGGATTTGAAGTGGAAGATTACAGAATAGACTTTTCAGCGTAATTTTCAAGACTTGTAGAGAATTACAATATGTATTGGTAAAGAAAGGCAAACAGGTTAATAAAACTGAGTGGCCAAGCATGTTATGTCACTTCTGCCACTATTTCAGAAATGTAATTCTCACACTCATATTCCGTCAACATTTCTCCAGCTGTAACTTTTCATACTGAAATAGACCACGTCTGGGGAGACTGTAGCCCTCAAACCCCATTTTTTCAGTTTCTAGAGCCTCTTCTGACCAAAAATCAACATTTAACCTGTCATTATAAGACAAAACATTGAAGGTGTACTGTATGTATGCAGTGTGTGTGTGTGTGTGTGTGTGTGTATGTGTGTGTGTGTGTGTGTGTATGTATGTGACTCCCTGAAGTCAGCCAGACAATTCTAGGCAGCTGCACTAATGTCTCTAAGGCATGATAGCAATCTCTCCAACATATCTACGTGTTTATGCATGTATGCACATGGAGACCCACACCCACATTGCAAGGTCTATCCTGTTACATCATGTGAAGTGGAGCAAGAGGTATAAGAACTTGAACCCTGATTTCTTTATAAATAGGGCTTGCATTTGCTACATGGCAGTCACTGAAATTCTTTCATAAGGGCTTCATAACTTTCCTACATAAAATTTCCTTAGTAGAGCTTGTGCCCTTGGAAATCTATTAATGCAAGTTTCTTGCCTAGATAATCAACATAAGACTGACAGCAAGGTTTCCTCATTGCATTATGATATAAACCATGATTTACAATCTCAATGGCTGGGTTTGCAAATCACATATGTCAAATCAAACAAATGACGTTAGGGCATACCATGTCTTGGGAACCCATCCTCTCTGTTTCTCCACTGTTACTCAACATGATGTATTGCTGTTCACAGAGTAAGGAAAACTGCACATTTTAAATTGTTCTGGTATAAGGAAGAATTCAACACAAAACTGCCATGTTGCAACAGCTCGAGCCATTGTCACATCTAATACTGTGCTAAGTGTCTACCATTACTGGCACTTGAAATTATACTTTTGTTCAGATATTCATGGGTAGAAGGGGGAAAGAAAAAAGACCAGTGAAAATTATTTACCAAGGAAGGTTCCTATTAATATATCAGCCTATGTTTCATTAGGCAAAGTCTGATGTATTATGAGTGGCATAAAAGTTAACAACCTAACATTCCATGAATTAGAATGGGATATAAATCAAAGCTCTTCTACAATTTTCATTTCCCATTAGATGAAGACAAATTGAAAATAATTTCAAAAAATACACAAACTTAAGGTTGAGTTGTTTTATTTTGCTCTAAATCACTTTCCCACTCCTACCCCCAAAATGAATTTTAAAATAAGACATCCTCCAACTTCATCCAATGGAGCCTCAGTGGAACATTCACCACCCACAAAATCAATTACCATGCCAGTCATAAACGGTGTAAGTTCCAATACTGGCAATAGTTTCTTAACAAAAGCCTGATGTTTCCTACCACCCAGCCTTTCCAGTTAATATGTGAATGCACCAGATTCCAGAGGGTGACCTAGCTATAGCAGTATAGTTCATTTTGGTCAGTAGCATGCTAATGACCTATACTAATCAGATATGCCTTGCTGATAAACAACCATTTGAAACGTGATGCCTGAAATTTCCTAATAGTTCTGTTTTCCAGATGCCACTGGACATCTGGAAATTCTCTGCATTTTGGCTTTTTGCTGCTCTGAAATGGTTCTCCCTTCTAAACAAAGACTCTAGACTTTGTCGAGCATACACTCCTCTTTTGCTTGACACTGCATTCTCAGCAGGACATTGGGAGAAATAGAGTTCAGTTCTTCTAGCATTTCTTTTCTGAAAGACCAAATCAATGTCATAAGGGATATGGTGTGTGTGTGTGTGTGTGTGTGTATGTATACACACACACACACACACACACACACACACAGAGAGAGAGAGAGAGAGAGAGAGAGAGAGAGAGAGAGAGAGCACTTAGCTTGAAAAGGAAGTTTTGCATAAACTACCATATATTAAATGTAAAAATGTCTGCCTCCATCAAAACATGGAATCCCAGGTTTGAACCCATTGGCTTCAATTAATTGATTTAATTAACCCAAAGTTGTTCATCAATCCCATAAAAGCTAAGATTTATTATTTCTCTTGCTTAGCCCAAGCTAAGAAACCCAAGATCCTTGGAAAGAAAAGAAGATGTGCTAATCCTGTACAGACTGGCCAAGACATTCAAATTTAGGAAATTGGCATGATAAAAGCAGAATAGCTTGACCACTGATACCAAACAAAGATAGAGGCCAAGTGGAAGATATAAGAAGATGGGAGATTGAGAATAAAAGTTTGGGAGGGTTGAAAAGTTCAGGTATATTTGCAACCCATAGTTGCAAAGGATGAACCAAGGGCTAGTTAACAGTAGTTAATATTTCAAACCAATTGACTTTCTCAAAAGGCAGGATGATATCAGAAGATGAAGACCCTACAAGAAATGGATGGGAGCTGGGAGGACTACATCCATGTGGCTGATGGGGATTCATTAGAAAAGAACAAGAGAAGCTGAAAAGATTCTTGGGACACAGAACGAGATATACATTTAAAAGCCAAATGGCATAGGAATTCTTAGTGTAACTGGTAACCTCCTGTCTACTTCACTTCCATAGGCCAAAATGACACAATCCAGACCAAGAAAGCTTAGTGAATACTGCAGCATCTGCAGCCAAGCTGCCACCACTGTCCTAGCTGCAAAGGATCTTTGTTCATGCAATGAAAGGCCACCACAATCTCTTGTGATCATGCAAAAGATCAGCAAGCTGAAAGAGTTCCATTGGTACCTACTCTGCTTTTTTGCCCATTGTTGGAGGGAGGGGCAAACATTCTCTCCAACAAGACTTCTTGCCCCTCAAGTTGTTTAAGTAGAGATACAGTAGATTTCATCCTACCCATGACTTCCTGAATGAGGACAGGAGAAGGTTGAAAAGTGAAAGTCTTGGAACAGCTAGGCTTAGGGTGAAATTTCCATCTCTGTTTGATGACTCTTCTGTCTTCTTTAGTCTTCTGTCAAGGTAGAATGTGTTTTCTTCTAATGATGAGATGCAGACCTGTACCTCCTCCTATCCTTTCTCCATAACAGAACAAGCTATGTAAGTGAAACTTAAAGCAAAAATACAGAAGGCTTTGGGGTAGGTGAGTTTTAGATAATATATGGGAGAGGGAAGGAATTCTAATTTTCATGGTGGTTGGGAGGTTAATTCAGGTTTTCTCAGAAGAGCAGAGCTGTTCTCTGATTTCAGAGGGAAACAGATTGGTTTATTTCTCAGCCAAATTGATATGAGTTGGAGGGAGCGCGCCCATCTCTAAAAAGAAAAATACAGACAGATTTTTAATTTACATTTCTGCAGATAGCAGCTGTTATTCTGCAGGAAAGATCCTAACAGAAAGCACACCGCTGTTTATGTAAAATTGACAGTTCCTAATTCAATATATCTGCTCTATCCATTCATCTGATATAGTCAGGGAGGAAACGGTGAACAGGGAATTCCATGCCTTGGAAAGCTTTCAGCCACAGACTAGTTTTAATACAGTCCAATCAAGCAGATCTGTTCAAATTCATCTCATGGATCTGGGTTTGCCTACTGGGTTAGAAATATTGTTTTCTTTGTTTTACTATAGAATACTTCAAAGCGCAAAGCTATCTGCAGATCCTATGCCTGGGAATACAACCCTTTTAACTCAAGGCAAGTTGTGCTGTTAGAGAATTTTAGGGTATAATGCAGGAACATAAAATCTAATAACACTAAATTTAATCTTATTTTTCAAACAGCAGGACATTCAGAGAATAGTTGTTAATGCAGATCTGTTCTGTAATAAAACAGAAGTCAGCTTAAATAAAATAAAATCAATTCTGAGTCACATGCTATAAAGATCAAGGCATTTTTGTCTCATTCAGTAACTTGGTTGGGATTTATATTATGCACTGGTGGATCAGAAATGGCTGTTATCTTAGGGGGAGGGGATAATAAATATGCTTAGCCTGATCTGGCAAGAAAACAAAGCAAGATGTTCTGGTCTGAAGAACATTTCCAAAATTCACAATCAGACAATACCATTGGGATCAACAAAATATTGGAAAGCATACTGTATGTCGTCTCCAGATCTGATCTTCAGGCAAAAGGTGGACTGGCTTGGAGAAGCATGGAGAGCAGTTAGGAACAACTTCCACCCATAGATTTGTACAGTTTCCACCCTGATGATGTACAGAAAATCATTGAAAGTTGTTTTTGCAGGCCTTGGGACATAGTGATGGTTCCGCCCCATAGGTTATTTTATTGTAATTCCGAGTCTGTCTTCTGGGCACTTACGATCTGTTTCTCCCTTTCATTATTCTTTTTTTAATGTAAGGTGCCCAGAGTCATCTGAAGTCAGGTGGTGAAATTAAATAAACCAACAAAGAAATGTTTGACTTGATTCTGACCTTACGACATCTTCAAGGTCAGATTCCTAAACCTGTCCATGCATAAAGGGGTTAAATTCCATTGGTTATCATTGTACGGGAACATAATGGGTGAATTCCCATTTTTGAACATATTATCTTCAGTTCTGGAAATATAATGGAGAAATGAACATGAAAATCTGTATGCATCTTGTGCTTTCTTTTTTAGCTACAGTAACAGGTACAGAAACAGATTGAGATGAATTTAAAGATTCAGTGAGAAACCAAAAATTGAGCAAAAACAGTGACACCTTCACCCACCTCTACTCATATATAGAATCATGACATTAAAATCTTTCAATTTTGGGTTCTCTGTTTTCTCATTTTTTAAAATATGTGGTTTGGTTTGTCAACCTTGACTTTTTTGAAAGAAAAAAAAAACAATATATGTGCATATATCGGTGCACGTTACTCTACATTTATGTATTTTTGCTTGCAGTTTGGTTTTAAGTACACAGGTTTTGTAACTACTTTCCCTAACATAATGCATTTTATAGACTTTAAAAGACTTTACAGACTTTCCCCTAATATGCATGTATGTAGTTTGTTAATTGATTAGTCCTGTGACCTTATCAATACAATACAATACAATACAATACAATACAATACAATACAATACAATACAATACAATACAATACAATACAATACAAAGATAAAAATACAATAATAAAATACATATGTGATAATACAGAGTCAGAAATCAGATATATGAATCTCCTTTACAGGATACCCCAATTTGTTCAATGTATTGAGTTCTAATGACCGTTGCCTTAGTTATAAACTTAGCGGTCCTACGTAAAATGTGCACATTTGAGCCCAGGAGGAAATAAGACTGTGGTTTGGATCCCAGTGTGCTGTTCGTTCTAATAAGGATAATAGATATTTATGCCTAATGGATGCATATAATTGGCAATTGAACAAAATATGGAAAATATTTTCAATGGTTGGAGAACCGCATATGCAGGTTCTCTCATGATATGGCAAGGGGTGGAAGCGCCCATATTTGGCCATGGAATCCAGCAACTCAAATCTAGCTCTAGAATCTTTAAGCATTTTATCTGTTCTGTTTTGAATCTGTACCCATGCATCTTTGTATATATCTCCATTGCCACTGAAGGATAACAGATGAACTGGGCTCCAGTCAACAAATTCTTCCTCTGTGCAAGCACCGAGTCATTACTGACCCTTTGGAGGGACGCCGCTTTCGCTGACCTTTTCTAGGCAGACTTATAGCGGGGTGGTTTGCCATTCCCTTCCCCAGTCATGATTACCTTTCCCCCAGCTTAGCTGGGTACACATTTTACCAACCTCGGAAGGATGGAAGGCTGAGTCAACCTGAGCCGGCTACCTGAGAACCAGCTTCCACTGGGATCAAACTCAGGCCGTGGGGAGAGTTTTGGTTGCAGTGCTGCCGCCTACCACTCTGTGCCACACGAGGCAATAAAATTCTTACTTTATAATAAATCTGTTAGATGTCAGAGTGCCAGAAGACTCTTCAAAAATAAGATGGCATTTTTTCTAGTCATTCCATGCTTCCTTTTCTTTCCTCCCAACCCTCTCTGTTCTTTATTTATGCTACTTTAATTCACCATGTCTACGGCCATACTACCCTGAAAACGCCCGATCCCGTCTGATCTCGGAAGCTAAGCAGGGTCAGGCCTGGTTAGTACTTGGATGGGAGACCGCCTGGGAATACCGGGTGCTGTAGGCTCTCCAGCAAAGGAGATCGTTACCTTGTCGTGGTGCTGGAGCTTGAGCACCTCAGTGAAACCATGAGCTAAACCGTGAAGGGACACCCAAGACGGGAAGGTCGTGGCAGAGAGGTCAGACTAAATACGATCCCTGGGGAAGGTAATGGCAACCCACCCCAGTATTCTTGCCATGAAAACTAAATGGATCAGTACAACCAAAGATATGTCGGTATACCATCAGAAGATGGGACTCCCAGGTCGGAAGATGGTCAAAATGCTACTGGGGAGGAACAGAGGATACGTTCAACTAGCCCCAGATGTGATGAGGCAGCTAGCTCAAAGCCGAAAGGACGGCTAGCGGCCGACGGTGCTGGTGGTGAACGACGAATCCGATGTTCTAAAGATCAACACACCATAGGAACCTGGAATGTAAGATCTATGAGCCAGGGCAAATTGGATGTGGTTATTGGTGAGATGTCAAGATTAAATATAGACATTTTAGGTGTCAGTGAACTGAAATGGACTGGGATGGGCCACTTCACATCAGATGACCACCAGATCTACTACTGTGGACAAGAGGACCACAGAAGAAATGGAGTAGCCTTCATAATTAATAATAAAGTAGCTAAAGCAGTGCTTGGATACAATCCAAAAAACGATAGAATGATCTCAATTCGAATTCAGGGTAAGCCATTTAACATCACAGTGATCCAAATATACGCCCCAACCACAGATGCTGAAGAAGCAGAAGTAGATCAGTTCTATGAGGATTTGCAGCACCTACTGGATAATACGCCAAAAAGAGATGTTATTTTCATTACAGGAGACTGGAATGCTAAGGTGGGTAGTCAGACGACACCTGGAATTACAGGCAAGCATGGTCTGGGAGAACAAAATGAAGCAGGACATAGGCTGATAGAATTTTGCCAAGACAACTCACTGTGCATAACAAACACTCTCTTCCAACAACCTAAAAGACGACTTTATACATGGACTTCACCAGATGGTCGACACCGAAATCAGATTGACTACAACCTTTGCAGCCAAAGGTGGCGGACATCTATACAGTCGGTAAAAACAAGACCTGGAGCTGACTGTAGTTCAGATCACGAACTTCTTATTGCACAATTTAGAATCAGACTAAAGAGAATAGGGAAGACCCACAGATCAGTTAGATATGAGCTCACTAATATTCCTAAGGAATATGCAGTGGAGGTGAAGAATAGATTTAAGGGACTAGATTTAGTAGATAGGGTCCCAGAAGAACTATGGACAGAAGTTCGCAACATTGTTCAGGAGGCGGCAACAAAAAACGTCCCAAAGAAAAAGAAAACCAAGAAGGCAAGATGGCTGTCTGCTGAGACACTGGAAGTAGCCCAAGAAAGAAGGAAAGCAAAAGGCAACAGTGATAGGGGGAGATATGCCCAATTAAATGCAAAATTCCAGAGGTTAGCCAGAAGAGATAAGGAATTATTTTTAAACAAGCAATGTGCGGAAGTGGAAGAAGACAATAGAATAGGAAGGACAAGAGACCTCTTCCAGAAAATTAGAAACATCGGAGGTAAATTCCAGGCAAAAATGGGTATGATCAAAAACAAAGATGGTAAGGACCTAACAGAAGCAGAAGAGATCAAGAAAAGGTGGCAAGAATATACGGAAGATCTGTATAGGAAGAATAATAATATTGGAGATAGCTTTGACGGTGTGGTCAGTGAGTTAGAGCCAGACATCCTGAAGAGTGAGGTTGAATGGGCCTTAAGAAGCATTGCTAATAACAAGGCAGCAGGAGACGACGGTATCCCAGCTGAACTGTTTAAAATCTTGCAAGATGATGCTGTCAAGGTGATGCATGCCATATGCCAGCAAATTTGGAAAACACAAGAATGGCCATCAGATTGGAAAAAATCAACTTATATCCCCATACCAAAAAAGGGAAGCACTAAAGAATGTTCAAACTATCGAACAGTGGCACTTATTTCACATGCCAGTAAGGTAATGCTCAAGATCTTGCAAGGTAGACTCCAGCAATTCATGGAGCGAGAATTGCCAGATGTACAAGCTGGGTTTAGAAAAGGCAGAGGAACTAGAGACCAAATTGCCAATATCCGCTGGATAATGGAGAAAGTCAGGGAATTTCAGAAAAACATCTATTTCTGTTTTATTGACTATTCTAAAGCCTTTGACTGTGTGGATCATAACAAATTGTGGCAAGTTCTCAGTGGTATGGGGATACCAAGTCATCTTGTCTGCCTCCTGAGGAATCTGTATAACGACCAAGTAGCAACGGTAAGAACAGAGCACGGAACAACGGACTGGTTTAAGATTGGGAAAGGAGTACGGCAGGGTTGTATACTCTCACCCTACCTATTCAACCTGTACGCAGAACACATCATGCGACATGCTGGGCTTGAGGAATCCAAGGCTGGAGTTAAAATCGCTGGAAGAAACATTAACAATCTCAGATATGCAGATGATACCACTTTGATGGCTGAAAGCGAGGAGGAGTTGAGGAGCCTTATGACGAAGGTGAAAGAAGAAAGTGCAAAAGCTGGGTTGCAGTTAAACCTCAAAAAAACCAAGATTATGGCAACGAGCTTGATTGATGACTGGCAAATAGAGGGAGAAAAAGTGGAGGCAGTGACAGACTTTGTATTTCTAGGCGCAAAGATTACTGCAGACGCTGACTGCAGCCAGGAAATCCGAAGACGTCTACTTCTTGGGAGGAGAGCAATGGCAAATCTTGATAAAATAGTTAAGAGCAGAGACATCACACTGACAACAAAGGTCCGCATAGTTAAAGCAATGGTTTTCCCTGTAGTAACCTATGGCTGTGAGAGCTGGACCATAAGGAAGGCTGAGCGAAGGAAGATAGATGCTTTTGAACTGTGGTGTTGGAGGAAAATTCTGAGAGTGCCTTGGACTGCAAGAAGATCAAACCAGTCCATACTCCAGGAAATAAAGCCAGACTGCTCACTTGAGGGAATGATATTAAAGGCAAAACTGAAGTACTTTGGCCACATAATGAGAAGACAGGATACCCTGGAGAAGAAGCTGATGCTAGGAAAAGTGGAAGGCAAAAGGAAGAGGGGCCGACCAAGGGCAAGATGGATGGATGGTATTCTGGAGGTGACGGACTCAACCATGGGGGAGCTGGGGATGGTGACGGCCGACAGAAAGCTCTGGCATGGGCTGGTCCATGAAGTCACGAAGAGTCGGAAACGACTGAACGAATAAACAACAAAAAATTCACCATGAAATTATTTTTTGGTTCCTATTGAGATTTTTCCAGGCATTGCATCAATATCAAGATGATCATTTTGTAATAGTCCAGTGTCCAAATGGTACACTGCATTCAGCATATCGTTGCCACCCAAACCCACTTCCCCACAATCAGGGGAAACCCCTCTGTTTAGATCAGTGTTTCTCAACCTTGACAACTTCAAGCTTTGTGGATTTCAACTCCCGGAATTCCCCAGCCAGCCATGCTGGCTCGGGAATTCTGGGAGTTGAAGTCCACACATCTTCAAGTTGCAAAGGTTGAGAAACACTGGTTTAGGTGGACATAGTCCAGCACATGGGTGGGGAACCTGTGGCTCTGAGCCACATGTTGTCTCTGATTCTTCTTTTTGAAGCCTTTAGGGGCCTCTCTGATCATTAGTGCTGAAGATTTATGGCACCTTGAGGCAGAAAACACATGGGAAATTAATAATAAGCTTTAACATTACTGCAATTTATGGGATGCTCATGTCCAGGCTTACAAATAATATAAAAATAAAATAAGAAAATATAGCAAAACTCCCAAACAAATAACAACAGTAAACCAGTTTGGTCTAGTGGTTAAGGCAATGGGCTACAAACCAGGAGTCTGTGAGTTCTAGTCCCACCTTAGGCATGAAAGCCGGCTGGGTGACTTTGGGCCAGTCCCTCTCTCTCAGCCCTAGGAAGGAGCCAATGGCAAACCAGGAGACTGAGAGTTCTAGTCCTGCCTTAGGCATGAAAGCTGGCTGGGTGACCTTGGGCCAGTCCCTGTCTCTCAGCCCAACTCACCTCACAGGGTTGTTGTGGGGAAAATAGGAGGAGGAAGGAGTATTAAGTATGTTCTCTGCCTTGAGTTATTTATAAAAAATAATAAAGGTGGGATAGAAATAAAATATAAATCAATCAATCAATCAATCAATCTACTTGTCCATTAACAGCCCCCAAAACACAGTTGTAACAGCAAGAATTGCATATTGCAAAGGAAGAACACACCATTGTATCAATCCCCAAAGGCTTTCTAGAACAGCAAGCTCTTGGTAGCTTTCCTGAATGCCAGCAGGATGGGTGCTAACCAGCTCTCAGCTGGAGCATTGTACCAGTACCAGAGGAGAGATGCACCAACAGAAAGGGCACACCCTTATAGTTCCTGTAGATGATAGTCCTTCATAGATGGAAATCAAAATGTGCCCTTCCTACTAGACCTTATAAGATGGGGAGAAACCACTGGGAGAAGATGCTCCCACAGGTATCCAGGTCCTGAGCCATGTAGGGCTTGATTTCCACCCAGAAGTGCACCAGCAACTAGTACAGCTCTTTCAGTAGCAGCACTACTCAGGCACTCTTAACTATTTGAGCAACTATTCTTGACCAGCTGTAGCCTCCAGGTGGTCTTCAAGGGCAGCCCCACATAGAATGAATTGTAGAGTGCCAAGTAAAAATGAGTTTTTAAAGAACCAAAGGAACCCTTCCCCTTAAAATGGTAGAAGGAGATTGGGAAATCAATCTCCTACACATTTTGATGGTGTCTGGCCTATTTTGCAATAGGCCATCCATTGTGACTCTCACCCCACTCAGAACGAGCATGGCCTTCAATCACCAAAACATTGCCTAACCCCGTTTGAATGGAAAAGACTTAAAGTATCTGAGGCCTCATTATGTATACAGTATGTGTGAATCACTATGTGTATATCTGAATCACTCATACTGCTCATGGATTTTTATCCCTAGAAACAGAATTTCAACTGATGGATCATCCCTGTTCACTCTGTTCTGCTCTTCCTGTTTTGAGAAGTCTAAAGTTAAACTTAAGTATGCATTAAACTGAATTTTGAACTCTCGCTCAGAATTGGGAATCCCACATTATCAGTGTTTCTTTTCTTTTCACGTCTGAACAAACAATATACCAACAAAATACTGCAAAGGGGGAAAAACAGCATAGTGAAGCAAAAAATGAAAAGTAAAATGCATGCAAAAGGAACATTTGGGAGTATATATAAATATATTTCAATAATCTTCAGGAGAGATATAGAATTTTAAAAATTAATGTTCAATATTTCTGTCCAACAAGGTATTTATACAGATGGAGGTGATTTATTAAGAATTACTTTGTTGATAGGTAAAGCATCAAGGGAAAAAATCTGAATAAAATGATCATTAACTAAAGGATTTTTCAAGTTTCTTTGCTATTGTATAAATTTGTCGTCAGTCCTATTTCCTTCATTTTAAATACCACTTATGCAAAGAAAAATATACTTTAATTTTCTAATGTTTTGCCAAATCTGACAGGCAATCATTAACAGGGAAACAATTTCTTATTTTGCACAGCTTTATATGTCTTGTGGGAACTGGGTAACTATTCACACTAGAATTATTAACTAAAAAAGGTAAAGGTTCCCCCATGCACATTTGTGCAGTCGTGTCCGACTCTAGGGGCCGGTGCTCATCTCCGTTTGTTAGCCGAAGAGCCAGCATTGTTCCGCAGTCATGTGGCAGAATTATTAACTACATGTAAATAAATATTTTCTTCTAATTTCCTTTAAAAAATTCTACCAAAATGAGTTACATAATGGATATCACCACCAGAGATGCTAATATGTACCAATTTAATTACAATCATCCAACACAGTCTTGAAAGATTTATAAAATGTAATTTTAAGAGAGTATTTTATGTCTGTGAATGATTACTATCATTTTTTGATAAGTCATCAAAATGGATTGAAAGGAAAATTTATACCAAAAAGACTCCAGGATGACTCACCAAGTCCAATTTCCCTTTTTCCCTTGCTTTTTACAAGACATTGAACAGTTTCTTGCATTTGATAAAGCAGGATTTTTAAGAGTTTCTTCTAATTTTAAAGGAAGTAGCTAAACACAGGTTCTTCAAATGTAATTATAAATACTGTTAACATTCTTGAGACTTAAGATCTCATCAGCTTTGGAAACAATGGTGCCACATGTCTCATTTGAAACCAGGCTAGAACTTGTTAGTGGTTCTTAAGAAAGATCTGAAGTTCTACTATAGCTTTACTTCTACCAAGTTTTAGCCAAGTGTATGTAGAACTTTTCTTAACATCTTCTTGCTCAACAACATGAGGATGGGAATGAAATGAAGGTGGTGGTGGTTGATGCAGGAACTTTACAGGTGAAGCCAAACCATACATTACCACACCATTCCTCCATGTGCGTGTGTATATTTCCATTCAATCGTGTCCAATTCTCGGAGACTGCCTGGACAAGTCCCTGCAGTTTTCTTGGCAAGATTTTCAGAAGTGGTTTGCCATTGCCTCCTTCCTAGGGCTGAGAGAGAGTGACTGGCCCAAGGTCACCCATCTGGCTTCATGCCTAAGGTGGGACTAGAACTCATGGTCTCCCGGTTCCTAGCCCAGTGCCTTAACCACTAGACCAAACTGGCTCTCGTTTTTTTTCTTTTCCTCCATACTAGTTGAATTCCTCCATACTAGTTGAAATTTTCTGAACAAGACTACTGAAGTCCTGGCTGAATGCATACATTGGTGTGTCTGATACAGAGACCTAAACACTACATGCATTTTGGTAGGTGTACCAGGTGAAGTCCTTTGAATGTTGCCTTCACTGCATAGTTTGTCAGCCAACAAGAAATAAGGCCAGGCAAGTGGAAACCCCAAAGGTGAACAAAATTCAAATGAAAGAGAACTTTGGAAGCTTGAGTCCTTGGAATATAAGGGCACAACAATTCTATTTCCTTCTGTTTGTTTGTTTGTTGTAACTCAGGCAATAATTTTGGATCATTCACTGTAGTCTTAAAGAGCCAGATAAACACTGCAAACTAGAAAGCTTACCAAAAGTATAATTTATTATTTCATTACAAAACTTGTTATCACACCAGATTGACTCAAAAGCTTCTCTTTCTCTTGGGCTCTCTTTCAAGAAAAAATCTGGCTGCCTTTCTGTGAAAATAAGCTAAACTCCATCACAAATTGCATCAGATTGGATCCAATTTACAACTGTGGATAGAACTTGTCATTTGAACATAACCTTTTCGACTGAAAACCCTCAACTGAATATTTACATTGGTATTTGCCACTGTGGAGACCTTGAAAAATCTGTAAACAGCATTAAGTTTCTTCTTAATATAGTTATAAAGTCTCATGTCATTTCCTTTCTAGGCTGCATATCACATTTGTTTTATACCATTTGGGCTAGTGGATGCCATCTGCATAGATGTGAACAATGATTTTTCTTTTCTTTAAAAAATGACAAACACAAGACCTCTAAAAATGTAATATGAATTCAGGCAGGTTTTTCCTTTCATACTATGTGATCCACCAGCAGCCATTTGCAAGCTATACAGTGTTGAAAAGACAGAGTGTGTTGTGTAGCATCCATTTCACCCAGTCCCCATTATAACCCTTAGATGATTTTCCCAATCATTGGACATCTTCATTTCACCAATGTGATTAACTTGATTTGCCTAGGGGTAAACTGACCTACCCCTTCATGGATCACTGCCTCCCCTTCATGGAACACTGCCTTGTCGTGGCAAAGGGGCTTGTGTAACTCAATAAAGTCAGGTCAAGAAGAACAGGTCATGACGGAGAGTTCTGACAAAACGTGGTCCAAAACTGGAGGAGGGAATGGCAAACCACTCCAGTATCCTTGCCAAGAAAACCCATGGACAGTATCAAAAGGCTAAAAGATATGACGCCGGAAGATGAGCCCCTCAGGTCAGAAGGTGTCCAAAATGCTACTGGGGAAGAGCGGAGGGCAATTCCGAGTAGCTCCAGAAAGAGTGAAATGGCTGGGCCAAAGCCGAAAGGACGCTCAGTTGTGGATGTGTCTGGAAGTGGAAGGAAAGTCCGATGCTGTAAAGAACAATATTGCATAGGAACCTGGAATGTAAGATCTATGAATCAAGGTAAGCTGGATGTGGTCAAAAATGAGATGACAAGATTGAACATCGACATCTTGGGAATCAGCGAACTAAAATGGACAGGAATGGGTGAATTTAATTCAGGAGACCATTATATATACTACTGTGGGCAAGAATCCCTTAGAAGAAATGGAGTAGCTCTCATGGTCAATAAAAGAGTGGGAAAGGCAGTACTGGGGTACAACCTCAAAAACGACAGAATGCTTTCAGTTCGAATCCAAGGCAAACCATTCAACATCACAGTGATCCAAGTCTATGCCCCAACCACTGATGCCGAAGAAGCTGAAGTTCACCGGTTCTATGAAGACCTACAACACCTTCTAGAACTAACACCAAAAAAAGATGTCCTTTTCATCATAGGGGACTGGAATGCTAAAGTAGGAAGTCAAAAAATAACCGGAATAACGGGCAAGTTCGGCCTCGGAGTACAAAATGAAGCAGGGCAAAGGCTAATAGAGTTTTGTCAAGAGAACACGCTGGTCATAGCAAACACTCTTTTCCAACAACACAAGAGACAACTCTACACATCGACATCACCAGATGGTCAATACCGAAATCAGATTGATTATATACTTTGCAGCCAAAGATGGAGAAGCTCTATACAATCAGCAAAAACAAGACCTGGAGCTGACTGTGGCTCAGATCATGAGCTGCTTATCGCAAAATTTAGGCTTAAATTGAAGAACGTAGAGAAAACCACTAGACAAATCAGGTATGACCTAAATCATATCCCTTATGAATATACAGTGGAGGTGAGGAATAGATTTAAAGGATTAGATCTGGTAGACAGAGTGCCTGAAGAACTATGGATGGAGGTTCGTAACATTGTACAGGAGGCAGCAACTAAAACCATCCCAAAGAAAAAGAAATGCAAGAAAGCAAAGTGGCTGACTGATGAGGCTTTACAAATAGCTGAGGAAAGAAGGGAAGCAAAAGGCAAGGGAGAAAGGGAAAGATATAGCCAACTGAATGCAGAATTCCAGAGAATAGCAAGGAGAGATAAGAAGGCCTTCTTAAATGAACAATGCAAAGAAATCGAGGAAAACAATAGAATGGGGAAGACTAGAGATCTCTTCAAGAAAATCGGAGATATTAAGGGAACGTTTTGTGCAAAGATGGGCACGATAAAGGACAAAAAAGGCAGGGACCTAACAGAAGCAGAAGAGATTAAGAAGAGGTGGCAAGAATACACAGAAGAACTATACAAGGAAGATCTTAATATCCCTGATAAATACGATGGTGTGGTCACTGAGCTTGAGCCGGACATCCTAGAGAGTGAAGTCAAGTGGCCCTTAGGAAGCATTACTAACAACAAAGCTAGTGGAGAAGACAGTATCACAGCTGAGCTATTTAAAATCCTAAAAGATGATGCTGTTAAAGTGCTGCACTCAATATGCTGCACTCAATATGCCAACAAATTTGGAAACTCAACAGTGGCCACAGGATTGGAAAAGGTCAGTTTACGTTCCAATTCCAAAGAAAGGCAACGCCAAAGAATGTTCAAACTACCGTACAATTGCGCTCATTTCACATGCTAGCAAAGTTATGCTCAAAATCCTACAAGCTAGGCTTCAGCAGTATGTGAACCAAGAACTACCAGAAGTGCAAGCTGGGTTTCGAAGAGGCAGAGGAACTAGAGATCAGATTGCCAACATTCGCTGGATCATGGAAAAAGCAAGAGAGGTCCAGAAAAACATCTACTTCTGCTTCATTGACTACGCTAAAGCCTTTGATTGTGTGGATCACAACAAACTGTGGCAAAGTCTTAAAGAGATGGGAGTACCAGACCACCTTACCTGTCTCCTGAGAAACCTGTATGTGGGTCAAGAAGCAACAGTTAGAACCGGACATGGAACAACCGAGTGGTTCAAAATTGGGAAAGGAGTACGACAAGGCTGTATATTATCACCCTGCTTATTTAACTTAGCAGAGAAATGCCGGGCTGGATGAATCACAAGCCGGAGTTAAGATTGCCGGGAGAAATATCAACAACCTCAGATATGCAGACGATACCACCCTAATGGCAGAAAGTGAAGAGGAACTAAAGAGCCTCTTGATGAGGGTGAAAGAGGAGAGTGCAAAAGCTGGCTTGAAACTCAACATTAAAAAAACTCAGATCATGGCATCTGGTCCCATCACTTCCTGGCAAATGGAAGCAGTGACAGATTTTATTTTCTTGGGCTCCAAGATCACTGCAGACAGTGACTGCAGCCATGAAATTAAAAGACGCTTGCTCCTTGGGAGGAAAGCTATGGCAAACCTAGACAGCATATTAAAAAGCAGAGACATCACCTTGCCGACAAAGGTCCGTATAGTTAAAGCTATGGTTTTTCCAGTAGTAATGTACGGCTGTGGGAGTTGGACCATAAGGAAGGGTGAGCGCTGAAGAATTGATGCGTTCGAACTGTGGTGCTGGAGAAGACTCTTGAGAGTCCCTTGGACTGCAAGGAGGTCAAACCAGTCAATCCTAAAGGAAATCAACCCTGACTGCTCATTGGAAGGACAGATGCTGAAGCTGAAGCTCAAATACTTTGGCCACCTAATGCGAAGAGAGGACTCACTGGAAAAGACCCTGATGCTTGGAAAGACTGAAGGCAAAAGGAGAAGGGGACGGCAGAGGATGAGATGGTTAGATAGCATCACCGATGTAATGAACATGAATTTGAGTAAACTCCGAGAGACAGTGGAGGAGAGGAAGGCCTGGCGTGCTATGGTCCATGAGATCACGAAGAGTCGGACACGACTAAACGACTGAACAACAACAAAACTGACCTAACTTACCTCATTTGGTGTTTCTCATCAATAATGGACAAGTGTTCTGTTTTCAGAACCTACTGGCACTCTGGGTGAGCAAATGTGTGCTACAGTCTTCCTGGATTCATTACTTCCATTTCTTAAACACTTCTCATCATTGTTAGCCACCTTTAAAAGGTACAGGCTTTCCCCTGCAGTTGTGTCCGACTCTAGGGGGCAGTGTTCATCTCTGTTTCTTAGCCACAGGGTCAGCGCTGTCTGAAGACGCATCCACGGTCATGTGGCTGGCATGATGCTCGTGGAACGCTGTTACCATCCCACCGAAGTGGTACCTATTTATCTACTTCCATTTGCATGCTTTCAAATTGCTAGGTTGGCAAGAGCTGGGGCGAGTGTGGGAGCTCACTCTGTCACACGGCGCTTGGGTCTTGGACTGCTGACCTTCCGATCGACAAGCCTAGCATCTTAACCACTGAGCCATCGCACCCCTTCTTAGCCACCTTTAGGTATTCCTATAAGTTTATAGAACATACTGATATGATAAAACATAGATAATTCGAAATAATATTGCAAGGAGCACTTGAACTACAGTAGATCCAAAACTAACTTTAACATAAAATGTTGAAAGTTTGGCATGAATGTCAGCAGTCTTCCAGGATAAAGCCTTCCATCTTTCATATTTGAAGTAGAGGGAGGGACTACAAATTAGAAAGAAGTATGTCTTTAACTTTGCCAGAACTCCTTCACAATTAATTAAGCTGTCATGTTCTGAGAAAAATGCCCACTCTGAGAGTTACAAGAAACAACAAGAAAATATTTCATTTTTCAAAATGTTATAGAGTTCACGTTGCACAAGGCATGTGTGTCAAATCCAAAGAAGTTTATTTATTTATTTATTTTATCAAATTTCTATGTTCTAAGCGGCGCCAAGCAGCAGGCTGTAACAGATGGATGCGTGGATCCAATGGTGAGTGGAACTTGTCCAGCAATGTTCATGGGATTACAATTAGAGACGCTGGAAGGCCGGGGTAGCATGGACCTGGTAGGGATGCTAGGGAGTCATGAAGAGACTCTGAGGTTTGTGGTGTCTCCAATTTCTAACCAACCCTTAGTATTGGGGTTGGCTTGGTTACGGGCTCACAATCCCCAAGTGAACTGGGTCACGGGGCAATTAACTTTCGCTGATGGGATCTATACGGGCTTAACCCAAAAAGAACCAAGAACTGAAGCTGAGCTGATAGGTGCAGTGACTGAGCTGGTGGGAGGAGAGACAGCAGAGGATGATGCTCTCATTCCTATACAGTATAGAGATTTAAAAAAGGTGTTTGGAGAGGTGGAGTCCAACCAACTCCCACCACACAGAAAATCAGACTGTGCGATAGAGCTGGAGCCAGGGGCAGAGTTGCCCAAGACTAAGTTATATTCTATGACTCCTAAAGAATTGGAGGCTTTGCAGGAGGTTATTGACAAGAACTTGGAGCAGCATTTCATTCGCCCTGCCACTTCATCGATGGCTGCACCTGTTCTGTTCAGAACCAAGAAGGATGGGTCTCTGCGGTTGTGTACAGACTATCGGGGGCTTAATGCCATTTGTATTTCCAACAAGTACCCCTTGCCGCTGATGAAGGACATGCTAATCCACCTATTGAAGGGGAAGATTTTTACCAAGTTGGATTTAAGGGAGGCGTATTTCCGGGTGCAAATCCGGGAAGAAGATGAATGGAAGACAGCATTTAATTGCCAATTGGGGTCTTTTGAATATCGAGTTTGGGTTAAAGGGGGTCCCTGAGGTCTTCATGCATTTGATAAATGAAGTGTTACATGATTTTCTGTATAGGGGGTTATTGGTTTACCTTGATGATATTTTGATTTATTCTGAAATGATGTAAGAACATGTAAGCTTGGGGAGAGAAGTGTTGAAATGTTTATTGTAGAATCAGTTGTATGCCAAATTGTCAAAATGTTAATTTCATAAGGAGCAGTTGGATTACCTGGGATATCAAGTATCAAGTAAGGGGATAGAAATGGACCCAGCAAAGGTGTGGGATGTGGTAGCATGGGAATCCCTGGAGACTAGGGTGCAGTTACAAAGTTTCTTGGAGTTCGCAAATTTTTACAGGCAGTTCATACCCAACTTTGCACAGGTGGCTTTACCACTCACTGACCTATTAAAAACCAAGGGTAAAGGGGATCTTAAAGAAGTGAAAAGGCCAGGAGAAAAACTGCAATGGACTGCAGAGTGCCAAGAGGCTTTTGAACAGCTAAAGTCATTGTTTACCTTAGATCCTGTGTTAAAGCATCCCGACCCCATGAAAACTTTAATAGTGCAAGCAGAAGCTTCAGATGTCACAATTGGGGCAATTTTATTACAGAAAGATGAAGAAGGGAAACTGAGGCCCTGTGCTTACCTTTCCTGTAAATTCACCAACACAGAACGCCACTGGCATGTGTGGAAAAAGGAAACCTTCGCAGTGCGATGGGCTTCGGTGACATGGAGGCATTTGCTGGAGGGGGCATCTGAGTTTTGAAGTATGGACAGATCAGAAGAATCTAGAGGCCTTGTGCAACCCAAGAAAGCTGAATCCTAAACAGGTTAGATGGGCTCAATTCTTTAGTAGGTTTAACTTTACTCTCAAATACTTGCCTGGAGGAAAAAACTTTTTGGCTGATGCTTTGTCCCATTTGCCCCAACACAACAGTTAGAGAGAAGAGGTGGTAGATTCAATCATCCCAGTCCAGCAAGTGGGAATGGCAGGGGTCATGAGGAGTCAAAAATCCACACCTACTTTAAAAGTGGAAGAGGGCTAACAGAATGTACTACTTACTGAGTCGAAGAATGATGTTTGTTTGCAGGCCCATAAGACAAAGCTGACAGAGAAGCAGAGGCTATGGTGAAGTGGGGGTAGACTATATGTTCCAGAACCCTTACAACAAAAAATACTTGAGAGATGGCATGATGCCAAGTCAGCCGGCCACTTTAGGTTTTTGAAAACTATGCATCTATTAAGGTGGCAATTTTGGTGGCCATCTCTATGCACAGGATGTGGAGAAATATGTGGCCAGTTGCCCAACATGTGCTATGGCAAAAAGAGTGGGGAGCAAGCCCAGGGGATTGTTGCAGAATGTAGAAAGCCCTACCCAACCTTGGAAACAAATAGCTATGGACTTTATAGTGGACTTACCATAAAGTCAGAAGAAAACAGTGATTTGGGTGGTGACTGACTTGTTTTCAAAACAATCCCATTTCATTCCTTGTGCTAGTATACCTAATGCTGGGCAATTAGCCAGAATGTTTGTCCAACACATCTATAGACTGCATGGGACCCCCAAACGGAGTATAAGTGATCGAGGAGTGCAATTCATATCCAAATTTTGGAGAGCGTTCCTGAAGATGATTGGCGTGGAACAAGGGCTAAGCTCCTCCCACCACCCTGAGACAGACGGAGCTTCTGAAAGGCTTAACCAGGTGTTAGAACTGTACCTCAGGTGCTACATCAGCTATCAGCAGGACGATTGGGTGGACTTAACAAATAGTCTGACCTGGTCCCTTAATACCACATTTTTGGTAAAGCAAGCACAGCAACGTTTGCACTTTTTGCGTCGGATGAAGAAAGTACATCTCCCATCTTTCTACAGAGAAAGATTTCTACAGAGGCACTATAGAGAGTGTACTTACAAGCTGTATTTCCACCTGGTTTGGAAGCTGTAGGGCCTCAGATAGAAAGTCTGTGCAGAGAGTGGTAAGGGCAGCAGAAAAGATAATTGGGATATCTCTGCCCCTCATCCAAGATTTAGCACATGCACGCTGTTTGTCCAGCTCGAAAGATCATCAGTGATGCCTCCCATCCTCATCATGGTTTGTTTTCTTTGCTACCCTCTGGGAAGAAGTTCCGCTGTATCCGATGTAGAACAGCCAGATTGGGAAACAGCTTTGTCCCCCAGGCTATTGGATTCTTGAATGCCAAATAGGTTCTTTGAGGTGAAATATGTTGGATATGTAAAGAATGTATATTTTATAGTAGTTATGGATTTTTATTAGTATTAGTAACCGCCCAGAGTCTGCCACGGTAGAGATGGGCAGGGATAAATCCAAATAATAAATAAATAAATAAATTTTAATGTTTGACTGAAATTGTGAGTTAAATTCTCTTCTCTTCTCTTCTCTTCTCTTCTCTTCTCTTCTCTTCTACTCTACTCTACTCTACTCTACTCTACTCTACTCTACTCTACTCTACTCTACTCTATTCTATTCTTATTACTGTTTGCAGAAGTGGCTCAGAGCTGATTCAGTGCATCAGAGTACTGGATTTTCTCCATTCCAGGTGGTGAATGGCCAAGGGTTTGTAGCCTTTCTAGAGTTGGCCAAGGACCAAACTAGGATCCCTCGAAAAAGCTGGGCCCAAAGTATGTGGGACCTTTTCCTATCATCAAAGTAATCAATGATGTAACGGTACAATTATAGTTACCGAAAAATCTGAGGAAAATTCACCCAGTTTTTCATTGCATCTTATTGAAGCCAGTGAGGGACTCAGAGCGTTGGCATCCAGAACAACCTACACCAGTCCCAGTGATGATTGATGGGGAACAGCATTTTGGGGTGCAAGACATATTGGATTCCAGACGTCATCATGGAGTGTTGCAATATTTGATACAGTGGAAACATTTCCCGAAAGCTCATAGTGCAGGGCTTTCCAAACTTTTCATGTTGGTGACACGCCTTTTAGCCATGCATAATTTCATGACACAGTAATGAGGATTCCCCGCCCCCTGGCCCACGTGATTGGCTGCCAGCTCCAAACCCCACCCCCAGTCTACATGATTGGCTCCCGGCTCCAAACCCCGCCCCCGGCTCACGTGATTGGCTCCCAGATCCAAACCCCGCCCACTGGCCCACGTGATTGGCTCCCGGATCCAAACCCCGGCCCCCGGCCCGCCAGTCTTGTACCTTATGTATTGTATTGTATGTAATTGTAGATAAAATACAAAAATGCCCTCCAAGTGTGCTTGATGGGGAGGTCATGGACCCAAGACCATGAGCAGTGTTTTTCAGTCTTGACCACTTTCAGGTATGAGGACTTCAACTCCCAGAATTCCCTACCTAGCAAGGTTGAGAAACACTGTTAGATATTGCACAGAGGGGCATGTTTGTGTGAAAGTGCACAGGGCATGAGATGCGTATGATTCTGTACCAGGTTCAGGAGATCATGAGGAGGGCTGTGCTGAGAGGGGGGATTGGGCCATCCAAGCTGGACCTCCCTGCTCCCAGTGTAACCACATCATTCTTGTGTGCTTTAAAACAAGAAAAACTACTGTATATTCCTCACTTGAAATAAGGGCAGAGCCAGAGACAAAACTGGGCGGAGACAGGCCAGGAGCCCTCCGCTCGTGGCCTCCCTGCACCCCCCAGCCCCCGCCTCATCGCCTCCCTGCATGTGAATCAAATGTGAGATGTAATAGGTATTTCAAGTGTGTATATGTATGCTCTCACTAAAATCTTTGGGTTGGAGAGATTTGTTTTCAGGGGGGTGGTATGTCAGGATGGAGTATCCTGCCAGCATAGTATGGGGTTGTAGTGGTAGTCTGGCATGCCTGCAGGGTCATTAGGAATGTTGATTAGGGTTGTTTAGTCGAACGACCAGTCACCAAGGCCAGTCCGAATGGTGCTATCAGCTTGTTAGTGAAGGATTTGTGACTGGAAGGTATGGAAACTGTGAGATTGTGGGGAGGGGCTGTCACGAAGTGAATCCCCCAATGGGGGGGGACTGGTACGAAGGTGGAAGATGTAACTGCCGTTTGCGCGGGCTTTTTCTCAGTTGAGTCTTTGCATTGGAAAGGATCACTTGCTTTAATAAAGAACTCTTTCATATCCTTTGATGGCTTGTAGTCAGAGTCTCTGAATTAATAACTAAAGGATCGGGACCATCACACCTGCAATTTCTCCAAGGTATGCCTGTACATAGAGTTAGGAGAGATTTTTCCTTGCCAGCTTGCTAAATTGCTAGCTAGAGGTGTTAAAAAAGTCAAGATGGTGGCCATGACCATGCCATCAATACCCTGCCCCCCTTTTTAAAAAATGCATCACTCATTTTCATGAGGTAGGGCTTCAATTGCATTGCTGGGGCCATTTTGACTTTTTTGACTCCATCACTTGTGAATACCCCTGCTTTTGAGGCTTTTGAAAATAGTCAGAAGGCTACAGTAACTCTAAAACCATAGCAACCAAAGGCTTAGGATAAGGGATGGTTCCCAGGAAAGCCAATCTGGCACCATTTCAGCAGCAACTGACAACCATTTTTATTCCTCCAGCTTTTTGCTTTTTTAAAAATTGATTTTACTGATTTAAATTGAATTTGTACTGATATTACTGTGGCTGGGAACCATTTTGAGAAGTTGCTTCAGTAATCACCATGGTCCTGTCTTGTTTAATTGTATTGCAGTCCCTGATCCTAGCAAGGATTTAAGGGGTACATGCTTAGAGATGTGAGCCAATTCAGATTTTGGAAATAACACTGTGGTAATGAAAAGTATAGGCCCAGACAGAAAAAGCTTCATCTCTCTTGATTCTAATGAAGTTTGTTACAGTACCACTCCCCTTGCAGTTAATGAATGAAGCTTTTCTACAGCCATAAAGTATGTCTTCATAATCTCATTTTGGGTTGGCAAGAGGAACAGAAGAAAGAACAGGTAACATTGTTCCACAAGGACCTTGGTATTATCCTTGCCATCATAAAGAAGTAACAGAGCTTCTGTTACACAATTAGATTTTTATAATGATAAGCCTAATAGAGCTGATGGTTTTATCAATGCTGGCCATTTGAGCCCAGCCAAAGCAATAAACTAGGATTTACACGTATGTAGGAGTCAGAGAAAAGCATTCTCAGGCAGCTTTTATTTGATACCATTTTTTTAAGTCTATGTAGCTGGGTTTGAAAGCTGTCTTAGGCCTCATTAAATCATATTCCAGACACCACGGAGCATCTTACACAAACTTATATTGTCGTTTCCATTCTCCTCACTGCCGACAGCTGTTTTGGGTTTAAGTTGTTCCTGTGGACATGGGAATGGTGGAGAAAAAGAGAAACTGCTCCAAACACTACAAAGGCAATTTGCTCTCAAGGTTTAGCCCAGAATATTAAAGTTTAGATTAGATTAGATGCCAGTTTGCCTGCTTCAAAAGAGAGAAGATTACATGTAATAGTAAACAGCTTATCTGGAGTATTAAAAAGCTGAGTTTTACAGGTCCAGTGGGGTACATTTTCTGAAGCAAGTCTTGAAGCTGCAAAGCTTCAGCTTACAAAATTTGCTGTTATTAGAAATGCATGATCAGCCTTAATGGGATGGCGGGCAAACAGCGTACAGTTTATCAGATGGTTACTTAAATCCAGTGACGAAAAGAAGATGTACTAATTTAAATCGAAGAATTGATGCTTTCGAACTGTGGCGCTGGAGAAGGCTCTTGAGAGTCTCTTGGACTGCAAGGAGGTCAAACCAGTCAATCCTAAAGGAAATCAACCCTGACTGCTCATTGGAAGGACAGATGCTGAAGCTGAAGCTCAAATACTTTGGCCACCTAATGCGAAGAGAGGACTCACTGGAAAAGACCCTGATGCTGGGAAAGACTGAAGGCAAAAGGAGAAGGGGACGGCAGAGGATGAGATGGTTAGATAGCATCACCGATGTAATGAACATGAATTTGAGTAAACTCTGGGAGACAGTGGAGGACAGGAAGGCCTGGCGTGCTATGGTCCATGGGGTCACGAAGAGTCGGACACGACTAAACGACTGAACAACAACAACAAAAATTAAATCTAGAGGATAAGGAAAGTATCTCTGTTCCATCTAAGACAAGGAAGTTCAGAAGTATCCCACAAACAAACATCACTTTCAAGGCCTATTATGAGCTCTCTTAAACTTAACCCTGTTGTTTTTTTTTTTTTAGATTGAGAGCAAACCATCTAATCCAACATCCTAATCTAATCCATCATCTAAATCCTCCTTGTTGGAGGAAAATTCTGAGAGTGCCTTGGACTGCAAGAAGATCAAACCAGTCCATACTCCAGGAAATCAAGCCAGACTGCTCACTTGAGGGAATGATATTAAAGGCAAAACTGAAGTACTTTGGCCACATAATGAGAAGACAGGATACCCTGGAGAAGAAGCTGATGCTAGGGAAAGTGGAAGGCAAAAGGAAGAGGGGCCGACCAAGGGCAAGATGGATGGATGGTATTCTGGAGGTGACGGACTCAACCATTGGGGAGCTGGGGATGGTGACGGCCGACAGAAAGCTCTGGCGTGGACTGGTCCATGAAGTCACGAAGAGTCGGAAACGACTGAACGAATAAACAACAACAACATCTAATCCAGTTTGGCCAGAAGCCTGGTTAATCTTAGTTGTGATCAGCATAATTGCCAAGATGGTACTTAATCTGATCCTATAATTCTAACTGATCCATAATTTGGTAAATGAGAGTTAGGGTAAAAGAAGGTAGGCATATAGGCAGTATTGATCATGAATAAATAGATTAAAGACATTACCTACCATCAACTCTAAAGTTCTGCCATTATCTTGAACACCATTTCCCTAGTCGCAGACTTTCCTTTCCCAGAGCATATTTTAATAGCAAAACCTTCTTTCAGGGAGATTGCTATTTATTCCAAAACTGTCCTGAGCCAGCACAGAGACTTGTGTTTAACACTGAATTAGTGCCATGAGACTTGAAGAACATTTTGATAAAAGACACACTTGAGTCCTTGGTGTCTTTGAACTGAAACAGAATGTCAAATGAGTTTTAGGTCCTGGAATACTCATTACTGCCTTGTATAATCACATATAACCTCCCCGCAACACACACACACACACACACACACACACAGGTGTATATTATACGCACCTAAGCTTTGCTTTCTTTGCATGAATGCCAATAAACTACTCCAGCTACAATTTACCAAAAATTAAAGGAGACCATTTAGGTAGAAGTTATGCATGTTATTTTATGTGGACTGGCCTAATGGATTCCATTTTTTCCAAAGGAAAACATACTTTTTCTCAAAGAATTATGAAGCTTTCCAAAGGTAATTGAGAATTTCTACCATAAACATTCTGTCCCCCCTAAACATGCATAGTTTTTAGGATGAAACTTCTTAATGGTGTGTTGTGTGAAGATTTCTTGTGTCTGTTCTGAATCTCCTCACAATTAGTTTTAATGGGTGGCTTGAAATTCTCTGAGAGTAACAGAAAAAACTCCATATCCACATGCAGGCAGTCCTCACTTACCAACCACAATTGGGACTGGCAACTTCGTTGCTAAGCAATGAGGGCATTCAGTGAAACATCACATGACCACAATTGATTTACAACATCAGTTCTACTGCAGTCGTTAAGTGAATCACTCGCAGTCATTAAGCATGACATTACATGACCTCAACTTGTGACTTACTGCCGGTTTCCCCATTGACTTTGCTTATCAGAAACCAGCTGTGAAAGTTGCAAATGGCGATCATGTGACCATGGGAAGCTGCAACAGTAATAAGTTCCAGGATCAGTCATAAATCTACATTTTCAGCACCATCGCAAGTTCGAACAGTCGCTGAACAAGGCAGTCATTAACCGAGGATTACCTGCATATCTCTGTCAACCTAAATTTTAACCTAAAAGCCCAAAATATCTGTGGTGGATTCTGACACTGCTGCTGGTTCCCAGGGAGGGAACGCATTCCAGGCAGATAAGCGGATTCACAGCCCAGACACTGTTGCTGGGAAAGTTAAGAGGTTCAAGGTAGCTCCGCCCTAGAGCCTTCCTAGGTTATTTACCATTAGGTTAGTTAGAGTAGCTTTAGTCTACAAAATTTTGTCTATACGGTGAGAACAATAAAGAACTAGAGTTGGAATTCACTGACTCGGGGTCGTTCTTGGTCTGGGCCCAACAAAATCATACTCTTCCTTCATAGGGAAATTGTTCTAGCTTCTTAATCATTTTGGTTGACTTTTAGTTTGACCTTCCTTCCTTCCTTCCTTCCTTCCTTCCTTCCTTCCTTCCTTCCTTCCTTCCTTCCTTCCTTCTTTTTGGAAATGTAGTTAACAGAACTATGGACAGTACTTCAACATCTCACCAAAAAGATTTACATAATAAGATTATATATTGCCTGTTTTATTTTCTAATTATTCCTAGCATAGAATTGGCCTCCTTTACAACAGTGTTTGGCTGTTTCTCACAATCTGTTTTGAATATTTACTTATTTATTTATTTATCAATCAAATTTCATCACTGCCCATCTCCCCCAAAAAAGGGACTCTGGGTGGTTTTGTTTATTTGTTTATTTGTTTTTTAATTTTTATTTTTTTTATTCAAATTATATGGCTGCCCAGCTCACAGTTGCAACTCTGGACAGCTAGAAAATGTTTTACTACTCTGAATAGATTGCTCACATCAGCAAATTTGGCCATGCAATTGCTCACTCCTAATTCCAGATCATTTATAAACAAATGAAAAAGAACTGGTTCCAACAACTGTCCCTGGGGAACTCTTCTTGGAATATTCTCCAGTTTGAAAATTGTCCACTTATTCCTAATTTAAGTTGTAACCCATTTTCTGAGAAGAAAAGGGGAAAAAATAAGAAGGCAATGCAAACCACTTCCTTAACAGTGCCAAGAAAATGGTGAAGTCAGTAGGTGTTGAGTTCATTCTGAAAGCATCCTTACCTTTACTTTGATAAAATAGTCTGATAGTCTTTATAAGTACTTGTCTCTTTATCCCAGGACTGCTAAATTTGTGTAGCCTTTGGTGGAAGACATGCCCCAGTCCTGGGGTATATCTGTATAAACACTACTGATTTTTAATGTACAGCATTAAGCTAATTATATATAGGGGCACGATGGCTTAGTGGTTAAGACGCCAGGCTTGTCGATCGGAAGGTCAGCGGTTTGAGACCCGAGCACCGCGTGACGGAGTGAGCTCCCGCACTCGCCCCAGCTCTTGCCAACCTAGCAATTCGAAAACATGCAAATGCAAGTAGATAAATAGGTACCACTTCGGTGGGTAGGTAACAGCATTCCGCGAGCGTCATGCCGGCCACATGACCGCAGAAGTGTCTTTGGACAGCGCTGGCTCTTCAGCTAAGAAATGGAGATGAGCACCACTCCCTAGAATCGGACATGACTGTGCAGGGGAAAACCTTTACCTTTTTTATTAAGCTAATTGTTGGGTTTTATATGTGTAGTTTGTTTTATTGTTGTAAGCCACCTTAAGAGCTTACATCAGCTGAAAGGCAAAGTATCTATTTAATTATATGTATGTATGTACCCAGAATAAAAAAAGGGCATCCCCAGAGGGGTGGGGCCAAATTTCAACACCTATTTTGCATATTCCGAGCAAAATGGGTGCTGTAAGTTACACCCTTAGGAGAAACATATGATTCTCCTTTAAAGGTCCCTTAATTCCACCAACAGTTGTTTGGGTTTTTCTCCACAATGTCATGCCCTCCCATCTGCTGTCCTCGAAGGCCGATATCGAAAGATCCCTTATCAGGAGAGACAATGCCCCTGTGACTCTGGCCACATAGAAACAACAGAGCATGTGCTCCTTCAGTGCCTGTTTTATAGAGACATTCGAACTAGTCTCATTACACCATTGTTGTACAAATATCCGGGATGCTCAGGACAATTTTATACCTCCCTGCTGCTGTCAGACATCAACCCTACCACAACATACAATGTTGCCAGATTCTGTGTGGCAGCACTTAAAATTCGCTGGATGATGACGGGTATCACAAACTAGCCTTCAATTTAATTAACTAATTCAAACTAATTTACTAGAGTAATGCATTTCCAGTTACACTTATCCTATGCTCCTCTATATTTACCTAATGCCTTCACCCCCCTTTTTTCTCCACCTCCTCCTGTGTTTTAGCTTTATATTTTAAACTCATTTGTATGTTTTATCCTCCTTATGCTGGTCTATGACCGTAATAAAGATTTATTTATTGGGTTTTTCTCAATAGAGAAGGAGTAAAGGATCAAAGGTGATGCTTTGAGCTTCTTTGTGGCAGAAGGCACCAATTTCAGTCCTTAAACTCCCACCAAACAAAAGGATCCAAAATTAACTACCCCGCCCTCTTGGATTATGTTACAAGTTTTCCAGTTACACCTTCTGTGACCTTCAGGCAGGACAAAAAGTCAAAGTGTGGGCTACTACCTGGAAAAAGTTCCTCATCTCCTGACTTAAAGCAGTATTTCTCAATCTCATCAACTTCAAGATGTGTGGACTTCAATTCCCAGAAATCCCCAGACAGCATGCTGGCTGGGGAATTCTGGGAGTTGAAGTCCACACATCTTGAAGTTGATGAGATTGAGAAACACTGCTCTAAATGGTGAAATAGAATAAACTCTGAATAACATGCACCCTTTATCTAGTACCCTTTATCTAATTTTAAACAGAATTAAACAAAATCCTCTCAACCACTTTCAAACAACGTCTCTGTTTTCTATCTCTCTTTCTACCCCCTTTTACCTTATCACAAATGTCCATTGCACATGAACACACCCATTTTTTCACTGTCCTTCCATGCCATCAGAGGTCTTCATTCCCATTTCTCAGTTGCATCACAAGATGTCTCCATAATGGCACCTCTCATCTACCACCTTCCTTTTCATCCTAAAGAATTACCCTTCCCAGCTCCCAGACCGGATCTTTCTCCATCTCTGTATGTGGGTCTTTTGTCTGTAAATAAATAAATAAATAAACTTCCCTTGTCTCTCCTTCTTTAGCTTCTTGTTTCCACCACATTCTCATGGTCCTTTTCTTTCTACACTCCCACAGCTCTTCTCTACTGGACCTTCCCTTTCACTTTCCCAGTGCCATCCCTTATCTGTCTGATCTTCGCTTTCATTTCAAACTTGGATTGTCTCTGCTGCATCTCTCATTGACTTTGGTGTCAGTATCATACAAGACTTTCACTACCAGGAATTTTCATATCACAGGAGGCTCTCTAGGATGGCTGGCAGATGCCTGAACTATAAAACCTGGCAGCTACTACTTCCCTCTTCTACTCACCCCAGCAATTTACTTGAGCGATTTGGGACATTGCATACCACAATGAGATGCTCTCATCTTCCCACTCATAATCACTTCCTCCCAAAGGGGTATTGCAAATACAAAAGATCAGTGCTCATTAGGCCACCATTTACTGTATGTGTTATGTGCAGATTGACACAATCTAAACTAGCTAATGCACTATTCTGAGAAGAAAATCTTTTAAAAAATGCTAATGCTGGATATGTTCACTCAAATAAACTTAATAAAATAAACTTAATGAAGCTAATCCCAAGTGTATAAGGTTTTCCAGATGTGCAGAATAATTCTATGCGCATTGACTTTTCAGTAAGCATCACTTTTTTTTTTCAAAGGGCTTGACTTCTATGGTTGCTTTAGTCTTGTAGGCCATCATAAAAAAATTAAAAGTGCATGCAATGGAATTTAAAAAGTAGTTGATTTTTCTATGCTGTTGCTGTTTTAAGCCACCAGGAAGAATTGTAAACCTAACTCTAATCCTACCGCTAATCAACAAATTAACCAATCACCAGGAGTAATCAGTATACAAACACTTTTGTCCTTATTGAAACTCATCAGATATAAAACAGCCATTCCAGTTAGTCTTAGATCTTACATGGTTCAAACCCCTCTACCAGGAATTGAACTCTTAAGCCATTGTGTTTTATATAGTGCAAGTGTACTTTGCCTCTTGGTGGTCAAATAATATATAAACTCCAAGTACTATTGTCAGGTCAGGAAACAAATATCACAAGGGATATTAGGACTTATTTTATTGATAAAGGCTATAATAACAAAATCTTGAAAGCCTGATGGTGTTACTTCTTATATCCAAAGAGAGCCAGGGTGGGCAATCTTGAGTTTCTTTCTCACATATTCCTGTTTTCCTGGGCCAAGCTGATGCTTTCTCAACAGTTGCCACATATGTTCTTCAAGGCCCTTTCCATACTCTGCTGCAAATATATACTGAAAAAAATGTCCCCTGTGGAGTGGTGAAGTCATGGAAACTCTAGTATGAGGGCATGACATAAGATAACATCTCTATCTCTCTAGACCTTTCTCAATCTTTTGACCCTGGAGGAACCCTTGAAATATTATTCAGGCCTCGGGGAAACCCTGCACAGTCAGGCTCAAATATAGGCCACAAGTTACAAAATTATTATATTTGTTTCATGTGTAGGCCAGTATATAGGCATTAACAGTGTTCTTAAACTAAAACTAAAGAATGAAACTTACCTCTTTAATGTGAAGTTGCCCACATTTGAAATATTTTTTTTAATACATCGTGATCTCCCAGGTTTTGTTATCAGCTACTTTTAAGAATAGAGTAGCAAAGAAGATAGGTTTCTTCCCTTCTTCATTAGATCTTCTACATACTTAGACATACTTCTTCATTAGATACTTCTATGGTAGTAGTTTATGGAACATTTTGAATCTTCCTTAAAAGAAAAAGGGGTGATTTAAACTTTAAACAAAGGAAACTATGCCACTATCAAGGCACTGAGACAGAACAGCAGATACACAAGATGCCAAACAATGATGAATAAGCAAGTGTTGGCAGAGAAGAGAAATGTGTAGCCAATGAAACTTGGATGGTAAGCAGTTCCACTACAGCAAATGGCCATCATGGAAGCCTCAAAGAGGCTGTGCACAACTTTGGTCAAAGGCTGCACATGGATCTTATAAAGCTTACCACCTGGCTCTCATATTACCATAAGTGCTTATGGAATAAACATGAGAAACCAGGCTGTGAGCCAGCTGAAGACAGGTTTCCACCGCATGAAACAGGGCAGCACTCTCAAAAGAAATTCTACCCTTAAATGGTTTACTGGACACAGATAAATTTGTTCAACCTGCTTCTGCAGCATAGCATCGTTGAAGCAAGTGGACCAGTCTTAAGTGACTGATTTTCCCCAGTGGTGTGGAAAATACACTTTCAGCATGAAGCAGAAAATGATTTTACAGGCAGAATATAGGTATAATGCTCCTGAATATATGCAGGCATGCACGACAAGTTCTTCAAAGCAACATTTTAAAAACCCAAAGGGCTATTGTGCTGTAGATTATCAGGCTGTAAAAGTGCAAAGCTACATGAAAGGGTTTTTCATGTTTTTCCCAAATGTAAAGGTAAAGGTTCCCCCACACAGTCATATCTGACTCTAGGGGCCGGTGCTCATCTCCGTTTGTTAGCCGAAGAGCCAGCGTTGTCCGAAGATGTTTCCACGGTCATGTGGCCAGCATGACTCACGTGGAACGCTGTTACCTACCCACAGAAGTGGTACCTATTTGCTGTATCTACTTGCATTTGCATGCTTTTGAATTGCTAGGCTGGCAAGAGCTGGGGCGAGTGCGAGAGCTCACTCCGTCACACGGGGCTAGGGATTCGAACCTCCGAACCTGCGACCTTCCGATTGACAAGCCTGGCGTCTTACCCGCTGAGCCATCATGCTCCCAATTCCCAAATGACCTACTATCATATTCACCTTCTTAGAGTACCACATTTGTTCCTCTCCTGTAATATTTTCCCCATCCAATTTAATAGAGTTGCCTAAGAGCCTGGCTGTTCATGCTTGAAAAAAGGATTCTAGGGTGAAGGTTTTTAAAAAGAACAGCTTTATGTGCCTGATTATATATTTTTTTTCATTTTTGATTTTTTAAATATAATGATGACCTCTTGAGCCAAAATATGGAGGCTACATTTATGACATGCTTGAGTCTTAAGTCGGTTGGAGTGACCAAAAACTTGAAAGTTACCAGCCTTCTAGATTGGCAGTCAAAACAGCACGCATCATATGGCATTGCTCTTAATAACAAGAAAACACAAAAGCTTGATTTTTCATCTCAGTGGAATATAGAAAAAATACAACAGTGGAATTTAGTGGAATTTAGAAAAAGCCTTGGAAAGTCCACTGTGCAGCTCTTTTCAATGGGAATTTTATGTTAAAAGTAGAATTTCAGAGGTGGAAGGTGCCATAATAAAACACTCTTGACTGATGGTTGTCTGCTCGAACATCTCCAGTGGAGGAAGCCCACCAACTCTCTGTGCTCCACAATCAAATTGCTCTTACTGTTAAGAAGTCCCCCCCCCCCCAACATTCAGGTGGAATCTGCTTTCCTGTACCTTCATTCCTGTACCCTTGGTCTAGGGCATAGCTTTCCAAAGTGTGTGTTGCCTGTATTGCCTGTATTGTCGCCTGCGGTGTCCTGGTGTGTCGCGTAAAAACCCGGAAGCGCTAATGGGGGAACCAAAAGAAGCGGCACCCCTGCCAATCAGTGCCGCCGCCGCTGGCGGCGCTGATTGGCAGGGGTGCCACTTCTTTCGGTTCCCCCCATCAGCACTTCTGGGTTTTTTGCACGACAGACCAGGACACCGCAGGCCGCACCGCCGCCGCCGCCGCTGTTGGTGTGTGTCGCCAATGTGAAAAGTTTGGAAAGCTCTGGTCTAGGGAACTGCAGCTATTTGGAGCTGAAGCAGGAAACATGCTTCAGATATGAAATGGGTGTTTGAACCCACAGCCTCTTGATAGGTACAGTAGGCATGTCCAGACTGGATACAAAGCACTTTTCCTGCTTTGTATTCAAATAATGCATACCCCTACTTCAATCCATTATTCCATGTCCTGTACTCTAGTTTGAGAGAGAACATACTGTATGTTATGTCTTGACCTTCTTCTACATAACATCAGTTTAGGTATTTGGAGATTGCTATCATATCCCCATCCCACCCCCTCAGTCTTGCCCTCTCAAGGCTATACATTCCCAGTTCCTTCCATCTCTCTTGGTAGGACTTAGTTTTTAATCCCCTAACCATCCTCGTTGGCCTTTTCTGATCCTGTCCCAGTTTGTCTGAGTCCTTCTTAAAATGTAGTGCCCTGAACTGGATGCAGAATTTGGTCTGCTTGACCAAAGGAGAATATAATGGAGTGTTTGCATCCTGTGATTTGGAAATTATACTTCTGTTAATGCAGCTTGAAATTGTATTTGTCCTTTAAGCAGAAAAATAACACTGCTGGCCCACGTTCAATTTGAAGTCAAATACTATTCTAGATCTTTTTCACAAGTCCGTTACCAAACCAGATAGCCTCCGTCTTATACCTGTTCATTTGGTTTTAATTCCCTAAGTAAAGTACACTGAATTTGTCCATGTTATATTGTATTCGCTTACTTTCATTTCAGCCCATTTCCCCAACTTATCAAAATTGCTTGAATTTTATTATGACTTCTAGGGTATTAGTTATCCCATTCAATCTTGCTTGTACTGTAAATTTCCTCTAGAATCTTTTCAGTCATCAATGTCATATTGGTCTGAGGTTTCTTCTTCTTTTCGAAGATGGGGACCATATCTGCTCTCCTCCAGTTCTCTGAAATGCTACCAGATTTCCAGAATTTCTCAAATACAATATATCATATTATTTATATTATATATACTGTATATATAGTATATATATCATATATCATATATATTGATATATATCAATATGTCATCAGCTAGATCTTTCAGTACCCTGGTCAAGGTGATTTAAGCTCAAACCAGAGCTAATTTGGTCTAGTGGTGAAAGTGGTAGACTAGGAGCAAGGAAACCTGAGTTCTAGTTCTGCCCTAGGCATGAAAGGCAATTGGATGTCTTTGGACCTGTCATTCTCTTTCAGGAAAAGGTAATGGCAAATTACTTCTGAATATGTCTAGAAAACTGCATGGACTTGTCCATGTAGTCACCAAGAGTCAAGTTTGACTCAAAGGCAAAAGAGAGAGAGAGGGGGGGGGGGAGGGAGGGGGGGAGATTTCTTGACCATGCTTCACTCTGAAGCTTCAATTCTGTCTCTTCATCTTGTTCTTCACAATGTCCTGGTGGACATTTGTTTTAATTAGAGAAGATTGAACCAAAATAGAAATAGGCCTGCCTTTTCATTATTAATCATGAATATTTTGACTTCTTCATTAAGCAGCTGGGTTCAGTAAGCTGGGTAAGTTTTTTGTAAATTCCCCCCAATGAAAATATCAGACATACTCTCTTATACCAATTCTTTCCTTTTCCTTCAACTTGATACATTGGAATGATTATAGCAGTGCCTTTATCCAAGATCAAACCAACTTTGGACTAGCCCTAAACAGAATCTGTCTTAAGACACACTATGCCACTGCAGCCTATGAGGCGCTGAACCACTTGGGGCCAGGTTCCCTGATTGACTAGGTCTGTAATAGTGAAGATGGTCTATTGTTAGGCCCTTGGTGAAATCCTACTGCATATTCCTAGAGCTGTAGGGTGCCATATTTGTGGTCACTTATGGACAGGCTTTTCTGTGGTGGAACCTATGTCCTTGAATGTCTCATGCTCTGAAATCTGTAAGGTGCCTACTGGTATAATGTTTTCATACCCAGTCAAGACTTCTCTCTCACCAAGGGCTTTGAAAGAATGTGGAATTAACATTCTGTGTTCATTTTCCTTTCCCGCCCCTTTTTACTGTTTATATATCTGTGGGAAATATATTTACATGTTTACTCTTTGTATACACATCCATACATATACACCCATCCATACATATATACACCAAACATGCATACATTTCTTAGTTTATTGTTATTATGTATTTTACATTTTGTATAAATGTATAAATCACTTGGAATTATTGTTGTACAGGAAGTGGCATAAATAAATCAATATATTATGTGAACCGCCCAGAGTCCCTCCTTGAGGGGGAGATGGGCGGTCATAGAAATTTTAATAAATAATAAAATGATAATAATAATAATAATAATAATAATAATAATAATAATAATATATGTATTAATGGTAATATATTAATACATTATTGAGGTTTTCATGTCATTCCTTCTCAACATGTTGGCCCTTGATAAATAAAGGACATGCCCAATGTTTTGATAAAATATTTTATTAATAATAATCAAGATACAAAAATATCAACTTTAATGGCTAAGTGATGCCTTTACTTACAGAATTATTATAAAGTCAGAGCCATAGTTTAAATATATTTCCAAGTGTCACATCAATAAGCAACTTCTATTGGAAAGTATCAAGGAAAACAAACTGCTATTATTTACAACACACACAAAAAAATGGAGTGACTCTGTGAATAATGAATTTTCAAGGATTAAAGAGATTCCTTTCACTAGTGGGCCAACGTTCATGAATTAATAATATTCCCATCAAGATGGATTTTTTCTAATATGGCAAAATATATATGAACCAAACCTTCCTGACAATAACCTACTCTAATTTCTAAGCTAACAGAAGTCAAATATGTTTTGCTTCAAATGATAGTATAGTCTTTTAAAAACACTTTCCCCCTCTGCTGCCTAAGCACTACCAATATCAGGTATGTAGCAACAATTAAGAAAAACAATAAATTAAAAAAATTTTCTTAAAAAAATAAAACTTAATTTATGCAGGATAAGTTCCACCCTCAAGACATGTCAATGCATTTCAAACGATGCATTATAGTTTTAACCTTGAACAAAATCTCCTGTAAAGCCCCCCAAATGGGCCCAGATTTGGAAATAAGTTGTACAATTGGTGGCTACAGTTTTCTCTGCCAGGGAAAGAGACAAATTTCCTTTTCCATAGGGAAATATTCCATCAGTCATCCAGGTATGACCAAAAAAAAAAAATCTTATAAAAGACATGGGTGTTCCAAGTGTTCTAATTATGGGTTCTAATTACAACCTTTGCATCATGCTAAAGAATTATGGGTGCTAAAGCAAATATGGACATGAACAAATGAAATATCCTGTTCTGTTTCTTTTGCTTTCAAGTACTATCACTACCAAAAGCATACGGGTTAGGAACAATACAGAGGCCCACTTTCACATCATCTGGTACTTGCTCATTCACATGGGAAGACTTAGGACAAAGCTAGAGATGGTTCAGGAGGCCACCAAAAGGATCATAGAGATCCAGGTCTAGGAGATGGCATTTCTTATTGCCCCCAATGCTAGTTCACTAATGAATATTGACATTGCAACATCAGGACAGCAGCTTGGCAGAAGGCAGAAGCCTCCTCAAAGAGACCTCATGAACTTGCTGATGGGTAAAAGAAAAATAGCAGAACATGGCTTCTTTATCCCATTTAATGTGGCCCACAGACAATGAAACCAAGAATGATAATGCTATTTTTGCAACCCAAACAAAGAAGCATTTTGATTGTTTTTTCTCAAAGAGCTGCTGACCCTCCTGGCAAACAGCTTCTAAAATGACTTCACTATGTGGCTGTCGGTTAATTGTTTAAAGGAAAACAGGTGAAATCTACAGTCCAAGCTAGGAATACACCGAAGGTGATCTTTGAAGCCCTATCTGTAATTTGCAGAAACCAGGCATGATAGTTCATACAGAGTTCTTATAGAACATTCCTTCTCCTCCTCCTCCTCCTCCTCCTTCTTCTCTAGCATGACCCAGGAACACATGACAGCCTGCAAGGTTAGCGATGAAGTTTGCAACTGACAGGAAGAAATTGGAATAATGTATACTTATTACTCCAACATTAGATGGTTTTGAACATTTCTGGGCCTCAGTTGCCTGAACTGAGAAAGTTCACAATGAAGTATGCATCACAGATTAATCTGCCACCATGTATATGTCTCTCCGTGTGTATATACACACACAATCCCTACAATCCCAAGAACACATATTACATTTTCCACATGATAGTATACTAGAAGATGAACAGGACAGGGGGAAAAAACCTGTGAAAATGAATTCCAGAAGATGGTCTGAAGGGCCAGGAATTTCAGAAGTAGTCAATTCGGAATTATGCACTCTATACAACTCATTCTAATGAGACTCAGCTCATAGCAAATATTTTAAGAAGCCTTACACATCATGTAATAATACCCCTATACATATTTTATATATAAATTCATATTGTCTTCTGCCCAGCAGAAGCTTATAATATTTCAGAATAATTTTTATTACACTGAACAGAATGCCTGCATACATAATACAAAATGCACATATTACAGAGAGTACATCAACCTTGAAAATAAAAGCAAAATGAATTACATTTATAGTGTCATGAATATTCTTTTCATGTACATAATACAAATATATACAATTGAAGGGGGATAGAGAAGCAGAGAGGGAAAACATTTGCAAAATAGCTTACAATTTGGAAAAGTGACATTAATTTACCCAGGCTAAAAAGTGGCTATAACCAAGATCCTTGGTGCACAAGATAGATCTTGCATTGGATTATACCGCAGTTCAGAGCTAAAAAAAATGTAAGTTTACACTGAAGTATTAGAAACATTAATTTCATAACTCATACCCCAGTTTTCATTTGAGGTATTTTAGTTCACTGTTTTTATAAAGTTCTAAATATGCCACAATAATTAATTACAAGTCCTTTGGGGGGAAAAAAGGCCAGCAGAAATATGCAAAAGCCTTATATAGTTCATTAGTTGATTTTTGTCTTCTAGTTCTGATATTAGGAAGCTGATATAATAGATATAACATCCATATATTAGGAACTGGTGTAGTATGTATGACTGTGCTGGAAAATATGGAATGCTTCAAACATTACATGTAGAAGTGTATACTTAGAATGTATTTAAAATGTGAATGCAAGGACATGTTTGAAAATCCATGTATTATATAGATACATGCACTACAGAACTAAGGTTAGCTATGACTCTTTCAATACCCACTTGGTAGAACACTCATTTGCTTTTGTATTATAAACATCTGTGTGCTTCAAAAATCTGAAAACAGTCTTTCAGGATGTGATCACAAACAGAAGTAAATATACCGAAGAAGACACATCATAGCTCTTTCAAACTACAAAATGGATGTTTTTATCATTTTTGAAAAATACAGTCCAATATCTGACAGTTCTTTTGATGAGAATCCTCACACTTAAACCTTTTATCTTGAAAAATTAAAGCTGTAAAGTGCGAAGGTTCATATAGGATATGACAGCATCCTTTAGGAGGTATTTACTGTGGATTAGGGATAAGACGTACTCCTATTTTTATAAAATCAGAATCTTGCATGTTGAAAGAATGGTAATTCCTGATAAAAAATAAACTTTGATCTAATTATGTTCCTTGCCTAAAGATAAATCAACAAACATCAAACCAGGAGGAAGTAAAAGAAATCTAGCAGCTCTCACCAGATTCTGAGTTCTCATTAAAAAAAGGTCCAGGTAGTTTAATTTTTTTTATTAGATTGAAATTACCTGCTCCATGATGGCTTTAAATATGTGTTGGGACCATGACTCTAAAATAAGGGGTTTAAGTTAGGCAAGTATTCTCAATCTGCTGGAATTTTATAGGGACAGCAGATAAGAGGTATTAGTGAACTTGCCATTTTTATGGCATAACCGAAATTTCCATATTTAATATTATGTAATGGGATGATCAGCAGTTCAGGAAAATCTCCACCATCCCCTGCTTTTTATCCACTCCCAAATCCTAGATCTATACTTATATTTAGAACTTCATGTAGAAGACTGGCAAATATGCAGGAGTGGAGGAACAAACAAATGAATGAACTAATCTTTATTGCAGCCAAAGGCCAGAGATAGTGGGGAAACCATTTGGAAGGCAAAGTTGTTTAGAAAGTTTACATTCTAGAGGAGAAGTAATAGCTGAACTTAAAAGAAATGGGACAGAGTGAAATTTGTAGGTACCAAAAAAGAGCAAGACCTGGCTTGAACAAAACAACATGCTTGGTCTCCAAAGAATTCCTTTAGGTATGCCTAGCAAGATGTTTGCCATTTCCCCACCACCTCCCAATGGTGACCCTTCACCTCTATTTGTTATTACGTCAAGAGCCTTTTAAAAGGAGATTGCTTTCAAAGTAAAAAAAAAATGACCTTGGACATAGAGAGCTAGTGGTGCCCATCGTTGGATCACCACCCAACCCTAATGCATGTTGGTATACATTTATGGACTCCTCTAGAAAAATTACATTCTCTCTATTGGAAATATGTTCCATAAAGAAATTGGGGTGACTTTCACCACCATCATGGAATGCACTTCATAAATTAATTGCTAAACTGGGTTATAAATCCAAAAACCATTGATAAGGGAATCAAAATATAATTAAATGATTAGGGACGACATTGTCCCTGTCTTATGCACACCTTTAATGCTGTCTTAAAGAAGAATTCAGAGCTGTGTGTAGGTAAGGAAGAATATTGCAAATTTCAAAGGGTGTTTATGTCTCATTAACAAGCTATCCTAACCAGCAGCCTAGAAAAAAATGGACTAAGGGTAGAGAATGTATATTTATCCAGCCATCATATTAGCAATTTTGCTTTCCCATTCAAGTATCTTCAGGAAATAAGTCACCACATTTGCTTACCCCACTGTTCGCTTCACATGACGCAGCCAGAGGCAGAATGGGACAGGAAAAGCCATAAATATCTGTTAAACTTGACTATTATCAAGTAAATATCTGATGGATGACATTTTTTTAAAAAAAAATCAAGGATTTCTCTACTACACTGCAATTTCCCACTTTCCACAAATGTTCTCAGAACTGGCATTTTCTTTCTTGCCTGGGATCTTCAGCTATGATCTGTATGTCATTAAGATCTTATGTATCCATTTGGAGTAGAAGGCCACCTTGACAAAAATTCCAGGGCGTTTCGGAACTGCACATCCTCGCCCAGGGATGATCACTCCCACTACTATTTTAATTCTATTCTGTTCGCAGACCAGTGGACCACCATAATCCCTCTAGAGAGAGAGAAATAGAAAATCAATCACATATACATCTTTATGGAAGAAAGAATGAGAGAATAAAAGTATCCCAGACATGCCTTATAAAACAAGGAAAGACGCACCCACTGCATTCTTTTACAGTAGCATGAGAATATTTGATGGCAAATTAACCTTGATATACTAAACTGAACAACAAATCAATGGCAATAGATTATCTCTTCAAGGAGACCTCTTATAGATTCAGAATGCAAATATTAGCCCAAATCTCTTTTGCTTCATTTTTAATCTGATCTGGGCTGGGGGCGGTAGTGGCTACATTAACCATATACACATTTACCTTATACAAATTTTGTATCCTCCCATCTTCTGATGGGAGTCAGAAGATGCAGAACTTTCTAAATTTCTAGACCGGCTCTTATACACTTACGGACTGAAGTAGAACTGACCATGGGCGGTGATAAAAATTTGATAAATAAATAAAAATAAATAAATTAATGCCTTCATTGGTGACTTGACATGAAAAATAAATTCTACTTATTGAAACATAAAAGAAGTTATTCTACAGATTTTAACACAGTTATAAATATAGAGAATTCCATATGGGGTAGTGATTAGAGGAACTGGATGAGGACAGCCAGGTTAAAAGCCTCAATTAGCTACTGTGTGAACTGGAACCTAGCTCAATCTCTCAATGTTTTGAGGATTAAATGGCCTGCTGGAGGAAAGGATATCCATCAAGAAGTACCTCACAAGTTCCACTGCCAATGCTCTCAGCTCGTGCACACATTTCTGATTCTTTCAGGACTATGTTTCCTCCGAAATCCTGATTGCAACGCTCATTCCCCATAATGATCATATTTGCTTCTTGAAGTCGCCCATCAAAGATCCGTGCTGAAATTTTGAAGAGACATGACTATTCTTTACTCCATCTCATTGATCAGTGCTTCTCAAACTTGGCAACTTAAAGATGTGCGGACTTCAACTCCCAGAATTCCCCAGCCAGCCATTCCCCAGGAAAATTTCTTAGGAATGTATTTCAAGTCTACTGCAGTGTCTCAAATATATTCTTCACCATGAGCCTGGCATCAGTAGGACTGAGACCAACACTTGGTTATACATTTTAACACATTGGACCAAAACATACTTTACCCTTGTAGGTCCAACTTCCTTATTGACTACTTTGGCCCAAAGTAATAGACAAAAAATTGGAGCTCCTTGGATTTTCATTAAGCCAAATTTGAACATTCAGGTACAAGCAGGCAATAGTAATACTGAGGCAGTGGATTACGTACATTGATATTCAATTAGACGTGGCATCTCTTCCCAAGGATATATTCCTGACCAGCTCATTCACCCTTCTTAGACCTGCTAGATACCTAGGTCAAATTAGAACCCTTACATATACAAAAGTATCCATTTGGGCTAAGGTTTTGCCCATGCAACAAAGGGTTTATCAAAACTTAAACATGCTTGATCATGTTGCCTATTTTATGCTGGAACATGGTCAGAGTTGATAACTCCACATTTAAGCAAATTTCCCAGTACTTCTGATCAATTTTACTTACACTTTTTACTATTCATGACTCCATTACTCTAAATGTAGCTAGGTTCTGCTACATCATATGCAAAATGTGCAGCCAGTTGACTGATATGCCTTGTTAATTTTACAACACACACACACACACACACACACACACACACACACACACACAGTATATAAGCTGGGAGAGTGACATCAGAGCTCTCTGTCCAGAGGAGTGCAGTGCTAGGAACAGCTAAGATACTACGCAGAACCCTCAAACTTCCAGGCCTCTGGTAGAGGACCTGAGACTGAGTAAGACACATACCAACCATAGGGGTTAGAAGGGGATTTTATAATCTGTTTAAAGCCATTGAGGTTTATTATATACTAGTCTTTGACCACAATAAAGATTTCTTCTTCTTCTATATTTCATTGCACTTTTTGAAAAATTTCACTGAAACAATTTTATCTGGTCCTGGAAAATCAAGCTCATTAACCTACTATGAAAAACTAGTGACCATTTTGGGCTAGAAGCCAGGAGACTGGTTTCTCCTGGAGCATGGAAGCTGGCTGGGTGACCTTGGGCCAGTCACTCTCTCTCAGCCCTAGGAAGGAGCCAATGGCAAACCAGGAGACTGAGAGTTCTAGTCCCGCCTTAGGCACGAAAGCCGGCTGGGTGACTTAGGGCCAGTCACTCTCTCTCAGCCCACCTCACCTCACAGGGTTGCTGTTGTGGGGAAAATAGGAGGAGGAAGGAGTATTTGGTATGTTCACCGCCTTGAGTTATTTATATAAAAAATAATAATAAAAGCAGGATAGAAAATGAATGAATGAATGAATGAATGAATGAATGAATGAATGAATGAATGAATGAATGTTTTTTAGGAGAATATTTTTTTCTGGACTGAGCACTGTACAAAAATGTAACCAGTAATGCTTTTCCTGCTGGCTTTAATTAGTTAAAATCATAAAATACAATTTAATGATGCACACAGTGCACTGTAATATAATATGTTTTAACAGGGTCCCTGGTAAATTATGCTATGAATGTGCCATGTATATTACATGTCTGTCTCCAGCATTAGGTGCATTGAAAGTGCAGGGTAGGTATGGACAAATGAAGGGCCCTACATTGGTCCCTGAATGTCTTTTTGTAGTGTTCTGGCCACAACAGCTGAAAATTGGTGATGGTAAACTTTGCCAGCCTTGTAAAAAAAATTCCAGGAAGGCAGGAGGAAGGAGGAAGGAGGAAGAAGGAAGAAGGAAGAAGAAGGAAGAAGTCCATCTCAAAGAAGGGAAGGGGTGTGTGACATCCCTTACTGTGCCTACACGTGGCATGGCCCCATTACTTTTTATCATTACCCCACATCTTGAAGTAATCACCTATGTAATATCTTAGGGTTGGGCCCTGAACTCCAACATGTTCCTCTCCCCTGTGACATAGTTGATGAAAGGATCTTCTATGCACTGGAAAAATAGAGCTGGAACTGGAATTACTAAGATTGTTGCGGTTCTTTCATAGGGGAAAAAAAATCCATGGGACTTCAAGAAAGCCAGAGAAAGAAAAGGGAAAGACAGTAGATTTCTTTAACATTGGTGTGCAGGGAGAGAAAAATCCAAACAATTGCTACTTGATGCGAGCAAGCATATAGTTCTCAGATCAGCTTATTACCAGCACTTTGAAAACTTATATGAGCAATTGCTTAAATCCAAAAACATCTGTTGCCCCACAGTTGTGGTCTCCAGGAAAGATTATTTACTTCTCAGCCTTTTGAATAGTTCCTTAAACAAAGACCAGATTTTTGAAAAACAGTGCCACTGAATTCAATACTCAGGTTGCAGAAATTATTTGAGAAGGCCAGGACAGCAGGGAACGGCACCCATCTTTTGATGGCATCAAATACTTTGGGCACCAAAACAAGAAGTCACAAAAGTTGGTCAACTGACTCTCCCAGGAAAAATTGTGTTAAGTAAAGCCTATGTCTGACACCTGTAGGGTTGCCCTTTTATTAAAGAATGATGGGAAAATGTAAGGTACCGTATAAATCAGATTTTAAAAACCATATGTATCAGTGTGCTTGTGGTTTTCTTTTACAGATTAACAATGGGAGGGGGAAATTTCCCAAGGTAATTTATATCATCTTCAGAACATCCTTTTTTGCCTCTCAAAATTCCTTGGATTTGTCTCCCAAATAGAAGCTTCCTAATTTACCTTCTAATTTCCTTTTCACCAGGTATAACTACTGTATGTCCAAACCATTAACAGCAATTCTGTCTAGCATTTTTTTACACACATATAATGCACACACACACACACACACATGTAGAGGAGCATCTGTGGGGTGGGGGTCAAAAAAGATTAAGATGGCAGCTGCAACAGTACACTCAAAGTCCCACCCATTTTTATATGTGCTGCTTGAATGACACATGTAAAAAAGGGGTGGGCTTTGATTGCACAGGCACAGCCTCCATCTTGACTCTCCCCGCATCCCGTAGATGCCTCTACACAGGGGTACCCAACTTTTTTGGCACCAGGGACTGGTCGTGGAAGACAATTTTTCCACGGACCGGGGGGGGGCGGGGTTTGCAGGCAGGAGTCAATTGCATGGACTGGGGGGGCGAGGTTTGCAGGCGGGAGCCAATAGCGCAGACCTGGGGGGCGGGTTTGCAGGTGGGAGCCAATCGCGCGGACCACCACTGCTCACCTGCTGTGCGGCCCACTTCTTAACAGGCCACGGCCCACTAGTGGGCTGGGGACCCCTGCCTCTACACATACACTCATGCAAACTAGGATCCGATGTGCCTATTCAAAAATTAAATTACTTACTTCCTGTGTGTCCCCATCCATAAACACTGCAAGTGGTACCATCTGGAATGGTGCAACCAGAAATGGGCAGACGTATAATAGCTACAGCATTGTTGCTTACTGCTGGCCTAAAAAAAAAAAAAGAAAACCCTATTTTTTTAGAAATGGAAATTCTCATAGGATAGATAGGTAAATTTAAGGTATCTTTTCAAATCTGACGAAGAAGATCGCGTCGTCTTCTCTTTTTTTTAACCTTTGCAGCACAAATCCACAAGGGAAAATTATTAGACCCAAATACAGGTACATCCCTTCTAGGTGACATTATTACGTTATGATGTCCAGGGCATCTGTGGAGGGGCATTCCTAAAGTCAAAGGGGCAGGTCTTCAATTGTGTGGTTGTGACTGACAATTTGACTTTTTTGACACCCCTGGGGAACACCCCTGATGATTGCATATGGCTTAAAGTCTTCAGCTCCCACCAATAGCATGGTTCTACACTTCCGTTAACTCCAGTGGAAGTGGCAAAGAGAGAATTGCCTATAAAATATTAGCATAACTGCAACCAACCTGGAAAGTTTTAGCAATACTAGATCTGATCCTTCAGGGCCATAGACCAATTGGGAAATATTCAGAACTTGTTTATGCTTCTCTTCATGCGCTCTTTCCACATTATGTATTCCAAGCCAAGCCTGAGTGTCTTTGAGATTATGCCTAAAGAAAGCAAATTTCATTGGCAATTGGATTATGGGTCAATAAAAAAATAAACCAGGATGGAAGGTAGATTAGATATTATCCCCTCCATGGACTGCTTCCTCTGCTTATTTGCTTTGTAATAATATATTTAGATAACCATTGCTCAATTTAAACAAAGATAAAGTAGGGGTCAGTCCCCCCTCCCCAAACAAAATACGTCACTGAAACCATGAGGTTGTTGCCATATTTCAGTCTCAAAAAGTGGAAACTGGAACTATTCCAATGTTCACACTGTGAAAACATGTGCTAATCCCTTGGGTTTTTACTTTGAACATGCATTGAAATAACAACACTAGTGCAAACAGTTTTAACCCTGCCATTATTGAATAAAAATATGCCCAATTCCTAGGTCATGTATTGGCTCACCAAGAAAAAGGTGGCTTCTCTAAATATGGACTCCTGTAGAAATGTAGAACATTTCCAGGAAAATTCACAAACTAAAATAAGTTTATGGCTCTATATTCAAATGCTCTGAATGTTCCAGAGTAAGATACATTATTGGGGTATTTTAACATTTTTCTCCCACTGTGATATCAGAATTTCTACCCAAGTGCAAACGGTAAAGGGTAGGATCCTATTACAAGCTCTTGTAAAAAGTGAAATAGATACCGAGAGAGAAAACACTGTTTTGCTGTCAGGACCCAATCTTCTTTCACCAGTGAACCTCCACAGAAATGTCTGCCTCTGCTGGAGAAACCAATGCATGGAAGAGTTACTTGGGGTCCCAACTTCACATCTATATCATACTATTTGTACGAATTACATTTTGCTTTAGCCATTGACAGAACCAGACTTTGCTCAGACCTGGCTGGAAGAATTTAAACATGGATTGGTTATCTGATGTTAACCAAGTGGGCAATTTTAATGGCTCTAAAATTTAAGATGGTATTGCTAATTTGGATTAATGGAAAGAGATATTCAGTAAAATCTCGCCCCTTTCAGTTATAGTTATATGTCCATCATATTATTTGTAGTTTCCTGAGGCTCAGGAAATTTTGATGGGATCCAGATTTGGGGGGATTAAGATCTGTTTGTCCCTTCAAGTGTTTTACATTCTTCTTGAGCCTCATGACGCATAACTCACTAATTTAGAAAATATTTGGTTATATGAACACCAGAGAGTTGGTTTGGTGTAGTTGTTAAGTTGTTGAGAAATGATTGGAATGGTCCATACACAGACCTGAGAAACAATCCTTGAATAGTTGCTCATCAAGAGTGGATAATTGGCTTCTTCCAGAAAGAATTTAAAGAACTTTAACTGCTATGCAAACAGTAGTTTATTAATTGATTAGTCCTGTGACCTTATCGATAAAATAAAATAAAATAAAATAAAATAAAATAAAATAAATGCAGTACAGAGATAAAAATACAATGATAAAATACATATCTGATAATACATGGAGTCAGAAATCAGATATATGAATCTCCCTTACAGGATACCCCAATTTGTTCAATGTATTGAGTTCTAATGACCATTGCCTTAGTTATAAACTTAGCAGTCCTACGTACAATGTGCACATTAGAGCCCAGGAGGAAATAAGACAGTCTGTGATTTGGATCCCAGTGTGCTGTTCTTTCTAATAAGGATGATAGATATTGAAGCCTAATGGATGCATATAATTGGCAATTGAACAAAATATGGAAAATATTTTCAATGGCTGGAGAACCGCATATGCACGTTCTCTCATGATATGGCAAGTGGTGGAAGTGCCCATATTTGGCCATGGAATCCAGCAACTCAAATCTAGCTCTAGAATAGTCCCTTCTTAACATTTGTGGGATACCCATTGATAGATATTTTTCGGGTTGAAATATAATTTTATTCTTAGCCAACCATCTTAAAGATCTATTTTTAGTTAATAATTCCATGTCAGTTTGTGCACTAATATCCAGGACTCGCTTTTAACTTTTTTGAATTTTAAAATACATATTAAGAGCTAATACAAAAAAAAAGAAATAGAAATACAAAGTAAGAAAAAAGAAAAGAAAAAGTGAAGTCAAAAAATAACAAACAAAGAAAATATAGAAAATAGATGTCCTCCAATTTATCCTTGAACTTTAAGTACAACAATTAACTTTAAATGTTAGTCCTTCATACAATACACAGAAACTTTTCTTTGTCATATACCCTATGATTTCTATAATCCAATCTTCTATTCTTCATATAGGTTTCGCCTTTAACTGATATGCAATCCATAACTAGAATTTCTGGATCCCAAAAATCATCTGATGTAGGAATTTGTAATTTGATTTTATTGCAATGGTGGGAATCAGCATAGGGAAGAGAGCTATACATCAGTTCTTATTTATTTATTTTATTTATATGTCAACTTGTATTACCGCACCATCTCCCCCAAGGGGGACTCTTACCTGTCTTTCAAACTAACCATCCATCCTTTGTCCGGTTGGGTAGGGATTCCATTAACAACTCTTAGCTGCTTAGTAGAAGCACAAGGAATGATGGCAACTGAAATATTAATAATTGATCAGGTTACATAATATCCCCAAATGAAAACTCACCACATTCAGCAGTTTATAGAAATACGTTTATTTTATTTTTTAAATGACCAAAGCATTTCCCCAAATACTCTGTAAGCCTTTAACCACCCCAATGATTCCTGTATTAAACTGTCTAAATCAACAGTGTCCACCACCATGCTGTTCTTATTGGGGTAAGAAAAGGATAACCAACCATAACCCAGAGCTTATACTTAAAATATAATTTTAAGTATGAGTGAAAAAAGAGTTGTTGCTGCATAGTAAGGAAAATCATGAGATAGAATCCTCTCATTCATTCCCTGGGTTCCATATTTTCTAATTTATTGGACTTACATAAACACCACTTAGGATTACATCCCAAACCAAGCCCAGTCATAAAAAATGGCATGGCATCATCATCACATCGTGATGGAATTATGTACTTGAGTCATGATATCAGACACAAGTAAATAAATTGTGTCATCTATGAGATGATGTCATCATTTACCTTTTTGATCTTTTACCTCCCCTTGACTGCCCCATCATGGAAGATTTTGATTACTTACTGTCTAAACTGCTCATCATAGGAAGAGGATCATTTTCACCTAAACAGACAATGCAATGCAATCATGTTTATGAATAGCTTTATTAAAGGCACTTCATTTAACAGCAGGAAATGTTTCATGTCATGCAAATGATGTCTCTCTACTGCCTTGACTGTGACATACGTTCAAGAATTCCTTCCTTCATAAATATTTTCATGTGTTTCCTAAAAAGAATAATCTGATTTATATTGTCAAAAAATACAATTCAAATTCATGTACTACCTTCCAGTGGAAGAACCATATTAGTGTGGTTAATGTAACAGAGACACTCATTTTTATTACCCTTTTAAAAGTGGCTCTCTTTGTGTATGTTTCAAATTGCAGCCAGGGAATGTTCCTCTATCTGACTGACAATTTTCCTGAAATACCCCAGAAATTGATGTTCAAAAAAGCAATTATGGTAGATTTGTGTGTAAAGAAATATCTGCGTGGCAGGAGAAAAAAAAAATTTCCCCTTCACAATGCTTTAGTGTAATGTTTCATCAGTGCCAAAAGTACTTTCAAATGACACTGCCATCGTTGTGATTGTTGCAAAAGTCCTTTGCTAGTTTCAAATCAGACTCTTAAATTCCCAGGCAATTTTGCAACCATCTGTCCTCCTTGTCATTTCTTCATCCCATTTCCTTTTCAAATTTTAGCTAAAAGTTCTGCAAGAATTTCGCACTCCACAGGATCAGTGAATATTTTAAATTTTCTAGAGCTGTAACTGCATTTTTACACGGATCTGTGTGGGCTCTGTAAATATTTCCACACTTTCTAAGATGCACACCATATTCCTTGAGAGATATTCCACAACACACAAGAAAACAAGGAAATGCACACTTTAGCTGGTGGAATTTTCCCACCATGATATTCCTATGTAGAAAGGTATTTTGCTCAAGCTAAAGATACTGTATATACTATATTTTTCACTCTGTACTTCTGAAGAGGAATGATAGTCTTTGAGTTGCTCTGAGGTTTTTTGGGTTTTTTAATACAATATTTATTTGAATTATTTGAATTTTGCCATCATTTGTAGACAAATATATTCTGCTGGATCTCACAATGCCTCAATATTATCCCAGAAGTACATAAATGAACTCTGAAGAATTACTGAATATTTTGGTGTAATTATTGGATAATATTCAAAGCAGATTTGGAAAATGATCATGGTGAGTAATATATGTATCTCTATTCCATGAGGGCATATAACACTTTTTGGAATACGTTTCAAAATGTTGTCTTCTTATTTAAAGTAAACTGAAGGATCTGTTCATAATCATTTACTTGCTGTTCATTTTCTTTCATTTTTAAAAAGAAAACTGTATTTCCTTGAGGAGTGAAATTGACAAGAGTTAAAACAGGTTAGAGTTAGTGCCATGGGAGTAATAAGGAAGAACTAAGCCACACGCTTGCACCTATACAAATTTGTATTAAAAGCTGATAAATTATTCCAGAGACGGTTGGGCAAATAGCTACAAAATTCTCCCAAGAGGTCCACCACCTCACCAATCCACAGAAAGCTATTAAGAAGAACCAGAGAAAGTCTCTGCCCTAAGATATTTCAGGGGATAAATTAGTTCCATATGAGTAATAATTCAGTTGCTGCAATTCCTGTACCCCCATTCTTCTCAGCTTAATAAATCTTGTTAATGAAAGCTCTGTGAGATTCTTACTTTGGAAGAGTTACTTTCAATTTGAGGTAGCTGCCAATGGTAACAGCAACTGAATTATTACTCATATTGAATTAGTTGATACCCTGAAATATATCAGGGCAATTATTATTCCATTTCTTTTTAACAGTTTTCTTATGAAGTGACCAGGAAGTAGACCTCTTGGCAGATAGTGAAGAACCTTGCAGCTGTCTGCTTACCAACAATCTTCTGAATATCAGCCTGTGAACTATTATATCAAAACCCCCTTCAAGCCTTCTTCTCCTTCTTCATCCCTCTCGGGACTGAAGTATCCATTTCCCTCTCCTTATTTCTGGAAAAACCTCTGGCTGAAACACAACAGAAGGCTTGAAAAGTGACCACACATTGTGAAAATCTAGCCCAGGTTGTATTTCACTGGATCCTGTATGCTGTAACTGCAACTACTAGAAATCTCTTAAATGATCACAGAAAGTTCTTATTGGCTTTCATTTCTCCTTTTCAGATTAGCAAGCTTAACAGGAACCTTAATTCCACATTGCCAATCCTGAAGATTACCTAAGGAAATTACTAGTTGCTAAGCTGTTTCTCCTCCTTGGAGAATCTCAGAATGTGAAGATTTTAAAAAATGGGGAAAAAAGCATTTGTACAACATTTTTCATTGGAAGAACAATAGTATATATGTCAAGTACTACTGCAAACTGCAATGATGCCAAAATAACCACACCCACATCGTGATGTCATAAAGCAAATGCCTCTCTTATCTATTTTCACCCTTGCCATAAGACATACAGTAGTCCTTGCTTGATGGCACTGACAAGCACAATTCATAATTCCTTCCATCAATGGACACCCATGTACTGTATATGCCTTGTATTGACATTAGGCAATGCCAGCTGTTTTGGAGTGACCCAGATACATACATCTAGATATACGACAATAGTCCCAAGGGATCTGAGGATTACTAGTATAACACCAAGGGCCATGAGCATCATCATCAGGATTGCGACAGTAATTTTTCTTCAACTTGCTTATATCTGGGTCTTTATATATAGGGAGATGCCTAGAAGGAAAAAAAATACAGTCCTAATGTCAGCAGTTTTTCAGAAGTATATATGTTATCTAACTAATAATGTAGTTATTAAATGAAATGAATAAATTGAACCTTGCTGGCATTTGGGACAATGTTAAATAAAAATATGATGAAAGCTGTTTGTAAACCCAAGAACCACAGAAGCCAGAAGAATGTTACAGGAAAATTGGACAGCACAATTAAAAATGAAGAATGACAAAACATGCCACTTGTTATATAACCATAACTTTTAAAAAAAAATCTGTTGAAATGCAGATGCACAGACATTAAAAAGGCATTTCGTGCTCTTTGAGATGGAAAACATAACTAGGGAAATCCTTTCCAACAAGTACAAGCCACATTAAATTCAATATTTTCTACCAAATAAACATGCAGAAGAACCAGTAAATGATTTGGAGTAATGTGTGGGAGACCCCATTCATGAAGCCACTTCTCAAGTTCGAGGCCAAGATGCTGTGGTGGGAAAGAAAATGCATGTATATACAGTACTTGTGTCTCAGAAGTGAGTGTGCCTTGGTTTCAGTGTGCTGAATGAGTTGTGAATCTGTGTTCATAAGTGTACTGGAGTGTGTAAGCCACAAAAGAACACTGTGTATTCAAAAGTGTATTTATGTAAGGGCTGGCAAACTGTTGATCATTGCTTCAAGCAATAATTAGTTTTGTCCCAACCACATGGTAGAAGACTATTGCACTTGATTCAGAGAGACCTGGATTCAAATGTAGCTTAATTCTGAAATAAACTTGGACTAGTCACCATCTCTTAACCTTGGCCTATCATAGAAGAATGATAAAATAGGATATAGGCATCTAGTCTGCTGTAGTTTCCTTGGAGAAATGCTAAAATGCCACTGTAATAAATGAGTCAGATAAGATAGAAAGCCTTGGTGAAAAGATTCACATATGAAATCCCACACGAAAGAGGAAATGCAGCATCGTGGATTCTCAGGTTCTCACAATACCTCCAGAAGCCCTCAGTTAGATGCTAGGTATGTGAAATCTCACAGGATTTTAGGAGACAACTCTACAATGTTTCAAGCTTTGGAGAAAGAATTATTGAGAGTTGGGTGATAGAGCTGAAATCTCACATGATTTGCTGGGGTTTTTTTAACAATCTTTTAGATGATTGCATAAGATTATTTATTTATTTATTTAATTTTTATACCACCTTTATTATTTTTATAAATAACTCAAGGTGGCGAACATACCTCATCCTCCTTCCTCCTCCTATTTTCCCCACAACAACAACCCTGTGAGGTAAGTTGGGCTGAGAGAGAGCGACTGGCCCAAGGTCACCCAGCTGGCTTTCATGCCTAAGGTGGGACTAGAACTCTCAGTCTCCTGGTTTGCCATTGGCTCCTTCCTAGGGCTGAGAGACAGGGACTGGCCCAAGGTCACCCAGCCGGCTTTCATGCCTAAGGCGGGACTAGAACTCTCAGTCTCCTGGTTTCTAGCCCATTGCCTTAACCACTAGACCAAACTGGCTCCCATGATGGTACTCCAAAAACAGTGAAACCTCTGAAGAACAAAAGGGAATTTGGTGTTGACCACTGAATTTAATTGTAATTCTTCCTAATTCTCTTTTCCTCAGACATGCAACCTGCACTTTTTTCTTGGAATAACCATCCCATGCATAAAAAGAATATATCCACTTAACAAGAAAGAAAATAAATCAAAGCTAAAATCAGAGCCCTGAAACCTGGAAGCCATCTGAATGATATGTTACAATATTCCACCCTGAGTAGGGTAGAAAATATAACTTTTATTTTAATTAATTTTGTACATACCTTCTTAAATCTTGAATATTTCTATCCCACATAGAGCAAGTCAAGCCAAACCGTGTCTGGGCTAAATTGCCCATATAATTCGTCCCATTTCCTCGATAACAATCTGTGTGTTTTTGTTTTAAAAAAAATCATGTCAAAGTCATTAAGAGAAACTATTGAATTATCATTACTACCATTTGAGGTAAAGAAATTCTTTCTACATCGTTGTTAACTGAAGCTTAAAAATGTTTAAAATATAGAGTACATTGTACAAGATAATATAACACAGAAATACAGTTCAATTGGGTACTGTAATAGGAAATGTGTAAAATGTATAAAAATCCATATAGATACAAGAGAGGTCTGAAACTAAATAAATATGTCTCAAGATATAAATAAGTAATCCAGGAGTAAGTAAGTAACTTGCTCTTGCCATCTACTGCAGATGTACTGGAGATGTTTTAGTTTAAATGGTAATTTGTTGACTGTGAACTTAACAAGGTCAGCCAATGCATTAACGTATCTGAAAGCTGCCAGGATATCTCAGCACTGCAGTTTAAAGCCAGATGTTCTCAGCAGGCTGCAGCAGAAATGGATGGTTTTTAAGTTTGTAGGAGCGGCTTTGCTTATTTGCTAAAACCCAGAGACCACCAGCTAGATAAAAGTAAAGAATCCCTTGAGTCAACTTTGGCTCTTGGTGATTATATGGGCAGGTCTATGTAGCTTTATTGGCATTAGACTAGAAGTGGTTTACCGATGCCTTCTTTCACATTTTTTAAAAATTTACTACCGTAATTTTTTTAAAACTTTACTACTGTAGTCTGGGATTTTTGGGTGGTCTCCCATCCAAATAGTAGCTAGGTCCAACCCTGCTTAACTTTTTCAAGATCAGTCAAGGTTTGGGTAGATGCTGTCATCAGCTATAGCCAAAAGGTAAAGACTCTATAGCAGTGTTTCTCAAACTCGGCAACTTTAAGATGGGTGGACTTCAACTCCCAGAATTCCCCAGATAGGTAAAGTCTCACTCCCTCTCTGTGCCACTCAACTGCTGGTGGCCATGTAATTTGCTTGTCAAATGGATTGTATTTCCTTCTTCCATAATATTTAGATATAGAGATGTATAGATTCCCATATACACACACTAAATTTCCCAGGATAGCCTACAGCCATAGGAGTTCATGAAGGTCTCCCATGCAAATCCAAGCTTGGTAGCTTTCTGACAACAGCTAAGCCCAGATCATGTTAGTGTTGCCACCTGTTGATGAGCCTATCAACCAGAGCTATTTACAGTATCTACTGAACCATTTGCTAACCCCCTGAAGAAGTGTGCATTTATCCCTCTCATTCTACATTTCATAGCAATCTCTAAAATTATCCAGCAGAGCCATATAGACCACAGACTTCGCTAAAGGCAACCAGTTCACATCCAGCCAATTGAGGAACACTGAAGCCAAGAGAAAAATGCTTAGTAGAAAAAAAGCCATTTTGTTACCTACTATTATTAAGCTATTGGGAGTCAGAAGCACATCAATCAGGTACAAAATATTCCTGGGTCTTACGAGGTCATCCATTGTTTGCCCACCCTGCCCTATAGAACTTTATTCTATAAAACAGAGGCTAAGAGGTAGAGGTAGGAAAAGACCTGTGAATGCTAATCCTCATGATCAGGCAATGGTGCTGGGGACAAAATCTTTCCATCATCACAACGTAACACATTATGGTCTGTTTTAAGATGGATGACTAATCAAATAACATGTAACAGCTTTGCAACGCTGATGAATGTATTATGCAACATCATCATTACCAGCAGTTCAGCATAATATAAAAAATGTAAAGTCACGCTTTGAGTCACACTTGACTCTTAGTGACTTCGTGGCCATGGAGCTTTCTTGGCAGCCAAGCAGAAGTCTTTTTTGACTTCCCAGTCTAGCCTTCCAAACAGCCCAAGCCCAAACCTACTTAGCATGGGTCATCCAGATGCTATTGGCACAGTCTATCAGGAACATCGAGTCAAGGGGATGTGTATTTTAAGTATAACATGATATGTTGATAGGTAAAGGTTCCCCCACACAGTCGTGTCTGACTCTAGGGGCCGGTGCTCATCTCCCTTTCTTAGCCTAAGAGCCAGCATTGTCCGAAGACGCTTCCGTGGTCATGTGGCTGCCATGACACGCGTGGAACACTGTTAATTTCCCACTAAAGTGGTACCTATTCATCTACTTGCATTTGCATGCTTTCGAATTGCTAGGTTGGCAAGTGCAGGAGCTCACTCCGTCACACGGGGCTAGGGTCTTGAACCGCTGAACATGCAACCTTCCGATCGACAAGCCTGACGTCTTAATCGCTGAGCCATTGTGATATGTTGATACAGTACCCTAAAATTTCAAGTATGCAAATATGCCCATTGCTTCTGTAGATGAGGGAACAATCCAGGATTTGGGTACTATAGAGTTTGGACTGCATTAGGTCTATATCAAATACTGTTCAGGAAAACATAAAGAAGTATCTACAAAGAAACAAGGAACTGTCGTAAAGACAAGGGGTGTTGTGGAAGCTTCAGGTTAACTACAACATTATATTCATTTTTCCTACAGCCATCATACATCACGAGATCCCTATCATACTCCAAGTCTCAAGGATCACTTTGGGGGAGATTATAATAATCCTCAGTAAATTATTTTAAAGTATTCTCTGTGTAGCGGGTGTTACCTTGCTCAGTGGATGCATTGCATTTTGCTATTTGGGAACAATCCCCAATCCTAATGTTTGGGTTGGTTGTAAAACACCAGGGTACCTCAGCTCCATCTGGATTTCGGCAATAGTTCTCTCTCAAATCCCTGCAAAAAATAAGAAGAAGAATAAAGATTATAAATGTGCTAACATATGTCTGGCAAACTGCTGGGTTTCCCCCACATAAGCAAGAAAAGTTACTTGATAACTGTGTCACTAACTCTGTACTGCAGAAAAATGAATGTGTTAAAACAACAATAGCAAGTGTGCACAGACATTTTTGTAAAACAGGAAATTCCAAATGCTAGACAGCTAGTAAAATTATTTCAATTCATAGCAATATAGGCTTCTGCACCACCGACAGAAATGTTCCCATTCTGCATGTTCCTATCCAGAAACTGTAGAACCAGTGCTGCCCAAGATATTCCTTTATTTTATCTCTTCCTTTCCAAGATCTCTATCCTACCTCAATCCAAATGGATGAAGATAAAAGATATCATACAGAAACCAAAGAAAAAAAGAGAAATACGTACAGTAACATAACGAGACACCATGAACAACTAAGGGCCAAAAGTTGCTCAGATAAGATGATTTTAACCTATTTGTGAAATAGTATGGGTGGGAATTGAGAGTGCCTTGGACTGCAAGAAGATCAAACCAGTCCATACTCCAGGAAATAAAGCCAGACTGCTCACCTGAGGGAATGATATCAAAGGCAAAACTGAAGTACTTTGGCCACATAATGAGAAGACAGGATACCCTGGAGAAGATGCTGATGCTAGGGAAAGTAAAAGGAAAAGGAAGAGGGGCCGACCAAGGGCAAGATGGATGGATGGTATTCTGGAGGTGACGGACTCGACCGTGGGGGAGCTGGGGATGGCGACGGCCGACAGGAAGCTCTGGCGTGGGCTGGTCCATGAAGTCACGAAGAGTCGGAAGCAACTGAACGAATAAACAACAAATGGGTGGGATCATCCATACTCTGAGATGGCCCCCATAGAAATGGCTTGTTACTTTGTCCCCTGAACGTCACAAGTACCCTCTCCAGCTATCCAGACAGACTGGCAGATCCTATTCTGCAAGGCGTTGCCTGATACATCCCAGTATATGTTTTAAAGGTAACCAGCACTATGAACTGAGGCTAGAGAAACAGCAACTTAAGAATTGGTGTTATGCTATTTTTTTTACCTATTGCAAAGGTTTCCACGCAAACCTCATCTGAACAGCACATCTGAAACTGATTGTTAACTCCTGCTTTCAGGTTTACGCTAACAGAATAAGTTCCCACCTATTGTTCTGAATGGATCTTCGTGTTATATAATCAGCCCCCCCCCCAGTTTTATTACTGATTTAATTAGGAAACTGGAACCTACAGTATGTGCAGAAGATATGCTTCCAGAAACCTTATACACGTGTAATCATTTCAGCTGAGTGTCTAATCTTTGGGGAATCTCTTGAAAACAAACTCTCTGCTTATATTAAAGTATCGACCTCTGGAAAATGCAAATATTACTCTCTGTTCCCCCACAGAGTTCAGCAGAGCTTTCCATTCGAAAAGACTGTTTTGCCACCATCTAGGACAATGGTTGACAACTGTCTATAAAGGAAATGTGCCCCCAGTCTAAGTCTGTTTCCAACATCACATTTCCCTATATGCATTTTTAAAGAAATTGTATAAGGTAACAGAAAATCCATCAAGACTGGAAGTCATAAGGCCCCTCAACTTTCAACACTTTATATACTGAATTTTCTTAGTTTCAATAGCTAAGAGTTTTTTTAAATGCAACCAGGGAAACCCTGTATCATCAAAAGGACATAGAAATTGACAGTGATATTGTAGAGTTATACCACTATTTTTGTTAAGATACAGTCCAAAATAATATTTCAAAGTTTCTAAGGAATTCCAAGAGAGTGAATTGTCTGAGAAAGGCTACAGGACTAGGTTCTACCTTCCTTCTTGCATGGTTTCAAAAGGTTTCTGAAGAAAGGATTTATGGAGGATATACCATACTAATAAGTACAATTTATGAAATTTGGCTGACTATTTTGAGGAGGAGAAACACTCTCAGATTTGTACATGCTTTTCTTTAAGGCAAAGCATTACACACATTTGGCTGAACTCTTGAAATCACTCACTCCAATCCTCCACGATTGATTGAAGTAGGACAGTGTTCAGAGTAAAAGCCCAGAAGACTGCAATAAGACTTTTATACTCTGGTTCCATTACACACTTAATCTGAAAGTAAGGTCTACAGAAAACCACAGAATTTACTGAGCAGGCATCTATGGGACTGCAGTGAAAAGGATCAAATTCTGTGACCTGAACATAGGTCTCTAACTCCTCATTTTATTCTTGCATGCAATCATCAATCTAAAATCTGGACTCTAAGTAGAAGTTTTTAAGAAATTCTTAACCCTTTGGTGGGACTTACTTCCTTAAACTCCTGCTGACTATGCTGTTCTTGGCAACAGGTACAGAAGTGGTTTTCTATTGCCTTCGTCCAGGTTTTTTTTTTTTAATTCCCAATCTATAGCTATATTCCTACCTATAGCTCTGAGGTTTCCTGGTGGTCCTTCATTCAAGTGTTAACCAGGTCTGACCATGCTTCACTTTCTTAGGATCAGTCAAGGTTGATTAAGTGTTGCCACCTGTTCTGGGTGTTTCTAATAATTATGCTTAACCATTCTAAATTTTGAAAAGTTAAACAAACTATGTACCTTCAGAATTCATTCACAAAACCAACTGAGCAGAGTTCCAGAGTGGTAGAACAAAAGTTTATTGGAAATGCAAATGGTTTTATCAATGTTCTTACTGACTTGTCCAGTTTTGAATGTTAATTCTTCAACATGAACCCAACAATAGCACCAAGGCAGTTTTTGATGTTAAGTTTAAACCATATGCTCTAGAAAGCAGATTGCTGTTTTCTTTCCCAACAATAGACATTGCAGACACAACTTTATCAGGCTTTAATTGCAAGTAGGCAAATGGAAAATGCAATGCCAAAATGATGACCTTATGAATACATTAAATGAAATACGGTATGATAGATGAATGCAGGATTGTGTCCTCCTTTGTTTTCTCCTAATAAAATAAAAGTACATAAACCAAAGTATTGCTAAATGACAGCACCTAGTCAATTTGGGCTGATCTTGAAGAGCTAAGCAAGGTTGAACATGTTTAATACTTAAATGGGATACACTTTTTCCAGGGCTGTAGGTTTCAATAGGAAACAACTCCCCTATTGTTGCCAAGGAAGCAACCTGGAGACACCAGGAATAAAGCTCAGTGTGAGGAAGTCTTTAGATAGATGAAGCAAAACTGCTCATCTGTGGTTCAGCAAACTGGGTGGGTGGGTGGGTGAGTGGGTTGGTTGGTTGGTTGTTTGGTTGGTTGGATTTATATTACCACCCATCTTCTCCACAAGGAGAACATCACAACCAAACCATCATTAAAATACAAACCGGTCCTAAAACAAATACACAAAATATAAAATATCATTAAAATTCTTAGACAATATAAATAGGATAATATGGAATAAAATCAAGATGGCTACAGTTCTTCTCAAATTCTGAGCGTAAGGGCCGCTCTCCATCCGTGCTAGGGTGCTAGCCATCCCCAAGAATTACTATTTCCCCTCCCGTCCCAGGCTTGGTGGCAAAACCAGGTTTTCGGTTTTTTTCTGAAGTCCAGGAGTGTGGGGGCCCTATCTCACCTCTGGGGGAAGGATGTTCCAGAGGGCGGGAGCAACTGCAGAGAAGGGTTCCTTCTCCCTTGAAGGGAAACTGTTTCTTTGGAACCTTAATGTCTAGGAAACCTTCCTCAACCAATTGACTTTAAGAAGTAGAGGACTACAACATACTCACAGGATAAGATTGGAGCTGTTGGGCATGGGGTTGGTTAGAGTGATGTATACTACCTATTCCACAACTAGCAGCATTCTCAAAGCTATCCATTTCCATTTGTTCCTGCAGCATCACTTTTCTGTGACATCAATCATCTTACACACATAGCTTTCTGCTTTGAAATCTATGTTATTCCTCTCTTACCAAGGCAAGTGAGGGAGACAAAACAGTTCCACAACAATGATTTACTTCACAAGGAAGTCTATTCATACTCAATGGGACTTATTCACATATATGAGTGGGTAGGAGTTTCAGTTTTAAGTAAAATTTATAACACTGACATGGAACTTGGAAAGAGAACCAATTCATGGAAAATAAAGACAGTTTACAGCACTTAATTATACCATTCCCCAAAACAACCAACCTATTTTTCAAACAAATGTTGGCAAAGAGTACAACAAAAGTGCACAATGCAAGTTCATGCTGAGTTTCTTCATTAGTCTATCTTTGCACTCCATGAAGATATTGCTCCATTGCCACTAACATTGGTGCAGTGCAAGAAGTCATCAGTAGGAGGGAGACAACAGATACCACCCAGAGATACATGGGAACAACAGAACATAAACACAGGGCTGGGTCCTGCAGTGGTGCAATGAGGCGTCCTCCCAAGAGTTTATTTCAGCCAAAATTGAGACTGATGAATAAACGCCGCAAGCATGAACCTAGAGCATCCCATATTATAAAACCCAATAGGAGAGTGTGTGATGTGATCCCTGTGCTGTACTGGATTAACATCATACTAGTGTCACCATAAAAAGTATCCTATTTAAAGGTCCAGGGTGGAACCCATGGAATGTATGCATTCAGCAAAACCTGGAAAGAAAGTGTATGCCATACTTTCATTTCCATCTTACGGAAACATGTATATGGTTGAGGGTTTTTTCCAGTGTCATGTCACAGGAGTTGTGTCAAAGGATGTTATATGGCATTGTAACACTGTTATCCATACCAAGCTCACCAGCATTGTGACTGATGCCACAACAAGCAGAATAAGCTATAGTTGAGTGCATGTAAGCAGCCTTGCAGCCCAGCCATTCCTTGGTGATAACCAGACCATTGATGAATATTTATTTGTTTGTCTTTATTCTCTTGTATGCATAAAATTTCAAACAAAAAGCAATTTAAAAAAGACTTCTAAACATAGTTGCACTGTCTAGGATTGCTTCCATGCACCTGTAGTTCCATGATATCCTCTCTTTTCAACAAATGAGCTGATTTATTGTTGACTCTTTGAGATGCTGCACTTCTACGGAGCTTGTGGGTGGCTATTTCCCCATTTACGGAAATCCTTGCTTCGCTCAATTTTCTGGTTCCTGGGCTGCAGCCAAGCTGAGAAGGTCTTTGAAGGGGAAAGGTAGTTTGATGGTTTTTCAGCTCTCCCCATACAAATTGCTGAATTTTTTGGCTGTCAGCCATAGAAATAAATGCAATGTGAAGATACGATGTATATATGAAGGTACAAGTAACTTTTCCTACTTCCCTTTAGCATGGAATGAAGCAGTTTTTATTGTTGTAGGACCTACAGTGGTGCAGGATGGGGCAGCATTTTCTTCTTCCTGTTCTTAGCATTTCTGAGTTGGCAAAAGTAAAGATGCTTGCAAATTGTCTTCAAGCTATTTTTTCAGGGATCGATGGCAATACAGAGGTGCCACAAACTCAGTGGAACAAGATGATCTGTAACAGGTTCTCTAGTCTTCTTATATATAAGAGTAGAAACAAAAGTTGCAACACTTAGCTGAGAATAAATTGTAATGAATGCATATAATTAACTAAAATGAATATATTGAGGGTGCCAAAAACAAAAAAGGCCCACAAAAAAAATGTACATCGCTATGCCAGCAATTAATACAAACAAGTAAAGCTATTAATCAAATGCTTAGTTTTCTTTGAATGAGTATGCACTGGAGACTTAACACCATATTTGTAGCTTTCTTTTTATTTAGAAACATAGTTCTAGAAACAGGCAGCAGATCTTCCATCAGGTTCCTAAAGACAAATTTTTGAGAGGCTCCATACCAGTCACAATTGATTCCAACTAAAAAGTCTTTGTCTCCCTTTCTTTGTCACCAAAATTCAAGATGTGCAGATTGCTTCCGTTTCCATCTTCAGCTGCAGTGTTTAACGTTCCAAATGCTGATGAGTATTGCATTTCAAAGGATGGACAGAGATTCCCAGCTATCAGTAGCATCTTTCTCCTTGATAAAGCATTCCGGGAGGCCTAAAATCTATTAATGTCCCTAGCATCCAGAACAGCGTCTTTTATTGCATTGGTACCACTAATTCCACTGTATTCAGCCTGGTTGGAAATTGGTGACCGGGTCTGCAAATGGAGTAGCTGAAAAGTGCCTGGACATAATGTTCCATGGAAGAATAAGAAGATTTGAATAGAACCTGGATTGTGACAATCATATCCTAAAATCTGCATCTTGGATGTAGACAAATGGCACAATGTGTTACATTGCACATCCTGGAAAAGAAACAGAAGCACAATAACTTCTTGCTTAGAGGTCTTGGCTAAATTTCCCAGATTATATGAAATTTGAATTAAAAATACTAGAACTTCTCTGTTATTTCCATTCTGGAGCTACTGTACAATGATGTGATATTTCTAATTCTGGCTCATAAAGGATGAAGGGATGAGTGCCTTCATTCACCCTTGTCTTTCTGTGTACATTCACTCCCCAACCTTCACCCTTTTCTTTCCCATACAGAACCAGATCCTAAGAAGTTTTTTTTTAAAAAAATGGGACGACAACAGATTGAGCTGGGGAAAGAATTCAAACAAGAGGTCCCGTAGTTAATCCACATCTTTCCATTATTTTTTTGTAAAACTCAATATAAAATGGAGCATTTCTAGGTGAACAATAGGAATTTTTGATAAGACTAAAGCACTCATAGCAAAAATAAAATTGTCTGCCCACTTTGCCAAGCAAGCATACTTTCACAAAGCCATAACGCATTAAGCCCCACTTACCCTCAGGCAAGACTCTGGCCACTGTGATGTCATGCTGAAGACAGGAGAGTGAAGCCTTTCACAAGAAACAGCCAATCAATTTAAGTGGTGAAGAATGAACAGCTGCAGGAGATCATGGTTCCACACAACCAGAGCTTCTATAGCAGCAGCAATCCTAATTAGGAGGGGAAGAATTGATGGTGGGGCTTGCACCATTTCAACTGATTTATCTACAGGTGAATAGATCTGACAGAATGGAGATTCCTTCAGAACAACTAAGCTTCCAGTGATGGGGGAAGGCAAAGCTGCAGCTTCTCCCAAAATATAGAAAGATGGAGAAGAAGGAAAGTGCTAGTGTCCAAGATCAGACAGACCATGTTTCTCCACATAGCTCCTGTGCAAAATAGCTCTCCCAACTATCTGTAGCTTGAATCATGTCAACTGGATTTCTATTTTCTCAATGGAAACGTTTCGCTCCTTATCCAAGGAGCTTCTTCAGTCTGAGCAAAGTTGGTAAAGGAATCCTAAATATGTTTCTAGGTAGCTACAGACAATTCCACCTGGATGACTGAGAACCTTCATAGACATATTCTCCCAACTATAGTCTACTGTGAGAATATTTGTCCAAAGCCCAAATATGTGCACATACAAATAACCACCACATTGCAATTTACAAGACATACTATGAGAAGTCATTTGCTCAAGGAATTTGCCACCAATGGATACAAAGAACATAACATATTTCTGCCAATATTGTTGCCCCACCCCAAATGACCCATGAAGAGTGCAAATTGGATTGCTCACAAATCTATAAAATTAGAACACTACACAAGAAACAACTATGAATCATTTCGAAAATGGATATCATACCTAGAAAGAGAGAATTTATTTCTCACAACACAAACTACATGTCAAATTGTTGAAGAATTGTAATGACAAAGAATTCCAAAAGACATAATAGCACTAACTTCTGTCTTTGGATTAGAAACCTTAATGATTGCTCTCAATATTGTAGTCAATCAGTCTTATTTAACCTGTGTTACTTATATGGGCAACTCACTTGCACTTAAAGTTCTCCCGCGTGAAGTTATGTTGGTGAGGCACCTGAGAGTCCCAACGTTGACATTCAATCCCACTCCAGATGGTGTTCACAGTACCACGGTACCCTTCTCCTTGTCCTTGTATGCACTGAGTTGTTTCAGTTACAGCTGCAGAGTTCTGCACCACATTCTGAGCTAGAAAAAAAAAAGACAGGACAATGGTTGTTTCTTTCTGACAGCCAGTTGGGTATAAGGAGAAGAGCTTTTAGAACTTTCCCTCATTCTTGCAAATCTGATGAAATAAATTTGAGATCTCCAAGAGAAGAAGACCGTTCTTAAAAAAAAAAAAGTATTACCTTGTTGGAGCAAATCAAAATAGAGGTCAGTGTCCTCCTCCAGATTTGTGTCTTCCAGGAATTTAGGATTTCAACTCCCATAATTTTTAGAACATTTGGGAAATATGGGAATCATAGGCACTTAAGTCTAAACATATTTGGAGGGCTTGAGGTTGCCAAACGTTGGCCTAAACATTTTCTTTCCCCAACAATAACTCATAAATAATGGACATAAGCTAGATTCATTTGTCTAATACAGAGGCAGGTGGTGTTTTTGCAGCTTGGGGACATATTACAAAAAACAAAAACAAAACGTTATGGGGACTTAGAAGACTAAGCAAAGAGCGATGATAATGATGTGATGACATCTCCATAAGGAGTAGGGTCAAATTTAGTTTAATCTAAATCTCTTTTGGAGGGAGGAAGTTGGGTTTAGATTTATTCCTTTGAGTTTACTCAAATTAGTGAAGGCTTAATCAAACTATTTTGAGCCTTACTTCATGTTCTTTTAAAGCATCATGCTGCTCAAACGTGATCATTTCCTGTTGAATTTTGGTGACACTATCTTGGGAGACACAAAAATTAGATCAGGGATACTTGCATCCCCCAGGCTATGCATTAGCTACCCTAGTCTAATCCTTACTTTTTTAAAAAAAGGCTCTGTACCTAATGGATACTGCCATACTAGACTGTCCTAGAATTTTGATACCCTGTATCAGTGGTCCCCAACCTTTTTGGCACCAGGGAGCGGTCATGGAAGACAATTTTTCAACGGACTGGGGGGCAGGGTTTGCAGGCAGGAGCCAATCACGTGCACAGGGGAGCGGGGTTTGCAGGTGGGAGCCAATTGTGCGCACCGGGGGGGCGGAGTTTGCAGGTTGGGGACCACTGCCCTATATTGATGAATGAATTAAACTAAATAGAAAATTGTCTGCTGAAATGCTTCAGCTCTTTAGGGATAACATGGATAATTATTAATTACATAGGTTCAGTTCTAAGACTGAACTGAAATTGAGGTATGTATGTATGTATGTATGTATGTATGTATGTATCTTTACCATTTTGCTTTGGCCCCTTCTCTGGCAGCATTTTTTCATAACCAGAACACCAATATTTGATTTGGTTGTTGCTGAACAACAACATAAGACCCTTGACACTAGTCATCTGAAACTGGACAGGACATATACCCTCAGAAGAGGCAACAATGCCCCCCGATTTATTTCGATTCTATCAATCAATCAATCAATCAATCAATCAATTGTTCTCTTCAATGGTGGAAAAAACACAACATTGTCTTCAGTTTGGAAGGTGTCACTCTCTCAAAAGAAGCCCTGAGCAATAATGGCCTTGCCTCATCTACAATGCTCTGCCCCCCATTTTCAGCTGGGGTAGATGAAGAAATCCTCTAGGAGGAAACTTAAAAGTGGCAGGCAAATGAGGGTCCCTCCCTTTTCACTACCAGCATCTTCCTCCCACCCAGCCAGAAAGGCAGAGACAACTATGTATGTGAATGAGATGTGGCTGGTATAATTCAAGACTTCCTTGTGCACCACCATAGAACCGAAAGAATGCAGGACAGAAATAGGAAAAAAAAAGAGATGTGACATCTCAGCAAACCAGTTCTCAACTCCCTGTTTTAACTTCTTATGAGGATCATGTTTGTGTGTTTTTGGTATGAATGACTCCCACCTCAAAATGTAGGAAGTTAATGGAATTATGTGGGTGCTTCACATCTACGAGAATAATCAGGACCAAATGTTTAACTGGAAGCACCAATCAGCATTTGTACTTGAAGCCTGCTGGTCAGTGCAAAGGAATTCTTCAGGAGCGACATTTGTTGCCATAACCTCAATCCAAAACAAAACAAACTTATTAAACCTATCTCCCTCCCTTGAGTCCAAAGAAATATATTGGCATGAAAAATCAAAGTCCTGAATTCCTGTTTTGGTAACTGCAGAACCCGGATCTGTCATATGGAGATAACTAGTAAAAGAAATCCTCTCAATTAATATCCCAAAAGAGTGATTAAGTTGATACTGATGCACATGGAAGAATGGCCATGCTTCTGTAGGATCTGATATCAAAATTCTCTGTAGAGCAGTATCTTTGGAGAAGCAGCCAATTTCTGGGTCTCAGGATCTTTTTGCAGCTCTCTCTGCAAGCTGCAGTTAGTCTTGGAGAGCATTTACTACAGGATCCTTGAAAATGGGAGTTAGAAAGTGAGGCATTCATGAAGGCAGGCATTAGCTGCTGTTTTTCACTACTGAAACATCACTGATAACTAAAAATATTTATGGAACCGAATATCAGAACAATCTTAATAATATATAATCATAATGTAGTAGTTGAATGTAAGAAAAATGCAGAAAACCTGGTACAAAGCTGGATTCTCAGGTTGTTGATTGGAGGAATCTGCAATCTAACATAACTTTACAGCTATTTATTGTAATCATATCACACACTGGTATGAAATGAGTGGAACTTGTGTGATTTTGACAAAAATGGTGGATCTTGCACACCCCCACACATACCCTGCTATGTTTTTTCAATTAGTTACATTAGTGTTTATGTGGTGATATAGAAGGAGTAGGACAGAGCCATGAATTGAAAAAAAATCAAGAAAAACCAAATCTTGCTGCAGAGAAGTATTAAATACTCCTATTGCTATTTTAAGGAACTGCATCAGCTTCATTCACATGTATCAAGACACTTTGCACTATATCAATGCTTTCCTGAGGCTGAATTTTATGTTTCCCCAAATGCATATAAATGCTTTATCACAGTGGTTTTTGCATAATTTCCTGCCAAGATTGTTCAACCTAATTTCCTAAGGAGAGCTAATGGTAAAGAATGGCATGCGTACCTAAAGCTTTTGAATTCCCAACTCATTCTGGAACAGGAAGGATAAAAATAATTCCACCTAGATTCTCAAGAGTTTACAAGATCAACATACTTTAAGGTCAGATCCGTTTTCTGGAGTTTTATACATTTCTTCTTTTTTTCCCCCCTCATATCTTTCACTCATAGATTATTAAATAGATTTTTAATATATTCCATTTCTCTGTTAGTTATCGGGAGGGGTTCATTTTCTCAATTTAAAATCTTCTCTAAATCATTTTAATAATAACTAACAAGACTTAGAACCAAGGTTCAATTCTGCAAGAGTCCATGTGATTTAGCATATGGCATATCCTAACAACCTTAAGTTGTTCTTCCTAAAGGCTGACTAAAACAAAGACTCAACATCTGTTTTGAGACTGAACACCTAACTCAACATCTGGGGACTTCTGAGCAGGTAATGAACATTTATTTATTAATCAAAACATAACAATACCAAAAGAATATATAAAATAAATATATTAAAACCCCCAAACAATAGAACACCTGGTGTCACATCCTCTGGAAAAGATCTGTTTTCAATTATTTTCCAGAGGGTTGACAATGTTAAAGACAAACTAACCTCCATTGGGAGGCCATTCCAGAGAGCAGGCTGGGCCCATCACAGAAAAACAGCATTTCCAGGTTTCCTCCCTGCCCCCCATAACCTCCTGAAAATGGGGACAACCAGTTGCTTCTCCAAAGAAGATGTAGATAAGTTGGTGCCAAGCCATAAAGAGAAATATCTCTCTCTCTCTCTCTCTCTCTCTCTCTCTCTCTCTCTCTCTCTCCACCTCCACCTCCACCTCCACCTCCACCTCCACCTCCACCTCCACCTCCACCTCCACCTCCACCTCCACCTCCATCTCATCATCTCTATCATCTCTATCTCTATCTCTATCTCTATCTCTATCTCTATCTCTATCTCTATCTCTATCTCTATCTCTATCTCTATCTCTATCTCTATCTCTATCTCTATCTCTATCTCTATCTCTATCTCTATCTCTATCTCTATCTCTATTAAATGTAAACGTTCCCCCCGCACATTTGTGCAGTCGTTTCCAACTCTAGGGGCCGGTGCTCATCTCCATTTGTTAGCCGAAGAGCTAGCGCTGTCCGAAGACGCTTCTGCGGTCATGTGGCTGGCATGACGCACGTAGAATGCTGTTACTTACCCACTGAAGTGGTACCTATTAATCTACTTGCATTTGCATCCTTTCGAATTGCTAGGTTGGCAAGAGCTGGGGCTAGTGCGGGAGCTCACTCCATCACACGGGAATAGGGATTCAAACCTCTGAACATGCGATCTTCCGATCAACAAGCCTGGCGTCTTACCCACTGAGCCACCATGCCATACACACACACACACACACACACACACACACACAGTATGTATGTATGTATGTATGTATACAGTATACACACACACACACACACACACACACACACACACAGACCTCCCTACCCACACACCCATTCCTTAGATTGAGGAACTGGGATGTGTCCATGGGTGGCTGATAGCGGCACAACCTGCAGATATGCAGGTTAGCTGCAATATAATTAGGATACACCTGAAGAACAAGCAGAGCATAAGCAGCAGTGTGAGCAGGATGGGATGAACTCTGGAAAGAAGCAGTTCTAATGATGGTCCTGTGACAGGTGAGTATGGGCTGCCTTAAACGTCCATCTCCCCAGCAGCAGGCAGAGGTACAGTCAGTACTGCCATAGACCCAACATGAAACACATTAGAAGGACTTATGACCAGGCAGCCAAAGGCAAGGTTGCAGCAACTCTATTGGCTGAGGCACTGGGAGGAAGAAGGCAATGGCAAGCTACTTCTTCACACATGCCACGAAAACTCATAGAAAGAAGCTATACAAAAAGAATGTCAAGTTGACAAAATATGGCACTGGAGGTAACTGGCTACTGAGGAAGAGCAAAGAGCTCTAAGTCTAGGCAGTCTGATGTAAGTAAAAGAAAAGTTTGAAGCTTATTGAAGATCCTTAGGATGGGAACATGGAACATCCACAGTATCAACTAAGAAAACCTGGATATTGTTAAAGCAGAAATAACATGGACTAGACTGAAAACTCAAGAGTCTGGTAGCAACTTTTCTAACTTGTTTTATTAAAAAGCATAAGGTTCCATGAGCTGCACCAGATGCATAGAGTGGCTGGACTGGTACAGGATGTCAATTGGGTTGTGATGGGGGGAAAGGGAGGGAAGAAAAGGTGTTTATGCAGGTTACATCTGAGACAGATCACTACTACCTTATCAATTAACTATTGCAATGTGTTAAAAGCCCATTGGATCTGTTGAGACCTTCTGAAATGGCCTGAAACCTTTTGATATATGCAAGTTCAGCAATCTCTTGCTCCCTTCCCCTCATTTTGCTCCCCATACTCTAGCTTAAATCCTACATCAGTCTAGCCACTCTATGCATCTGACAAAGTGAGCTGCAGCTTATGAAAGATTCTGCCTTCTAATAAAGTTTGTTAGTCGGAAAAGGTGCTACCAGAATCCTGATGTTTTGCAACCATAGACTAAAGTGGCTTTTCTCCTACAATGGACTTGAACAGAAACTCTAGGGGTAAGTGAAGTAAAATGGACAGGAATTGGACAATTCTAATCACACGAATTCAATTTTTCTATTCTGGATATGAAAGTCACAGAAAAAAATGCAATAGCAATTATTGTTCCTCTCCAACTTTACATTTCTAGGACAGCTGATAGACAGACAGATAGACTTTCATCTCTTTGACTAATGAATTCATGAATGATTTCTGATTGCAATAGCATCTATCTATCTATCTATCTATCTATCTATCTATCTATCTATCTATCTAATTTGTATGCCACCACAATCACAGGATCTTGGAGCTAAGAAAATGTAAGAAAATATAAAAGCATATAAAAACATAATAATAATAATAATAATAATAATAATAATAACAACTATCTTTAGAATTCATTGCTAAAATACTGAATATTAACACATTCTTCATAAGCCTGATGGCATATCATACGAAAAGATTTATTTATAATGCAGATTGTTCATTATTGTAGACGTATAAGGAAATAACATTAAAAAAAAAGAAAATGGAGATAATTTCAGGATCACAGTAGAGAAACACATGCTCAAAATCTTTCATATGTATTGTGTTAAAAAAAGTCTCTTAGTTTGATCAGTTTCATTTATAAGTTAAACATTGAGGTGCATAATATCCAGACATCCATAAATGCACCAGATGTTGGTATTCTCAAGAGAAGTCTTCCAACTTTGGTTTACATGTTAACAGCTAACATAAAAATAACACCTGTTAGACAAGGCATGTAACAATTGCATCTCAGATTTTTGCTACTTCAATAACTTGTTGATAGACTGACTCATATGCATTGCGCAGACTGCATGGGAAAATTCAGCATTTGCTAGACAGATGCAAAGCCGTTATATTCACTTACAGCTGAATCAGTGGTCTAGCATACTAGTTTTCTCTGTTTTCAGGAATGTCAGAATACCTGAGAACCATGAAGGATTTTTTTTTCTTTTTCAGAAGATTGGGAACAATTCAACCATTGTTATAAACCCCTCCTACAACAGAGGGCTTTAGGGAAAGCTTTTAAAACTGTCTGGTGCCTGAAGTGTGTTGGAAGTGCAATCTGGAGTATCTTCCAGATCAAAAGCAAGCAGATGGAATCTGAAGAGCAGTGAGCCATGACTCTTAAATAATGAGAGACAGAATTGCCTTTCCCATATGATATGGGCAAAGGGATCTTCATGTGATTCTTGGGAAGTAGAGCAGTGCTTGGCATGGCCCAACAGCCCATCTTATCTGCAAAGGAAAGGTCAAAGCAAATAAAGCTCTTCAAAGGCAGATGTCCACGAAGCACCAGCCTTGCGTTTTGCGGTTCCTGTTCCCAGAAAGGCTAAGCATATCTACTCTTTATCCTGAAGATGCTAAATATATGAGCATTGGTGGTGGGACTGGGGATAGCTTTTAGACCACATGGAAGGAGCTGGTGACAGAGATTCCCCAAGAATTGGGTATGGACTACTTTATGCATATATCATAAGTGTCAAGTGTGAAAATACTGACAATAATAGGAGACAAGACTTTATAAAATAAACCTGGGTTGTCATGCAATACAGCACAGCCATGATCACAATGAGATTATTGACATCTGGGCTTTGGAAGAGAAAAAATGTTTGAAGAAAGCATCCAAAGTTAAACTCACCACATGTTTTAATTGAGCAAAACTCCCAGGGGGTGTTTGGGTCAAGAGTGTAACACCATGGCCTCGGTTTACCATCCGGATTGCGGCAGTAGTTATCATCAAAGCCTTTGTCAGGGTATCTGCAAGCCACACCAACAAGCACATTAACCGAGTCAGCTGCCAAGAGACGCCAAGCATATACGCAAGATACATTCCCAATGACCTCCAGCCTAACGAAGAGTCCAAATGCATAAGCTACTGAATGCCTACAGAGGTAGGAGGAATATAGCCCTCAGCAGAAATAATATCTTGACAAAAGCCCATTTTGATATGATGTAGAACATCCAACAGGGCCAATCTGCTAATTGGGTGATTTCCCCCCATTAGTGTCCAGTCTGACACAATAGCCTTAATTTGCTTCCTTTGGATGGCCCAATTAAGTGTGGACAATGTAAACATTTCATGGCATGGTAGACTCATTAAGCAAATGGATTCTTTAGTTCAACAGCCCTGGGTTCAAACTAAAAGCCGTTTTCAACAAACTCCACTCTATTTTTAGAAGCCAGCGTATTTAGAGGCCGTGCCCTCATTTCCAGCACTGTGAGGGAAAAGTCAAGAAGAAATTAAATTTCCCTTTGCCCTCCTCTATCTTGTCAGGGTCTTTCCCCCTCTGCTTTTAATTACTTCAATACCCTTTTCCTAGTTCTTCCTGAAGGAAATCAAGAGGTGGTGGCGTTAGAAGACAACAGAGAGCTCCTTATATGAATAGCATTTCATTATTCACTTGGAGCTAATTGTTTGTTTGTTTTACATTTATTACTTCTGGTCTGCTGGCAGGTGAAGGTTAGATTGGTTTTAAAGGAAGGCACATAGCAACTACCTTTGACCTGGAGGCCTTTGGGAACTTCTACAGATGTCCTCACAGGAAGATCAAAACTTGATTTACAATTGCCTACCAAAGAAGATTCTTTTATCCTCACGGGTCTAAAAAAAATCTCTTCCCAAAACTTGTTTGAACACTGCAGAATTCTGCTCCCTTAGAGATGAGACTCTGCAAGTTTCGTCCCTTGTAAGCAGGCTAGGAAGACATGATCAGGACCTTCTCTGACACAATACTTTTGTCCCAGAACTTTTAAGCAACCAAAGAAGCTGTGCTCCAGGGATGCTCAATGTTGCTGACCCATAGAAAAGTATCAGTTTAAAAAAGTCTATCTTTCAATAAGGCAGGCTTTTATTAAATCTGTTCAAAATCAGGATTGTAGCCCATCAGCTATATCCTGCACATTTTTACTTGGAAAAGTCAGTCCCAAAGTAACTTCCTTCCAAGTAAATGTGCCAGATGGAAACATCTATGCAGAGTAAAGATTACCGTGAAATACAAGCAATGCCCAGCATTAAATTTGATTGCCAACTTATATTTACAGAAAGCTGGTGCTAAAATATATAAAGGGCTGGACATACCCACCTTTTCATATTTTCATACATACATTCTACTGACATTTGAGTCTGTGGCCTAATCTCTCTATATGATGACATATCTCAAGGTTGGCCATCGTTCTGTGTTTCTTGTCATATTCCCTACTCTTCATTTATCATTTAAGGAAATATTGACTTATGCTAATTTTCAAACTTAAATAATTCCTTTCATAAGAACCAACATGGTCAGAAACAACTATGTATATGACTCAATTATTCCTGTCCTTAGTGACTGTTATACCTACCTAATTAAGATATTCAAAATTTTAATCTTGTACTTATGCAGAACCGTGATCCTCACTGATCTCAATGGGATTCAACCACGGGCATCATAGGAAGATCAAGGGGGCAAATGACATCATGCATGTTATGACATCATCACATTATGTAATTTGCATCTGTTACATTATGTGTGACATCATCATCATCATGGCTTCCATCAGATGCCTATGGGCTCAACCACAAAGTACATATTCCCAGGGTCTGGCTGCCAATGATGGTTGAGGTCTCTGTGAAAGGCATTCATCTTCAGTGTATGCAAAACACAAGATTAACAATTGTTTTAACCTTCTTTTTTATGTTTCCCTATCATCTTTCAATTTACATTTTGTGTTAAAGTTGAATAGATTTTTTTTAATTATTAAATTTATAAAATTATAAATTAATTTTATATAATTTTATTATTTTTTTATAATTGAGTAGATTTAATGCTCTTCTTTGGTTCCCATGATTCCTAGATTCCAGACAGAGTAATTAACCTAAGGTCTCCTCTTTCTTATATTACTAAAGCTGCTATCTAGGTAGTCACTGCAATAGGATAGTCAGCCAAGCATAATTGACGCTCCTTTAGTGAATGAAATTTAAAATGTGCACTGCTGAGGTCAGACCACCAATACAAGAATTTAAAATAGATGTTCTACAATCTGCATGAATTATTAGGATTCAGGACATTTTTTTCAATGAATATCCAGAAAATGCATTTTCAGATTTGAACTGCCAAGAGACAATTAGGAGAGGTAAAACCCCCTCCTACGCTTCCTCACAATAATAATCCTTTATGGTGGGTCAGTCTGTGAGAGAGGGACTGTACCCCATTTCACTTGCTGAGTTTCCATGGTTGAGGTGTAGGCTAGAACCTGGATTTCCTAACTCCCAGTCCAACACCTTAACCACTACACCATACTGGCTCTTGCTTGCTGGTGACCTGTCCAAACTCATTTATTAATTTTCACAGTATGTAAGAAAGGATAAGTTTGCCCTCTGAAGCATGTTGTTAGACATATCCCAGTTCCAGTTCAACAGTCAAAGAGTGCTTGTAGCTTGTCATGAATTATTTCATCGGTTATGCCTTGCCAATGTCTGAAAGTTTATTTCCTCTGGGAAAAACAATGGTTCTGTTTTTCTACTTTATTCGGGGGGAGCTTGAGAATTTATCTAAAATTTCTCTTGACAGTGTTTTTTTTTTTGAACTGACTTTATTGCTGGAGTTGGCCAAGGAAGTTCTTACAGGAGCTGCGGTTTTCAATTGCACATTTTCCAGGCTCCCCAATGCCTTGGATTTAATGGTAATGTGGGAAGCAATGAGAGATGGTTGTATAAGGAAAGACAGGTCATTTGCACACCCCACTTGTTATCTTATACTGTAGATAAATACATGTAAGAACACCACTCTTGTGAGAATGAGAACAAAGCATCCATGAGAATTTTGGCAAAACTCTTTCCTACTCTGAATGAAGACAAATGATGAAAACAATGATCTTGCCCTAAGTTTAATGGGAAGTAGGGAAAAAAAGCAGTCATGTTTCAACATGGCACCTATATTTAGTACATTTAGATGAACAGAATTAGCTGTTATACCAGCCTTAGTATGCATTAAAATGAAACCTTTCTTGGAAATAAAATACCTCAGTTGGCAGGTGAGAAAATCTGATCTTTGGGAAAGACCTACAGATCCTCAATAATAAATGCATGAATTTCACCTGGAAGGATCCTGATAAAACCAACATAAACCACTTGGTCTATCACCAGCCAAACCAACTCCATGGTTTCTTGCATCAGAGGTAAGACATGGGTGATATTACCATGGAACATAATGTCTTATCTACCAGAAGCAATCAGTGAAACCCCATATAATCTTAGAATGATGCTGCATCATATATTTCAGGTAGAGGGTGTTAGAGGAAGAACATGGCTAGATTTGTGCCCACACCTGAATAAAAATATCTGTCTGGTTCAAGAATAAAACCATTTGGGAAAAGGAGCAAAATATGCAAGGGCCATAGCAACCCTTTTAAAATTTGCTGTAGGACATGACCAACCCTGTAAATTCGAAACTGCCAGAGTTTTCCAAGTAAGTCACAATGCAGTTGGAAAACAAAATGAATGAATGATGAATCCAAGCCCACAAAATCTAGCTGCAAAATCAGATGCAAATTCCTTTATTTATTTATTATTTATTTCTTTTTATTTATTTATTTAATTTTTATCCCACCCTTATTATTTTTATAAATGACTCAAGGCAGCGAACATACCTAATACCCTCCTATTTTCCCCACAACAACAACCCTGTGAGTTGGGCTGAGGGAGAGTGACTGGCCCAAGGTCACCCAGCCAGCTTTCATGCCTAAGGCGGGACTAGAACTCTCAGTCTCCTGGTTTCCCATTGGCTCCTTCCTAGGGCTGAGAGACAGGGACTGGCCCAAGGTCACCCAGCCAGCTTTCATGCCTAAAGTGGGACTAGAACTCACAGACTTCTGGTTTCTAGCCCAGCACCTTAACCACTAGACCAAACTGGCTCTAGTCTAGACCAAACTTTATCCCTAGTCCCATGGGCCAGCACTGACTATACAGTATAATGGTCTCCTGTGTTTGAAATTGCCAATGGCCTTTTTAATCTATAGTCTTCTCATGCTATCTCTGACTCTCACTTTGGCATTCATCTTCATGGCATGTAGAAAACTGCACTTAGCTATTCATCAGTACTGATTCTGCTTTTGAAGGAGTTGGGGAAGGAACAAATAAATAAATAAATAAATAAATACTGATTAGACAATTTGGCATGAACGTATTGTAACTTTCATAAGCAGAGATCCCAACACTTGACAAAATGAAAGTTGAAGTATTTCTATAGAGATTTGTGTGAAAAGGTTGAGGTCATAAATAATGAGAATCATTTCAGTATATCTGATAAAGTGCTTCTTTCAAGTTATTTTTAAGCTCTTCTTCCTGAACCTGTCTGTGAATGTTCTCTTTCCCTTTATTTTTTAAAAATCCAGCTATCTGAATAAAAATTTGCCTTCATGCCTTTAATTAGACATTTCATGAGTGACAACTTAAAAGAGATTTCTTTCTGGTGTACAATTAACATTAACTGTGAACATCTTTAAGATGGAGCTTGATTACTGCTGCAAATTCACTAAGAGAAATGGTATCATACAAGATTCAGCATGCAGTAGATTTCATGGACTTTATGAGATGAGATTATCCATAAATTAATGGAATAATTAGCTTTGGCTTGTCTTTGATGGATGGAAATGTATGTGGAGATTATGAGGACTCTACCAGTCACTTCCCCAACACACTTTTCAGAGACCTTTACAAAATAATATTCCTGGTTCAACTCCTCCTTTTATTTGTTATCATGGTGAAAGTCCATTTCTCAGTCTAGTTGAAAGGGTAGGTTTCAACCTTGACTTGGGACTGCATTTAGTCTAGTCCAAATACTAAGTGCTTTCCTTAGATGCCCCATCATTAAACATTCAACTAACTTGAATAACTTTTTCATTGGTCCCCAGTTATTAGATTTATCAATCAGTGTTCATTTGACCCGTAGTTTTATAATGGGATTTTTCACATAGCTTCATTGATGCCTAATAAGTGTCCTCATTAGATGATATTTTGGTAGCTTTCACAGTTAATGTTTACTATATGTATAGCATTTTCTTTTTTCCTTCTTCTCTGGGAAGAAGGGGTGTCCGTGGTATCAATCTATACAGCTTTTTAAGCTAAATAAATGGTAAAGATGAACTTGTCCAGGTGCTCATGTGATACTCTAATGCATTAATTTCCTACAATGCATAGGTGCTATCAGTTCAAAACTCAAATGCTACTCTGTTTCACAGATTTATAAAAATGCAAAAGAACTGGCATTTTTACTTCTCTGGACGAAAAGGATGTCTGTGTGGTCTTTGAAGGTCCCAACGTTGACATTCCTTGCCTGTTTCAGTATGATCCATTGGGCCTCTATAGCCTTCTCCATTGCATGTCATGCACTCAACTGAAATGCAAAAAATACAACAATCTCACTGGGATGGTTACAGTACAATATTTAATTTCAACAACCAGAAACAGTCAGTTGTAATGTATAGATTCATAGGTATTTCTGTGGAATCAAGACTAGAGTCTTCTAGAATCATCCAATCACTGTTGTGTCAACATAACAGTAAGGAAGACACTGGTACAGTGTGTGTTATATCCATGCAGATATAGCAGTAATTAAGTCAGGCTTTATGTAGCTTCTGTGATAACAGGGTGAAGTTAAAAGATCTACTGTGGAAGCTTAAAGGACAAATGCCCCAGCAGTGATCACCAGAATTAAGCCTGAATTCTCCATAAGATGGTAAAAATAATCAAATATTTTTGAAACAGTAGTGAAGTTTTAAGATGCATCAAAATAGCCCCCATAATATGGTTTCCAATTACAAGGGAAAGGGAAGGGAGGGGAGGGGAAGGGTGGGTTTTTTCTATACATAAAGACATTAAGTCCAATTAAGACAATTTTAGAAAAGAGCTCCTAATTTTGAATGTCAGTCCCACTGTTCCAAAATAGCACTGCTATATTATCAACATGTTTTCTATGAGTACTCATCCCTCCTTTGCCCACAGAAGAGATGGGAGAAACAAAAGAGACTGAGCACCAGGTTGCGTGACATAACAACAATAAACTTATTACTCAACTATATAACCTAATTTAAAATTACAAAGTGAAACAGAGTTGTAGAGATGTGCATCTGAAACCAAAAGCAGAATGACTGCTAACATAATATATGCGATATCCAACATTTGGTGATGTTTGAATAGTTCCCAGTTTTCACACAAAACTGAGGTCAAACAATAGCCAATATCCTGAGCATTACCTTCTGAGCAGAGGGGGATCTCACAGACTTCATGACGTTTTTCAGGATTGCTTGTAAAACACCAAGGGCCACCTTCTTCTCCTCGTGGGTTCCGGCAGTAGTTTCCTTGAAGATCTTTACCTCGATAGCTCGAAGGTAAAAAGCTAGTTTTAAAATGATAATCATTACAGTATAAGAGCATGCACATTGTGTTGTGAACCTTTCCATCTTTATGAATGAACTATCTGACTATGGACCTCCTTGTCCCACATATACTATACGTGGGTGTGGATGGGAAGAACATTTCCAGACTGAGACATTCTAAACCGAAACCTTCCATCTGACCTCACTGGAAAGGTCTATTCTTGTTCAGTAAGGTCAGAATTGATTAATTGATGGATGGATGATCAAATGTATATGCCATCCATCTCACTATATAAGTGACTCTGAGCGGCTTAGAATTAGTATTTCCACCAGTGAAGTCAAAACAGGATGTCTTAAGGTTGGAACGTCTTGGTCTTGAAATATTGTGCACACCTTTAATCTCTCTCTCCCCTCCCCCAAGTATATACACACACAAATTCATACCCATGTATAACATTTAGAAATTTAAATTTAGAAACCATACTAAACTTCTAGAGCAAAACAGTAGGCAAAATATTTAGGATTTAATGGGTAATTTTTGTTTACATGTATTTCTAGAAATACACACAGAGACTAATTTAAATAGTACCTCCCCTGAGGTTGCAAAGTAGAGGCATCAGGGTACTTTATATGTGGTTGACAGGTGGAAGGTGTCATAACTATTACTTTATATTATCAAATTGATACTATTTAGAAGAACATATCCAGTAAAGTTGGTTAAGAAGTCCTATTGCTATGCAATAGGGGTAAGGCAGTTTCACCCCAAAATAACATGCAACCTCAGTCAACTTAGCAGAATTTTTAACCCTAGATGGTCTACAAACATGGTACATTTATGCTTTTACAATGAGTTTCTTCCCTTAAGGGATGCAGGCCTAAAAAGTAAAAAATGTTTCCTCTACCAACCAAGATTCCATCACACAATGTGCAACTCTAAGGTTTCCAAAGCCGACTTATCTGAAAATTCACTACTTTTCTCAGATGCATGTTTTAAAATACCATCCTGGATGGTATACTTGGCTGCGTAGTGCAGCCTATCATAGCATTGTGTAATTATTTTATAACTTCTAAACCAAAGGAAACTTCAGAGAAGTTCTTTTGATAGATAATTAAATTTCATGTTTACATTTAACTGTAGTCTGCTCTTGTCGAGTAGAGTATTAGGGGAATTTCCTTCTCTACTTCTCAGGAAAAACTCCTAGGCTTGGGAAAGATAAGCCCTTGCTTCAAGGTAGCAACAAACAGCCCAGATTACCCTAAATACATCATTGTCCTTCAGCCTTGCCCAGAAAGATTCTAATAAACTTATCTACAGGAGCAACAAAAACAAGGAATTTGAGGAGATAAAATTCCAGCTCAATGTATTGTCAAAGGCTTTCACGGCCGGAGTTCAATGGTTGTTGTGGGTCTTCTGGGCTGTGTGGCCGTGTTCTGGAAGTTGTGGTTCCTAACGTTTCGCCAGCATCTGTGGCCAGCATCTTCAGAGGGCAGGAGCACAGACAGAAGCGCTCTTTCCGTGCTCCTGCCCTCTGAAGATGCTGGCCACAGATGCTGGCGAAACGTTAGGAACCACAACTTCCAGAACACGGCCACACAGCCCAGAAGACCCACAACAGCCATCAAAATTCCAGCTGTTAGGGGAATTGGAAGCCAATATATGCTACAAGCTTTCTCAAGTTCTGCTGGGATCAGAACCCAGTTCATGCTTGCCAGTGGCATGGAAAAATGTTCAGTATGCCACTGCACCAGCAGAATTTCAGAGAGAGGCAATGTTCACATTGCTGCTGCTGCAACCTGAGCAACTGGACTGGCTCATGAAAGGGTCTGCAAACAGTGTGAGAACATTGTGCAGACAGGTGGTGTCTTACCCCCATCACTGCACCTCTGTAACTCTGCCTGCTTCAAAACAAGTCATATAGAGCAGGGATCAGCAGCTTTATCTGCCCTGCTAAAGCTGAAATCTTAGAAAATATCAACATCACAAGAGAAATGGGACTTCTGCCATAAATCCTCACGATATTTCGCAATACTGCAGTATGTTGGCTTTTTAAAAAAAAAATTACTAGGGAATAAGGTCCTCTTGGGGACCTCCCCATTTCCACAAAGCTAACCTCTGTTGCAGAGTCGCAGATGGGTAACTATTTGTCCTTGTCCTTTTTCCTTTATCTAACTAGTATGAATTTAAAAGTAGAGACTGATAGCAAATTCTAAAAGAATGACTTTCTTTTTTAAAAACAAAATTTAAATCAGTCATCCAGTCTGTAAGCATCTGGCTTTTCTCTTTGCCTTACATATTGAGAAAATTAAAAAATAATTAAATTAAAAAGAACAAATTATTTAGCTGAGTTCTTCTTCATCAATTACTTTTAAGTGGAAGGATAATAACATAATAATGGCTTCCTATCAGTACAGCATTTTTGCCTAAGCCAAATTGTAATAATTTACTCAAGACAATCTGCACACAACATGAACATGGACGGCACACTATTTATTCAAATTCATTGATTTTATTCTTTTTTTAAAAGATAAAGGTGTAAGGCATGATGGTAGGACTATTTCCAAATATTTCCTAGCATGCTAACTTTACCTCTTTATATTATTTATTACAAGAATTTGGATGCCACCTGATTCATTAGACTTCATTGTACTTTCTGAGGCCACTTTAAATAATTAGCTCCAACTGTTCTAACTAGAGATCTAAAAAAAAATGCAAATTACAACAAACATGAATGTGCAAATATCTACTTCAGGACCAATAAGGCTCATCGGTTCTTCCAGATTCCTTGGAATAATTTCCCATATTATTTTGTCACTGTACATTCTTGAAAAGAGAAATGATAAAACTGTTTTCCTAGTGTAAAAGCTGATCTAATACTGATTGACTAACCCTTTCCCTCATGGAATAGCGTTCCTATTTTCGTACCATGCAACATGTGTTGGTCAGCTTAATTTTTATGTGAACCATTTTCTTCAGGATCTAAAACCATACATTACATGTGCAGTAGCCAAATTTTGTGTTGCCACAATGAAAATAAGACAAAACCAGCTAAAGAAGTAATTCCCTTGTTTTAAAAATTACTTTTAAATTGAAATATCTTAATTAATAAATTGTTAGGGGATATATATATATATATATATATATATATATATATATATATATTATACTTACTAATGTTTTAGGCTCACACTACCTAGGTAACAAATGTATTCATATAGTAATAGCAGAGTGAATGCTATATCATTATGTGATATATTTTATTAGTTGGTAGTAAATTATTGTATTTCTTTGTTTTATTTGGTTTTTCTGCTTTTAAATTTTGCTGGTCATTGACCGAATAAATATTATTGATTGATTGGTCAGCTCATCAATGCAAGAATGTTTCTGTCACACTCAAACGTGTCCATAGAGGAGTCAAAAAAAAGCAAGAAGGTGGCTGCCACCCAGTGATGACCATCTTGACCTTTTTCACCCACCCCCTGCAGACAGCTATGAACCTATTCCATGTATTCAGATATTCAAAGACAACTATTGATGGAAAAGGTAGGGCTGATCCTACCAATCTTACCTGTGTTCGTGAGGTATTGTAGAATTCCAGGCTTGGCAGCCGATCCCACTTTTTGTGACCGATATATTTCCCTTATACGTTGCTCCCTTGCCAATGATGCAATTTCTAACATAGTCTGTTGGAGAAGAATCAGTAAAACAAAGCAAAGGAGAAGGTGACCGTTTTCTGAAGAGCAGGGTATAGAAACCTAGCAGGTGACAGATAGCTTCAAAAGTCTGTTCCATTCAATTTCCCCACATTTATTCAAAACACATTTTTTCAAAACCCATAAAAATGCATTTACATTCACACAGCATTCCTTGATTGTATACATTTCTGAATGTCCCTTTTCGTACATATATATCACACTGGAGAACTGTATCACAATTTTGGAAGTGTGTAGACGAAAAGAAAACTGTCTTCCTATCCATGTAGGGGTGAATAGAGAGGAGTGTCAAAGGATGTTTCTGATTTTTTTCCAAATAAATAACAACAAAAAGAGGATCTAATCCAGATCACTGGCTTTATCTATATTCACTCATGGAACATTGACTGGGGCCAAAGAGCAATGCTCTGTTTAGCTTCATCTATCTTCCTTTAGCTTGCACTTCATCCAGCAGAAGTTTATTCTCTTACAGGAACGTGGAGCTTTTAGGCAACATTTTTTTGGGGAAACTTCAAAATTACAATTGCAACAGCAAAGGGTGAGCATTTTTTGTCAGGGGCTCTTCAAGTGTTAAGGGGCGTGGTGGCTCAGTGGGTAAGATGCCAGCCTTGTTGATCGGAAGATCGCAAGTTCGGAGGTTTGAATGTGACGGAGTGAGCTCCCACACTCGCCCCAGCTCTTGCCAACCTAGCAATTCGAAAGCATGCAAATGCAAGTAGAATTTGAAAGCATGCAAATGCAAGTAAATTAATAGGTACCACTTCGGTGGGAAGGTAACAGAGTTCCACACGCATCATGCTGGCCACATGACCACGGAAGTGTCTTCGGACAACGCTGGCTCTTTGGCTAACAAACGGAGATGAGCACCGGCCCCTAGAGTCGGACACGACTGCACAAATGTGCGGGGGGAACCTTTACCTTTTTACTCCAAGCTTTCCACCCAATTTCTATTTCCCACCATTTTGAGGCAGGAAAGAACACACATTAAAACAGTGGTGTAAGCCAGAAATAAGCTTCAGTGGGAACACAGAAAACCCTCATCCTCTCCCAACCCACACCTATGACCTAGTCCCACCTGCTCTGCATGACTCACTGAAACCCCTGTCGAACAAAAAATTGTCTTAACTCTGCAGCATGGCTAACCCAAATTGGCCACTTACCTTTCTTTTCATAGAGAATGAATGCATTGTCATGTTTCTTCCTGACTCCATTTTCTAGAGTAGTAAAAGATAACCAATGGCAGCGTTTGGTCGTTTTGTCAAATGCAAAAGCCCTGGATAGAAAATAAAATAAATTGAACAGTCAAGTTCTACTGGGATATATGGTTTTCATTATCACCATAATTACATGGGAGAAAATCTCAGAGACAGGACAGAATTAATGTAACTTCAGATAAAGCCACATTCTTACTTTTTTTTCTTCAGTTTTCTGGACCTTTATGAATTTGTTGCCCTTCTTTCAGGCTCAAGAAGATTAGGGTGTTCAGTGAGATTCTACTTTGGTACAGATAAATGTAGGGCAGTTTTAATTATGAAAGTCATATGGAGAAAAAATTGAAGAGGTATTTGTGATGTCGCCAGATGTATCTGTTGCTTTGTTGGATATACATTCATATATACATTCATGCATATTGACGTGAGGCCCAATAGTATCATGATCTGAAGAAGATTTTCCTCAATGTTTTTCTCCAACTATTTTTACTTTAGCTAAACATGTATGAATAGCACTCACCACACAGGGAATTCTAAGTTAAAAATATTTGTGAGTTTAAGTTACTACCCTTACCAATATTAAAATGAAAAAAGAAGATCTCTGAGTTTTGGAAACAATTTACAAATTATATTGCTAGCAATAATTACAGAGTTGCTTTCAAAAGGCAGACATTGTTAATATTATTAAATGAAATCATTGATATTACTAATATTATTAATAGAAATCATTGATATTACTAATATTATTAATATGAATATGAGTTACTAATGAGCTCACTAAGGATCAGAGACATAAGCCAATATCCACTTATGTGGCCATCAAAGGGCATAGTGAAGAGATTCAGGTTTGTTTTCTTAGTACGGCTCTTCATCAACTTTATCTGATCTCAGAGACCACCAGGGAATATTATGGATGTCAGCTGGACTGAGAGGTAAAAAGAAAAATCTACCCAAAGGCAATGGCTCCATATTGTTGTGAAGAAAGCCATTTGAATATCTCTATGAATTCACCATGAGTCAAGTACAACTCAAAGGAGAGTTTATCTTTTATAGGATTGTGCCGCAAAAGTTTGTGGACTTTCCAATATCTGAGTGATGAAAAAGAGTGACTTCTGATTCTGAAAGAGATCACAACAATAGTTATTGAAATTAAAAGGGGGATACCTTTCTAGTATCTAGTGTGAGATTGTTTTAGAAGAGAGACAACGTGGATGCCTTCCCTGGTGGCACTTCTCCATGGTAGAAGTTACCATCAAGTTACTCAGGACAAATTCACTGCCTGAAATCAATCACTGAGAGGCAGTAATGAAGAAGTTCTCAGCAGATGGCTGTACCAGGCTGACCTTTCGGTGCATGGAAGGAAGCAAAGCATGGTTGGTTCTGGTTAGTTCCAAGAAATGCCAGAACAGTAGGCACTGAAGAAGTCAGTGGCCAACCAGTTCCATACTGTGGCTAAGATAACTTCATAGTTGTGCCCATGTAGTCACCAGGAGTCACGTGCAATTGTACCTTTTTCTTCTTCTGAGAAACAAGCCTGTTTCCCAAAAGATCCCTTGTTGACCAGGCCCATTCCTCTATATGCCAGAGCAACAGGATGAATTATTTGTGTTTTTGGCTGCCTTTTGAAATACAGATGAAAAGTTTTGAATCTTTGTATTTTTGAAAATGATTTCCTTATAAATGAACTTTTGGGCAACTATTTCACCCTATACCTTCCTTCAAATTTGGAAGCGGCTAAGAAATAATGGTGGCCAAATCACTTTCAGGCAGCAGAGCAGTGAGATTTTGCTCTATTCAAAATATCTGGAAAGGTCACAATGCACCGACAAGCTTTGAACAAGCTTCAGATCCATCATAGCTTTGCTCAGCTGATGATAGCTGTCAGAAGTGTACTCTCTTTGAATCAAATGAGGTTGCATCTAATTGATGGAGAAAACACAACTTGAAGAATGTAAACAAGCATTTTGTTGTGGGCTTCACTCCAGCTGGACCCAGTAGGAAGGACTGTGCTGCCGAGAACTTAATTTATGAGCAAGGGAGGTCACGATGATCTATCATAAGGAGTTTTGACTCTGATTTCATAAATGATTATATGGAAGGCAAATAGTTTTTCTTAAAAAAAAAACACCAAACTTCTGCACAAGAGTAAACTGTGTGGGAGTAGAAAACGTTACTAATAACTGGTGGACTCTTATTATTCGTCACTTATTCTCAGTCTCAACCAGATTAAGTTTCAGTTGCATCACAAACAACTTCTAGTTCTGGCCCAGAACCTGTCATACTCAAGAAAGTTTGAGAATCTCAAGCTTTTTATCCACCCCCTCATGGAGTCAGTACTATAAGCAGTGTGTATTTGCCATTTCCACTGGAAATTTTCAAAACAGCTATAGGCTTTGCTTTTGTTTTTAACCACTGGATGCATAAAAATCCAATCTCTATAAACCTAAATGCATTGCTCTAGGATCTTGAAATCCCAATTCTTAAATCTTTCCTGTCTGTGGATATGTGTGTCCACACACAGGCTCACTTGCATATTTTTAAAATCAGTTCCCCCTTTTCTTGTAATTGGGTTGGATGTCTCAGGCCAAGCAAGCCAGGAGTAATTTGGACCCTAGCCAGATTGGAAAAAAAAAGACTATCTGGTTCCATGGGGGGGGGGGGGATCTAGGTTATCTACTGCTATAAGGTAAAGGTAAAGGTTTTCCCCTGCACAGTCGTGTCTGACTCTAGGGCAGAGCTTTCCAAACTGTGTGTCGGGACACGTTAGTGTGTCGGCTGCAGTGTCTGGGTGTGTCGTGGCTGCTGCTGCCTCCAAGCCCTGCCAGGATTCCACGCAGGTCCTAGTGCCTGCCTTGTGCCTTGCTGCCTCCAAACCTGCTGTGATTCTGCACAGGTCCTAGTGCCTGCCTTGTGCCCTGCTGTAAGAGTGTGTCGTGAAATGATGCATGTCTAAAAAGTGTGTCACCAACATGAAAAGTTTGGAAAGCTCTGCTCTAGGGGGTGGTGCTCATCTCCGTTTCTTAGCCAAAGAGCCAGCACTGTCCGGAGACACTTCCGTGGCCATGTGGACAGCATGATGTGTGTGGAACGCTGTTACCATCCCACGGAAGTGGTACCTATTTATCTACTTGCATTTACATGCTTTTGAATTGCTAGGTTGGCAAGAGCTGGGGCAAATGCGGGAGCTCACTCTGTCACGCAGCGCTCGGGTCTCTAACTGCCGACCTTCCGATCGACAAGCCTGGCGTCTTAACCACTGAGCCATCGTGCCCCCCTCTACTGCTATAGGCAAACCAAAAAACAGGCAGGTATCACAATACTTCCTATGTTACAAAAGCTGCCTAAGAAAAGACAAATGCACAAAGATGAAGTTGATCTGGTCAAGGGCTTGAAAACACTTCTTTCTTGGGAACTCTGAATTCTGAGTTCAGGGCCTTGGACCATTTCTCAAATTCTCTGTTTTCTAATTAAGGTCAAAGCGATATGAAGATCATAACGATCATAAACAATCCAAAGGATTTAAGAGCAATGGACCAGTTTAGAAGTTATGTTCACTCACCTTCTGGTCTGCATTCAGGAAAAAAAGATAGATTTGTACCATCCTTCCCAGAAGGAACATCCAAACAAAGTCCAAGTCATACAAACCTCTAGTATTGGGTCCATCAGCCTGCCCTTGCCTGGTTTTGCTCAAATACTCTCCTAAAAAGCAGAACCTTTAGAGACAAAAAGTACAATATTCCTTACTTGCAAATGAATAAAAGTCCTTTGCTTCTGCTGCATCTCTTGGCACACTGTTCTGTAGTATTTAGCAGCTTAGTTTTCACTTTCAGTGTCTTGTCTATCCTTAGTAATGAGGTATCAGCTGTTTTCTGGTAATCATGAAGGGCATTTCTTTTCCCTTTGCTTTCTGTGAAAGGAACCCACAAACAAATCCATGCATTCATCATCCAAAGAAAGGGAACTTGATAAGGAACAGCCATATATTATTAACAACATCACTCAAGCAGTGTTTTGTTCTCACTAGCAACTGGGGACAGGTAACATGTGTTTTAGGCTGCAGTTGGTAGCTTTCCTGGGGAGGGGGAGAAAAACTTATTAAAAGCCCAAGAGTTTCCCTTGAATCACTGTATTTAAATTGCAAAGAAAAACTAAGAATTAAGTCACTGGTACAGGCTGGAACTCTGTGTAGGAGGAATGTCAGACAAAAGGGAGCTGGACGTGATTGGGGAAGGAAAGTAGAGAAGATTGCTTTAGTCTTTGACCAACTGCCCATTTTTATAGAAAATGCTCAAGCTTGGAGGTTTGTTTAACGTGCAATTCAAAGCCTCCATGGATGTTCTAGGCCTGAGGTCTCTAACCTGTTCCAGGTGTGTGCATATAGGAAGCCCCCCCTGAGAATACTTGGTTATGGTGCTAAATTAGGGCAAGACAAATCTGACAGTGAATGCATGAATTGAAATGATGTAGTTTTTCAGGGAAGGATCAAAGTTGCTCTTCAGGTTTCTGACATATCATGGAAGAGAGTTAAGTATTCATTCATGGTCCCAACTAAACTGCCCCTGCCCCCATGCTTTCAGTTAATACCTGGAGGAAAGTTCTATTGGCGCCAATGGAGCCTATACCAGTAGGGATGTCAGCAACTACTAAGACTGTGGAAAGCTTCCGTCAAATTGTCCCATCACAGGTGATTCAGAAATCAAAGGAGCAACCCACTTTCCTTCAGCAAATCAAATCAGGTGGCCTCAGAGGGCTTCTCATGCACGCAAAGGGCTCTGCAGATTTCATGGCTTCCCTGATTCCTCTGGGACTGTTACTATGCACAGTGCCTAACCCTAACCCGAAACTGAAACTATAGTAAAAAATAATAAAACACACCATGTTGCAATTTTACTTCCATAAGTAAGCAACAGGGAAGAAGGGATTTGAGTGGTATGGTGGGATCTTTGATCATGATGCACATTGCTGCCAATGAGTTTTAATTTGTTAATATTTTTATTCTTTATTTGTGTGATGTATAATCCACTTTTCCTTCAGGAGCTCAAGCAACAGACATCATATCCCTCCTCCAATTCTTCCCCACAATGCCCCGAGGGATAGGTTGGGCTGAGAGACTGAGTGCCTGGCCTAAAGTTAGCTTCTGTGACTAAGAATGGACTTGAAGCTGGGTTTCCCCATTCCTAGTCCAACACCTTCACCCCTCTGGCTCTCCATTGAATTCTCTTCCATTCTGGGGGTGGCAAAGCTAACTTTGCTTTGGTCTTGCTTCACTTTTTCAGCTCTCAGCTTCTTGTGCTAATGGACTGTTACTCTTCCATGCTGGTCCTGCCAACCAAGCAGGTGTTGAACCCAGCTCTCAGCATTCTGAAGATAGATTCAAGGAGGCTGGTCCAGTCCAATACATACTCTTGAGTCAAATCTTCTGGATGCCTGAGGAAAGTCTCTTATTAATGAGTCAATGGATGCTACGCTAACACTTCTGGGTCCTGGACCAAATGTTTTAAGAACAGAGCATGGCAAGATAAAAATGGCATGTTTTTCATACCAGCTGCTTTCTCTGCAGCCTGCCTATTTCTGAGGCACTGTATCTCCCCATGTCAACCTGTTTCTGTTGTCCTTATTAAGTAAGTACCATAGAGGAGGTCATAAGTGAGACTTGCTTAAAAGATGCCAAACACTACCAGTGTGCCTTCCCAGCCTGGCATTCCCAAAGCTTTCTAGCCAGCTTAGCTCACTTCCCTGGCACCCCACAATAACCAGGGATGAGAAAGGCAGCATCACACAAAGACATCTCAGAGCATTCCTCAGTGTCATGTTAAGCCTAGCATCCCAGAAAAAGAGGTATAAAATTAACAGCTTACTTGTTGAATGGTTTTGGAACATATATTTTAAGTTAGAATAGAATCCTTCAATAAAGGTTCTATGTCCATCAGATCTTTGTGAAACAATTGGAGATCACTGTGCTATTTCTGCTTTAAAAAGAGGTACAGGGAAACAATTCTAGCAGTGAAACTCTTGAAGATATTGAGCTGAAACCTGGCACCATTAATGTCCTCTAAAGGATTCCTACTACTTTCATCCACTTCTGCCAAAAATTAAGCAGCTGCAGGAGGTTTGATGTTTTCCCTTTATAGCCCAGGGACCAATTTTTCCTTCAAACTGAATCTCAAAGCAGATCAGATCAAATCAGATTACCTTTGAATTTCAGACAGTAAACTCAAATCAAATCATGTCTTCTTTCAATCTCAGAACCCCAGCTGAAATCAAATCAGGGCTGATTCATGATGGCCTAGCGTCCATGGTTGGAAATTTTTTCAACAGCACCACAGTAGAAGAAAACGTACAATTCCTTTCCCCATACACTGCTATTCCAACAAAATTGTCTCTAATTCCACTCTTTCTTTGAAAAATCCAGTAGAAAATAACAGATATAAGAACTTTTGACTTTTCCTCTGAAATGGACAACCACTATATCTAGAGTGAAAATAATATGGGTAAAGATATAGGGAGAATGATTCTGGGTGCTTGGGTCTAATGTGTATGATGTTGGAAGTAGCACTGATATTAAAAACATACCCTGAAAAAATTTTTTCCTGCTGTATCCCCATGCAACTTGTCCTTCACCCATGAGACAGGCATAAGTCCTCCATAGGGTTTGTCTTTACAACCTGCTAACTGCAGTCTAAACTGCAGTCTTATCCTCACTCCACCAGTTACCACCAGCTGAAAATGGTCCACTGTACCACGAGACTTTTAACCATTTTTAAAGGATATATCCTTGTCATGTTGCCTTCATTTCATCCCCAGTCCACTGTGTAGCCAGGGTAGATTCAAATTTAGCTATTCCAGTTTAGAAGTGGTGTGTTCCCTCTCCTCCTGACAGAAGTATGACCATACAAACAATCTCCTGAATGATGCTGGCCATCAGGTGTTCCAGTTTAGAAGTAGTGTTTTCCCTTCTTCTCCTGAGACAGGTGTGTCCCCTGAATTATGCTAGTGATGATACAGTCAGGTGGTGTGATCTACCCAGATCTTACTGGCCACTTGAAGCTGCCTTGGTCATTCTGCACTATCCTCCATACCCATCTTGACTTGGGCTACATTTGGCCCAGAGAGGCAGCTCAGAAATATGGAGGAGCAGCCATGGAAGCCCCTTATTTAAACTGATGCAGAAGATTCACTGAGCTCAGGACTCATTAAGTCCAGTCTTGATGGAATTCCAAATGTTTTATTCCTGATTAAGCACTTCTCTGAATGACAGTGTTAAACATTAAATGAAGGGAAAATACTACTTCTAAACTGGAGCACCTGATGGCCAGCATCATTCAGAAGATTGTTTGTATGGTCATACTTCTGTCAGGAGAAGAGGGAAAACACCACTTCTAAACTGGAATAGCTAAATTTGAATCCAGCCTGGCTACACAGTGGACTGGGGATGAAATGAAGGCAACATGACAAGGATATATCCTTTAAAAATGGTTAAAAGTCCAGTGGTACAGTGGACCATTTTCAACTGGTGGTAATTGGTTTTGTTGCAATTAAATGTATTTCTTTTCCTAGGGTTACAACTGTGGTCATCTGGAGTGAGTGATTTCTCCATTTGGGGGACAAGGAGATTTTCAGAGAAGAGTCTGGATGACTGAAATTACTGGGACTTTAGCAAAGTACTGTATTATTTTGAGGATCTGCAGTACAGATTTGATCCTCACCCCCACAGAGCAAAGGGCACCCCCTTTTAATCTGTCAGTAGATACTAGAAAATCACATAAGCAAAAATATAAGGTTAGGATGGTATGGGTGGTTTCAGAGAGCATTGGCTATCAAGCCTTTTCAACACAGGTTTAGCACTCCTCTGGAGCGGTGCTATTCTGGCACCACACTATTCTAAAACAGCATTAAAACCCTTTGAGCACAACCACATAAAACACTTGCACAAAAGCAGAGCAAGGTTTGACACCTGGCTAAACTCACAGCTCTAACCTCCATCAAAACTCACCTCCTTCCCAGTCATTCAGGAAAGCAATTGGTGGGTGTTCTCCTGCTAGCTAATGACTTTTGGCGGGAGGGCAAACAAGGCCAGTGACACCTACCAATTCCTTTCCTTAAATTGTCCTACATCACAGCTATATAAGGACAGCATCACTTCTTGGCCACATTGCTGAGCAATAGGATTTAGCAGTGAGACAAGTGGAAGTATGCTGCCATAATTTCCTGCCACTTCAAAGCCTAGAGGATGTGGCCTTGAGGATGGTCCCTTAGCTGTACTAGTGTTAGTCTTTTTTTCCTAATTCTAATGGGGCCAGCAAATGTCATGCCTGCTGATTGAAGGATGGGTGGAGATCCCTTCAGTATGACAGCAGGGAAAAACTCTGTTCCCCTTTCATATCTCGTCTAGTCTACCTGAATTTCTGAATTTGTAAATAAATATTTTTCCTTGAATATGACATCCTTCTTAAGCTCAGTTCAAACCCCAAATTCCAAACTAGAAAAGGATTCCTAAAGGCCTTGCACTCCACAGGAAAGGAGCAACGCTAGGAACACACAAGTATTTAAAAAAAATTAAATAGCCAGGGAGGGAAGAGTTTTGCATATGGAAACTCCAGATTCACATCTTTGCTTAGTTGTGATGTTGAACTCACTGGGTGGCCAAGACCCCTCACAGCCTAATTTATTTTCGGAGGATTATTGCAAGGACAAAACTCCACTCAGAGCTTCTCAGGGGTGGAATCCATGCTAGTGTAAGAAATAAACACAACCAAGGACTATCAACAATTATAAACGGGGCAAAGCAGGCACCCAAATGGAGCCGTTTCTTACTTTTATTCCCTGGTTTGCATTAGGATCTTTGGAAGATCAAGCTGATTTCATTGCAGCGAAGAAGCTACATAAGATGTTAATCTAGAAGCAACTTAAAAAGAGCTCTGTGCCAAAAAAATGTCACGTTGCTGCTCATAAAACATACCCTTGTTTCTCCTTTTGCAATCGTTCCTTCCTTCCTCTAAAGAAGTTGCACCAGTAATAAGCCAAGTGCGTGTCAGAAGTAATCAGATTTCAACAGAAGTTTCCTAGAAGGATTTTTTTTAAATAAAGAAACAAGCCATTGAATTGCTTCTATCATTGCCCTATTATGTCTGACTATACCAAGGAAGCATTATATCGTCAGAAGCTGAAAGGTAACATTGAATGACAACTCGGGGCTCACAAGGTACCTTCCATATTATACCAGAAGTTTATTTATTTATTTATTATTTGGATTTATCCCCGCCCGTCTCCGCCATGGTAGACTCTGGGCGGTTAAGTTGCAACAAGTTTCAGATTTGGCACTGGACCTGGGGTTCCATGGTTGGAAAGTGCCTGGATTGGCTTGGTTTAACTCTAGATACTACCGTACCATTGGTGCCACCATTTTATTTCCCATAATAACCCTGCTTGAGCCTCCTTTCAAATCACTCAGGGCAATGGAAAAGGCTGAGCCAAGACTCCAGGCCTGGAAAATTCCAGAGCAGTCATTATCCAACACAGCAGTGGATCTTGCTAGAAACTTCCAGAGGAACCATCAAAATTTAATCTTTACCATCTATACCTAAGGCCCTCAACATTTGTGCACCAATGTGGGTATGAAATCTGGAGGGCACATCATGATCACTCACGTAAAATGGTTGTCACAGTAGATGGACCAAATCAGAAAACACAGTCTCGCCATCTAGGATTCTCCCTATCAAGAATTGCTTCTGTTTATCTTTTTTCCAGGGAGATGGATATTTATTTATATACTTACTTACTTACTTACTTACTTACTTACTTACTTACTTACATATTTTATGGCCACCCATCTCACAAGAGCTGCCCTTCCAAACAGTGTCATCCTTTTAATTTTATGAGAAAGCTTTTAGGCCTCAGAGATATTCTTGGAAATCTGGATGATACTGAAGGCTGGTACTTTGCTGGTACTTTGCTTAGCAAAACTCCCATTTCCTGTGCATTCATTATTTTCATGAAAAGATTTTTTTCAAAAAAAAAAAAAAATAGGAGTGGCACTTGTAAAAACAGGTGAACCCTACAAAAGTGAAAGTTGGTCTTTGAAGAAGCAGGAGAGAAAGAGTATAGATGCTTTTGAACTTTGGCGTTGGAAACGACGCCTGAGCATACCCTGGACAGCCAAGAAGACAAACAAATGGATCAAAGAACAAATCAATCCAGAGTTCTCACTCAAAGCACAAATGGCAGGCTCAAATTATGATATTTTGGACACATTAAGTCCTAGTTTACTTGAGAAGTCTATATAATGCTGGGAAATGTGGAAGGAAAGAGAAGAAGAGGACAACCAGCAGCAAGGTGGAGGGACTCAATTATAGCGGTGATGGGTGCATCATTGGAAGTCCTGGAGGGCCAGGTTTGGAACAGATCACCCTAGAAAAAATCTATCTATGTCAGTGCTTTCCAAACTGCCACTGTTGGCGACACACCAACGGCGGCAACGGCGGCGGTGCGGGGGAGCGCGCAGCAGCGGCGGCCTTGTGTTTTCTGCTAAAACGCGGAAGCGCTGATGGCGCGCCGCTGCCATCGTCACTGCCGCTGCCGTGCACGCCACCACCACCACACGCGCCCCCGTGCTGCCGCCATGCACGTCCACTTCCGGGTTGTGTCGCGACACAGTAAAGTGTCGCGACACACAGTTTGGAAAGCTATGATCTATGTGGTCATTCAGAGTCACCATTGACTTGATGGCACATAATCATAATTAAAAATATGTGATTGCACTACCCTTAACTTCCATCTCTTCCTCCCCTAGCAGCAAATAGTCTGCCAAAGAGACCTGTTTAGTGAAACACTCTGTACTTCCAGGAGCACACAGACCTCTTTTGGCCAAATGCAGCAGGGGTCCAGAAGCATCTTTGGTCCAGGGGCTGTTCTTTATCTTTGAGAGGGAACACTCTAGAAAGTGGGCAGAGGGGAGACATAGACATTGGGGTGGCTGGAGCCAAAGCCAAGCTCGATTTCATTTAAATTTAATTTTCAGTACCAGGCTGACCTCAGCTGATCTCAAAAACGCTAAGCAGGCTGACACTTCGCTAGTGTTTGTATAGAAGACCCAGAATGGTAGGTTAGACTGGGAAGTAAAATATATCCTAAAAGAAAACAATGACAACTGTTCTAGAACATTACCCCAAACCTACATGAATGTACCCATATATTTATATGGGAGAGTTTATTTTACATTTATTTATTTATTATTTTTTATCCCATCTTTATTATTTTTATAAATAACTCAAGGCGGCGAACATACTGAACCTAATACTCCTTCTTCCTCCTCTTTTCCCCACAACCACCACCCTGTGAGGTGAGTTGGGCTGAGAGAGAGTGACTGGCCCATGGTCACCCAGCCGGCTTTCATGCCTAAGGCGGGACTAGAATTCTCGGTCTCCTGGTTTGCCATTGGCTCCTCCCTAGGGCTGAGAGACAGGGACTGGCCCAAGGTCGCCCAGCCGGCTTTCGTGCCTAAGGTGGGACTAGAACTCTCAGGCTCCTTCCTAGGGCTGAGAGAGAGTGACTGGCCCAAGGTCACCCAGTCAGCTTTCATGCCCAAGGTAGGACTAGAATTCACAGTCTCCTGGTTTCTAGCCCAGCACCTTACCCACTAGACCAAATTAACTTAAATTAAGATGATGTATTTAACAGGACTGTTCTGTCCCTTATTAATTAATTTATTTTCCTTTTCTCATGTTAAAAATGACTATGTATTGCTTTCAGAAGGGCATTTGGGCACCACAGAGGTCTGGCAGGATCTAGGCATCCATGTGCCCCATATTTTAGGATATGTCAGAAAATTAATATTTATATCCCTAAGTGCACAATCCTGTATCGATGTTTCTGAGATATATCAGGGCTCAAGAGATAAACTTCTGAATAAACATGCACAGAATTATGATGTTATCCACTCATTCCCATCCTTCCTTGTCATATTTTTGCAAGAAATGCAAAAAACCAAAAGTTTCTCCAATGAATCCCTATGGAAGGTATAAGTTGGTATCCACTCAGAATGCTGCTGACTGCTCCATTCTTAAGCTCCTCCCTTCTGGTCACATGACCTCTTGGGACTGCTATTGAGGGGTTCCATTAGTTTTTTCAACCTTGTATTACATCACAATTGATGATGTCAGGATGAGCTTCAATGTTTTATGGCTGAGTTCAGATGAGTGAAACCAGCATTCTGAGGAAACTTAACTAGCTTATAAAGGAAAGTACAGTAGGGGAGACGAAACCCATCCCAAATTCCTCAGCCTATGAGCAACTATAACAGAAATATAGAAGTAGTAATTGTACACAGCTTTCAGATTTTTCTTGAAATTAAGTAAAACTGAAAGCATACCAGAGCAAAAGATGTAATCTTTCACATTAGTGGCTGGAATTCCAATAGATATTTATCTACAGGGAGAGTTACTGCCTAGCCAGTAGCCATCAGTTAATGAACCTTAATCAAAAGTACTTTCTTTTTTTAATTAAGAAAAGAATGTCAGTTGGTGCTTTGGATAGTTCTTTGTCAAATGAGAAGACTGATCCATGTTGACCCAGCCGATTTGCAGGCGGCTACCAGATGGATAATTCAAAATCCAATGACCTGAACTGAAATGAATCATTCAGTCCCAGCACAGCTACAGCACAGATTTATAACATACATTTAAATACAGCCCCACAGCTACCAAACCTGAATCCCAGCTAAGTTCATTTTCCTGGAAACAGTCATGAAAACACCAGGGAGAAAATGCAGGAGATGCATGAAGTCTGTCAAAGCGTTTGCACTTTTAAAAGTGTTACCTTTTTACATCCAGGAAACGAACATTGCCTAGTATTTATAGGATGCAATTGGGAACAAAATCTTATTTTGTCTGTTTATCAGGTTGACTTTAAAAAAAAAAAAAACCATGAACCCTGCTTTGAGCAATTGAGCAACCCTGCATTTTTGGTAATGTGTCTCTGAGCAGATTTGTGCTGCTAGATGCACCTTGGAAATAGAGTTTTCAACCCAAGTCTGTCTTCTCACCCGGCAAATGCTTGCTTTACATTTTTCTTCAAGAAGATTGCCAGCATACAAGGCACTGATGCATGATATTGAGTTCTGCAGCTGGATGTACCTGCATTAAAAGGCAGATCCTTTTCTCCTTCCTGGAAAGAGTTATCTGTGCAGAGGGATAATCAGATCTTGCAAGAAAAGTTTGTTATGATTGTATTACTTTGTACCATCTCAAACTTCCAGATAACACATGCCAGGCTTATTGTTCCAGACCCATGAAATTAAAACAATTGCTAACAAGAAAAACGCTTGCCACAGCGTGAATAACTGCAATCCCTCAATGTGCTTTTATCTTTTGATAAGTGGGGGTTTCTAATAGGGAAAGGCAGTCCTAATGAATACAAGTGGGAAGAAAGATTTCTGGGATTTGACTTCTCTGCTGTCCAAGGCCATATCTCCATTTGAACCTAACCTGGACACCTTGGCGCAGGGGTGTCTGCAGGGCATGGGCAAAGAAGTCAATATGGTGGCTGTGACACTGCAATCAAATCTCTGCTGATACACATAAAAATGGGCAGAACTTCAATTGCACCGTCATGGCTACCATCTTGACTTTTTTGCCCATACCCTACAGACATCCCTGATGAAAGGGACTAAGCAGCCAAGGCATTCAGAGTTGAGAAGAAACTGCAAACACCACCATTTCCCATTGTGCTCAAGGGATTCTGTAGTACTCTCGCAAAAATGACCAAGGGTTAATTTGGTCTTTCAGAATCTGAAAAGATGAATTCTTCCCAGATGCTTTTTCCCACTCCCCTTCCCATCACCCACTCATCTTTGTTGAGCGAATATTTTTTTAATTTTCTTTTTGCATGGATAAATGAAGGCTGGCAAGATTAAAAAAAAAAAGGGGGGGGCATCTGAATATACAAGATGAGTTTCATTTTCTATTACCACCACAGAAGGACTTAATAAAAATGTTAGCTCACCAGAACAGTTTCCCAAACTACCTTATTCAAACAATACCAACCACAATCATGCATACCAAATTAAGCCCCCGAGGAGGAGAGAATGGAGGAAAGGGGATGAATCAGTGTAATCCTTCCTCTCTGCAAGATCAATAACCAAGTATATGTTTCATCTTTCCTAGTATGCATCTTTACATGCAACAAGGTTTCTGGTCATATACTTCATATGCTACTGTATTTCAGAACTCTTTCAGTCCTTAACAACAGCAAATCTAACCGGTTCTATCCCTTAAATTGGTAGAAATCTGTGAAATGCATGTGTGTGCACGCACACGCACACACACACAACCATAACATATACATTCCCCTGTCTTTAAAATCGGTCACCCTGCAAACATGATTGGCCACATTCAGACGTCAAGCTACGGATTAGGAGAATGACGGTCCTTTCTCCCCAGCTTCTTCATCTAACTCCAGGAAGATCAGAAGAAAGTAACACAAATCTTTCACCAGTTTCAAGTTAAACATATACCTGGTTCACATGTTATGGTAAACCATAGTTTTATTAAAGAAACTGCAGTTCATAGCTGCTAGGCCTTCACAAGGGTTAACAGAAGGTCTGAGGTTCATGCATGGCAACCACAGTTGAATGTCATCTAGACACTGAACTTTGGTTGATCTTAATGGTGAATAATGAAAACATGCCAACTTCATGAAGTAAGCCTTCTTCTTGCTTTTTTTTTTTTTTTTTGCCACAAGTAACTGCAATCTATCTGGGTACAAAAAGATCCATGAGAAATCCCTTCCCTTAAAAAAAGGCTATGCTTTTTTTTATATTGAAGGCTTTGGGTGTCTATTCCTGCTTTTGATTGTGCTGTAGGAGATATGCTTCCCCCGCTAAGAAGCTTTATTTAAAATAATAATAATAATAATGTCTGCATTTTTATGCGATGTACAAATATTGACCCCTTCAACCCTAGGATGCTGATGTTGCTTTGCTCCCAAAGAACAGGAAAAGAGCAAAGAGGTTGTGTGAAAGTGAATTAAATGGTCATTATGCTTTGCGGTAGAGGATAACTAGCTGCTCTTGATTGAGCATATGAGATGGGCCCCATTACTGAGGTGGAGTATTGAAAACTGGCTGAATATCATTTTCACTGCTGACAGTGTATGAGAGAATGGTAATCTAAAACTGAGATAAGTCGCAGCAGGGCAACAAATATTTACAAAAATAATAAAGGCGGGATAAAAAAAATCTAAAAAAAATACACATGGTCACATGAGCAAGTGCTCCAAGAGAAAGAGACCTACAAAAATTAGGAACATTTGATTAGGTTCTTTGGCATTCACCAAATTCAGATTGCCCTTGTCCATGAATCATAATGGGGTCTGGCTTCTGTAATGCTTTCCTACCCCTTAATAAAACTCTCCTCTGGGTCACATGACCCGGAAGAGGGAGGGAGGGGGCTTAGCATGGAAAAGCTGGCAGCATTTCCAGCCACAGCCCATAGGGATGCATAGGGGTATTTTTTTTTCCTGAATGTTCTTCCCTGCAGCCCCTGGCCAGATCCAGCCCATTTTTGCTCAATCTTTCTTTTGCCACCTTTCCCCCCCCGCCCTCCGATACCAATTTTGGTTCCATTCTGTCCAGCTTTTGGAGAATGGCTAACTTGGCGAGAGGCAGAAAGAGTCCTGAGTCTCTTTCCATAATTTATTTCCAACATTCCGTTGGATTGGAAAGAATAACAAGGAAATGCCGCAAAAAGGGGATTTGATCTCAGCATGTTACAGGAAACTCAGGTGCGTACATAAGAGTATTTTCCTCTGTCGTTTCTGGGGCCATCAACTTTGTCATATTTATGGAGGAAAGATCCAGATGACCTTGTTTTCCCTGTGTCCTCCCACTGATTTTTACACCTTTCCTTTTCCCCTTTCCACTGTGCAATCTATTAAGGAGAACAAAGGCAAACAGCTGCACAGTATTTTCTTCAGTATCAACACCAGCAACTTAGCAGGAGTGAGCTAGCAAGCTCACTCTTTCACTGCTCGGATCTGACCCCAAAGAAAAACCGAGCTGCTTAAGGGTGTGAGGTTGGCGCTTAACTCAGAATAATCTAAGCATTTTATATGTGGAATGACTGCTCAGATCTCTGTTCTTTCCCTAAAAAAAGGTTGTAGTAGAAAGCACCAGGAAACTAACCATTAGAAAACTAAAGACTTAAAGACTAATTACTTCTATCCAGGGTGATTATGAACTGTAATTCCATGCAGAGTTCTTAGCAGGGTTTAAGTTAGAGTTAGCATCATCAGCAGTTCACAGGGTTTTTGCTATGATGGTTAAACTGATATAAAAATTGATTTTGTTTTAGTGCAATCCTATGCCCCCAGGAAATAAGTACTTCTGAGTTCAAAAAGACTTATTCCCAGATAAATGTGTGTAAGACTGTGGCCACACAATCTGTCCCTTGTCTCCTGCACAGAAATAAACTGCTCCCAACAATTCCAAAAGTCAGGCTTTTGGAAGCAAATATATAACGTTGTTCTTTGCACCTGCTGAAAGTTTTCATGAGCACACTAAAATGTAGCACTTGTTATATACCCTTTTGAATGTATTTCGGTTCAAATTCCTGGTCATGTGTTTAATTTCCAAGATGGCCTTGGCTAAACTGTTTTCTAACCCGAATTTACCTCAGAAAGTTCAAATAAGGCTACAGTGTTAATCCAGTATATTAGAAGGCAGGAAGTTTGACTGATTTTGACCCTTATTATTTAACTGATCAGATATATTTAGTTAGAAATAGGGAAGTGTTCAAATACTGTAGGCAATCACAAAAATTTCTCCTAACCTGCAGATTTTTGTCATATGGAAAAATATAGAGAGAACAGATTGCAAAAGGAAAAAAAAAGGATAAATATTCAGGCCAATTTGCATATATATTCTAACAACTTGAGGATACCGGATTTGGGCTGCAAAAATCCATATGTCCACACAATGACAATGAAGAGATATAGAAAACTACCTACTGCCACCTTGGAAACATTCAGGGTTTTGCAACCCAGATCTGATAGCCCTACATCATTTAGTTTACCATATTAAAAGGAGTTTGGGAAACCACTAATTAAAACTTAAGGAAAATGGTGAGCATGCATTTGGTTCAGTTTCTCCCCCCCCCCCCCCCCGTGTGGTGCAGCTATATACAAATCTTGCTCTCAGCTGTAGCAAATCAAAACCACTTTGGAAATATGAGATTACTGCTTTTTACAAAGCCAATACCAAATAGAATCATCCCCCAGCAGCAGAAAACTTCTAAATGAACTAACAACACTCTTCTATTCCCAGTTCTTAAAGTTCTTATTGACTCGGTTGAAACTGATGTGAATAATGCACCTCTGAAATTTTTGGGTAAAGTCTTACCATCCATAATATAAAAATAAGAAAATCAGTTAGATGTAAGAGTGGGCTTATATTGTACGCACCTCTACTTATTGTTAAATGTTATTATCTCCACCAACATGTTAAAAAAATGAGGAACTAAGACTGAAATAACATCCAAGTGATCCAAAAGAAAACATTGAGACTTTGATTCCTTTTAGATAATGTTAGTAATGGCATTGCTTAGCCAGTGAAGTTATTTGGAAGAAAACAGGACAGAATGAAAATAGAGGAAACCCCATCACTAACCTCATGTATATGTATATAACCATGGTATATCCATGCCACAATCCATGTATATAACCATGGTATATCCATGCCACAAGAATTCAGGGCTACAAGGACAAGCATCCACTAATATTTTGAAAGAATATAGAGTTCGATTGAGAAGATTATTGAAACTGCATAAAAATAGCAGCACAGTTTTCACGGTGCATAAACTATATTTTATACAACGGTTTCAAGGGTCGAAGTAGAGTCAACCACAACTCCTGGTACTTTCATGGATGTAGCCATGTAGCCTTTGGGTCAACAATATGGAAGTTGTTCAGCTTCCCGGTCAAGACCCCAAGCCTGGGATTTTCCAGCGGGTCTCCCATCCAACTCCCAAGGGCAGGGTTGATCACAAGATATGGTCAAAAAAGTCAAGATGGAAGCCACAATGGTACAATCGGAGCTCCACCTGGTTTTTACATGTGAAAACCAGGCGGAGGTTTCGATCACACCATCATGACGTTTTTGACCATCCCATCCCCTGCAAGGATCCCCAGCTAACTCCACCCAACCTTGTTTTGCTGATCGAGATTGATCAAGGTTGGTGAGATGTTTCCATCCAGTTGGCATAAGAGTAAAGTCTCCCTTGAGAGGAAGTCAACTCCTGATGACTACTCAGCATCAACATCTTGCTTGCTACTGCTTTTGACCAGGAGTCCCCCCCCCCCAAAAAAAAAATGCCTTCCTAGTCTAGCCTACAACAGCAAGATTTCATCAACAGCATTTATGTGTCCCTTACAGGCTTCCTCTTTTTTTCTCTTTAAACTCATATCAGCAGATCTTTCCCTGTGCTTCTGGTCATGTCATGTCTTAACTCAGCCCAGTGAAAAAAAGAGAGACAAAGAATCAAACTTTTCTTGAAAAAGTACACAGTTGCAATCCCATTGAAGACCCCCAGAGAATATATCTATCCAGCGTTTGCACATCGCTCCCGGCTTCCTGTTACTTCTTCCTACTCTCCTGAAGAATATGATTGGCCCAAAGATGAAAGGTTAATAAACTGGCTCCAAAAATAGACAGCGCCGGGCAGGCACAAGGACGCGCCGGCCCGTTCCTGCCAAGCGCTGGAAGTCGGACCGGTAAAGTTAGAAGGGTCGCCGTCCTAAGCCCCGCTTAACACGGAGTAATTCACCCTGAGCCAGCGGACAGATCCCTACGGACTGGGCAAGCAAGGGAATCCTTTGCTTCCTTCTCAAACGGCTGAATCAATCCCGCCCCGGAGGAGCTCGCTTGCATTTGCACGTGTATGGCGGGTGGCCGAAGGGAAGGTCAACGGCGGCGTTAGAGCCGTGCGCCTTTTTCAAATTACTTGCGGGCTGCACACACATACACAGAGGCACGCACACGTATATACCCAGGCGCGCATTATAGAACACACACGCGCGCATGTTTCTTTTTGTATACACACACACACACACACACACACAAATACACACAAACTCTGCAAGAGAGACCAAACACACTCCGGCTGGATCTTTTCCAAGCCATCCAGCCTCTCCGTAGCGCGGAAAGAGCGCACTTCTCTGCTATCCCAACGGGTCAAAGTTTGGTCTGGGCACTCGGAGGAGGTCCGCTGGCCCAGACTGGCTTCTTGGGTCCGGTTCAGCTGCTTTCTCCAGCCGCCGCCGCCGCCGCCGCCGCCACTTTAAAGGGACTCGCTTTAAACCGGTCCCGGGAAGAGGCGTCCCGCCACACGCTTAACCCCTGCGCCGCCAGATTTCTTCTCCCCGCTTCTCCTGTCTGCGGCTACCACGATTATTTCGCAGAAGCTGGGCGGGCAGCAACCACACCAGAGGACCACAGCTTAGTTGTTGGACCCCGACCTCGCCCAACCACAAACCCTGACACGGTTTCTTCTAAATGCCCGCGCGCGCACAACCCCCCCCCCCACATACACGTGCGTGCGCGTCTCCACGACCGCAAAGGGCCAGAGAAAAGAACAACCCCATCACTCAACCCAACCTGGTCGGACGGATGATTGCTCTCCGCCCGACGCACCCCGCGCATTTTCCTCTAGATGCCCGCGAGCGCTCAGACCTCCCTTCCCCCCGCGTACACGCGTGTGTACGTCTCCACGACCAACCCCCGCAGGGTTTACCTCGGCGGGCCGAGATCCGCGACCGTCGGACCACGAGAGCGGCGCCTCGGCGAAGAGCAAACTAACCTGCCAAAGGGATGGCCAGAACGGAGTGGAGGACGAGTCCGAGAGGCAAAAGCTGATGGGTCCACATGGGTGGCTGCGGGGGGGGGGGGGGGACTGGCTACCTGGTTTGGTGTGGAGGGGAGGGGGGCCTCTTCCCTGCTGGGGGGCACTATCCACAGGACCCCAAAGGTGGCAGAGACGGCAACAGAGAAGCCCGAGAGCGGCGAGCTGCTATTTATTGCGAGGAGCCCAGTTTTTGGTGCGCGGTTAACTGGAAAGCGCTGGGTCCCAACTCCCTCTTACGGTAAGAAAGCGCTTTAACAGCGTCCCCCCCCCCCCCCCGCCGCTCTCTCCCCGCCTTTCCTCCGAGCCAGCCCAGGCGGGGAGGGAGAACCGAGGGGCAGAGGGACCACGGCAGCGCAGCCAGCCAGCCGGCCGGCCGGCGAGAGCCCACGTTTCCAAAGGGGGCTGGTGCAAGGGGGACCCGCGTCCTAGCCCTCCAGGCGACGGGGAGAAGTCGCGCCTACCCAGGGACGGCCGGGATCTCCCGTTTTGTATCAGCTTCATCGATCCGGGATCACAGCTTTGGAGGATTCTTGTTTTCTTAAAAAAAAAAACCTCCCTGCTTGTAGAAAGCTAGCACGTTAGCTCGAAGGGGTTGATTTGGCATTTCTTCCATCATGCTCTCCCCTCTATTGAGAAAGTTGGTTGATGTTGAAGATTCGAGGTTGGATAAAAAGTCCAGATATCACAAGAAGATCCCTTGTGATACCTGGATTAGTTCTAATAAAGGTGCTGGAAGGGGGTGTTTCCTAACAGAGGTCTCTTTGCTATTTCTTGGTAGGGTATTGGAAACATTTCTTAGGGTGAGAGCTTTCAGATCTGGGGGAGAGAGAGAGAGGGAGAGAGGGAGAGAGAATGAGACTCTGCCAGGTTTGTTGGTCCAAAGTTCTGCAGCCTCAAGTAAACTCCACATCAACCAAATGAATAGCAATCATTTACACAACTGACTCAATCTCGGTACAGAATTAACCCAGTTCTTGGATTCACACAACTCATGGAATGCCACCCAAAGAAAAGCTTATGAATAACCAAGCTTAGCATATTGGTCAAATACAGCTGCTGGGAGTTTTATTGTCCTAGTGCCCAGGAGTCTTGTCTGCACTACAGTACATACATTAGGAAGGGACAGAAGGCCAGAGTAATGTATAAATATCTATTCATTATTATTGACAGTTGTTTGTACTGATTATCAGCCACTTTCAAAGAATTGTTCTTCTGAAAATCAGCAGCTAAATAAATGTGATGAGTAAATGATAATCCAAACCCTCAAATGTATTTCTCACCGTCTGTAAAGATTACTTTAACTGCTTACTCCAAAGCCCACACCTGAATTCTACCTAAAAATATTACATTTCCCTTGAGTCAACCTTGTCTCCTGTTGCTTATATGTCTTGGCAACATCATCTTCTCAGTATGTCTATGAAGGTTCTCAGTCATCCAGGTGGAATTGTCTGTAGCTTGAATCATGTCAAATGGATTTTTATTTTCTCAGTGGAAACGTTTCGCTCCTTATCCAAGGAGCTTCTTCAGTCTGAGCAAAGTTAGTAAGGGAATCCTTAAATAAGTTTCTAGGTGGCTGTGTGACCTTGCACCTGGGGCTAGGTCATGGTTATTTATAGAAATAACATCTCAAAAATAACCATGACCTAGCCCCAGGTGCAAGGTCACACAGCCACCAAGAAACATATTTAAGGATTCCCTTACTAACTTTGCTCAGACTGAAGAAGCTCCTTGGATAAGGAGCAAAACGTTTCCACTGAGAAAATAGAAATCCAGTTGACATGATTCAAGCTACAGATCATCTTCTCAGATTTTTTTTTCTAACTTCCCAGGCTAACCTATAAACTTGGATTTCCTTGAGGTCTCCCATCCCATTACTTGAGGTCTCCCATCCCATTACTAACCAAATCCAATCCTTCTTAGCTTTCTGAGATCCACTAATGTTGGCTGGTGCTGCCAGTCCGTCATTTTATTTGTAGCACTAGTTCCACCTGTTTGCTTTTTTTTCTTTGTTGTATTTAATTCTTCTTTTATGCAATGTCATAAAAGGTATCTTCCCCTTCCAGGTAAGTATGGTATAATTTAGGTGCAATTTATCAATTTTTAAAAAGATGAACTTTTCTACAAATCAAAAAATGATGCAGTGTTTTCACCTTGGCACAGTTTTTATGGTATTTTACAATCACAGAGTCTTCTTTTCTTTTAAATTTGAAATCTTCATATACTGTTTAGGTAATACTGTTTCTAATGTTCTTTTTTTCCCCTCTCTCATTTCATTTGTTATTGTTTGAACTTTGTTTATTTTTGTTTATAGTTTGTTTTTGTACTTAGGGGTTTTTTGTGTGTAATTTGGTTATTTTTTTTTCAAGCTTGTAGTAAAATAAATAAACTTTATTTTTTTAAAAAAAATCTTTTTTTCCCTTGATTTCATCATAGATAGGGCAGGAGAGGACATAATGAATAATGTTTTCTGCTTGGCCGGCACCACAGGGCCAGAGGTACTGTTCCATTGGATGTTTACAAAATCTCCCTTCAGGGTATATGAAAGGCATGGTCTGAAAACAGAAATATAGAAACCTTCCTTAAGAGAACATTAGTGATGTTGACCAGATTTTGGGACAGGCTTCTCTGTTGCTTACAAGGTGGTAGCAAGATGATGACTTTGAAGATTATACCACCGTAACATCTCTACAAGCATCCGATTTGCAAAGTTTCCCTCTGATGTTTTCACTGTTCCAAGAACTGAGATCCTTCTAAATAAGAGAGGGAATATACTGTAGATATAGGAAAGGAAACTGGAATTTGCTGCATAGGTTCTACCCACGTGATACAAATATAAACTAAGTAAAAAGGTAAAGGTTCCCCCCGCACATTTGTGCAGTCGTGTCCGACTCTAGGGGCCGGTGCTCATCTCCGTTTGTTAGCCGAAGAGCCATCGCTGTCCGAAGACGCTTCCACGGTCATGTGGCCACATGACACGCGCAGAACTCTGTTACCTACCCACAGAAGTGGTACCTACTTACAGTATCTACTTGCATTTGCATGCTTTCGAATTGCTAGGTTGGCAAGAGCTGGGGCTAGTGCAGGAGCTCACTCCGCATGCAGGGCTAGGGATTCGAACCTCCGAACTTGTGATCTTCCGATCGACAAGCCTGGAATCATACCCACTGAGCCACCATGCCCCTTATACTAAGTAGACACTTAAACTAAGTAGACACTTCTAATTTCTTGTAGCACCTTAATAGTGCCAGGCTATTTTCAGGACCGCCTGTCTCTGATTGCTTCTGCTCACCCCGCCAGATCTAACAGGGAGGGCACGCTCCAGATCTCCTCAATTATGTAACATCATCATCCTGGATTCTGGAATCATGCCTTCTCTTCTGCAGCATTTGCCCTCTGGAGCAGCATCCCCCCCCCCACCGGGAGATTCGCAAGGCCCCCACCCTCTCAGCCTTCCATAAGGCACTTAAAACCTGGTTGCTCTCACAGGCATTGGGGCTGAGAAGTTAAGAAGTTCTGCTGGTTGATGAGGTTTACTGCTGTGTGTGTGTGTGTGTGTGTGTGTGTGTGATTGTTTCTGACCCTGTGGATGAGAGATGGATTATTTTGTTGTGGTTTGGTTTGAACTTGCTCTACACCACCCAGAGCCATTGTGATGAGATGAGTGGCCATACAAATAGTCTAATTAAATAAATGGTGCAAGGTGAATTCTTACTGAAAATTAGCTCTGCTTCCATCCTAAGACAGGCAGAAAGAGTGCCCTAAAAGGAGGCCCTGAATCTTCTTTAGGAAACTGTTCTACTAGCTTTGTCCCAACTGGGCAATGATCTTCTCATCCCACACCCAAATCTCATCCCCATATAACATCTGACTTTTCATCTTGGCAGGAAATATTTTGAGGGTGGTTGCTCCTTTTAATTTGATTTTTTTTAAATAAGTTTTTTTACAAAGTAAAAACAATACAAATTTAAAAAAAAAGAAAGAAAAAAGAAAAGAAAAGAAAAGAAAAAAGAAAGAAAGAAAGAAAGAAAGAAAGAAAGAAAGAAAGAAAAGAAAAGAAAAAAGAAAAGTAAAAGTAAAAAGATGATAAGATAAGATAAGATAAGATAAGATAAGATAAGATAAGATAAGATAAGATAAGATAAGATAAGATGATAAGATGATAAGATGAGATGAGATGAGATGAGATGAGATGAGATGAGATGAGATGAGATGAGATAAGATTGGATGGATGGATGGATGGATGGATGGATGGAAGGAAGGAAGGAAGGAAGGAAGGAAGGAAGGAAGGAAGGAACGGTTTCCGATCTTTACAGTAGTTATAAATGCATTTATATTTTACCCTCTCGCTCTGAGGTTACATCGTGGCTTCCTTCTTTCCATATTATACCCTTTGTTATCATCAAACCCATAAATCACAAGTTCATTTTTTTTCTATTTTCAGCAAAAAGTCCATAAAGGGTTTCCAGTCACCGACAAATGTAATTATTGTCTTTCCCCTAATCAAACAAGTCAATTTTGCCATCTCTGCAAATTCTGTCATCTTCACCAACCCTTCCCCCATTGTGGGTATTTCAGAATCTTTCCATCTTTGTCCATATAATAATCTCACCGCACTTACCATGTAGAAAAACAACTGTCCACAAGTTTTTCTAGTTGTCTGTCCATTAGTCCCAATAAGAAAAGTTCTGCTTTCAGTTGAATATTAATTTTTAAAATTCTTTGCATCACTGTGTGTATTTGAACCCAAAATTTTGTAGCTTTTTTACAAGTCCACCAAGCCTGATAAAACGACCCTTCATGTTTTCCACATTTCCAACATAGATTTGAAGTACCTTTATACATTCTAGAAAGTTTTTTCTGGTGTCATATACCAACGGTACATCATTTTGTAAAAAATCTCTTTTAAATTACAACCTAATGTGAAAAACGCGGGTGCTCCTAATCACCTTCCTTCAGTGCCACTGCCATCTAGCTGGCTGAGTTTACCTGTGACCTTTCTCTTAATCTCTCTCCTTTAGGTACACATTTTCCTCCAAGACCCACTGGGGATGAGATGCTGGAAAAGCCTGCATCAATCCGTTTTCCTCCAATAAGTCATTTATTTTTTTGTTTCATTGCTCTTCTTTCGTCTATGTTGCAAGCAGCCTCAAAGGAGAACATCCTCCTGCGCACAGACTGGAAGCCAAAACAGAAAATTAAATGGAAGTGAAACTTGTACTGTAATACTAGAGTTGGCTAGAATGGATAATGTTCATTGTTTTCATTCTGAGCAGTCTCAGATTTCTTCCTAGTTCCACCCCATACTGTAGCTGGCAAGGAAGTTAAAAACAAGAAGACAAACGCGGATGCCTTTATGTTGGATCACTTATTTCCTTGTTATCAGCCTTTTTGTTATTGGACCATTGGCAGTACAGAATTTATAAAGTAAACTAATCCATCAAAATAAATCTGTCAGCAGCTGGCAGTTTCCATGTCTTTGGTAAACTTCACAGGAGTCTTTGTTAATGCCTTTAAAAAAATGCAAGTTTTTTACAGATCCAAAAATCCTTATTAAAAAAGGAAAGCTAATCATCTTTAGAAGTACTGTATAAGCAATGTAGAACATATCTGAAGTAAACAGGATTAATGATAAAGGGCCTATTAAGTGGTGAAAAAAGTAACTCACTTGGAGAGTTGATTTAAATGCTTAATTCTAAATTTAAAATCATGTATTTTCTTCCCCAAAATACATCCAATCCAGCCAAACCAGCAGTCTCCAGAGAATTATTGATACAGTTCAGCATCACAAGTGGGGCGTGGTGGCACAGCAGGTAAGACGCCAGGCTTGTCGATCGGAAGATCACAAGTTCAGAGGTTTGAATCCCTAGCCCCGCGTGACAGAGTGAGCTCCCGCACTCGCCCCAGCTCTTGCCAACCTAGCAATTCGAAAGCATGCAAATGCAAGTAGATTAATAGGTACCACTTCAGTGGGAAGGTAACAGCATTCCGCGCGCATCATGTGGCCACATGACCGTGGAAGCGTCTTTGGACAACGCTGGCTCTTCGGCTAACAAACGGAGATGAGCACTGGCCCCTATAGTCGGACATGACTGCAGAAATGTGCGGGGGGAACCTTTACCTTTACCTTTTCAGCATCTCAACCTCAACTGTCAGTCAAAGCAGGGTCCCTAAACCAAGGGAGGCAAAGGTTAAGCCTTTCCTTGATGTTCAACATCTCCCTGTTTTCCATGACATTTTCAAGAATTCTTTAAGTTGGCAAGCCACAGTGCCAAGTGCCAAGTTTAGTTGCAGGGCAGTTTGGGGGCCAGAAAGATTTCAGCTTGGACTATCCTGGCTTGCTAATTTAACTTCTGGAGAATAGATGTCTGCTGATCAGCTATGCACACCCTTTGGAAGCCATTTGGGGAATAAGGACTTCTCCCTCTTGTGAACATGCCCATCACATGCTCTCAAAATTCCGAAGGTACTCCTGACACAGAAGGAGCTGTTAAACTAAGAATATTGGACATTTATTTATTAATTTAGTTCCATTTAGGCACTGACCGACGTTGTGTTGAAGAGGGATGGAGTTCTGTTGTGGTACCTGGAGTTGCTTTCCCAGTTTTTGAAAGCCGTCTACTGTATGTAGCCTCTTTGTGGGCGGTGGCGGTGGGAGGAATGCGGGTCTCCCTAAGGGTTGGCTGTCGAAAGAGGCATTTTGGTGCCCCCCCCCCAGCCTGGCGCCCAGGGCACATGCCCCGCTTGTCCCCCCCCCTAGTTGCGGCCCTGTCTGAAGAAACTAAAAAGCATTAATTTCAACATATATACTTGGACACCAATTATTTCTATTCCTCCACTGTACCATTTATTCATACTTTTGCTTCCTCTTCTGTGCATAGCTACCACATTGTAGGGAATTTCCTATGAACATTTAGCTTTCTTAGAAGACTTTGATCAGGAACTTCTTCAAATTTCTGTTGGAAGTCCAACTACCAGATCCTTCAGCTGTACATTTTTATTTATTTCTTTGATAGTATTTCTAGCCACCCCAATCTCCAAGGATTGATGCTTTCAAAGCATTTTAGAATTGTAGCGAAACTGTCTGTTCTGGAGATGTTCCTTCTTCAAGAACATGTTCTTCTCTCCTCGGTTTCTCTCTGTCTCAAATAATGCTTTGTACTCCTTTATCCAAAGGAGACAATCAGCTCATTGGCCTTTATTTCCACAATTCTCTTTTTTAAAGGCTGCTGATGGAAAAGACAGTTGTGGATACACATACATATTTTTGTTAGCTAAGCAAGTTCACATGAGAATTCTTCAGAAGCCCTGAAATGTATGTTGTATGTTGTAGCTGGCTTATTTTCCTCTTGGCAATAAAATGTAGAACTTTATCGATTTTCAGCACTGTTTGCCCAGACAACAGTCCTGAAAATGTCAGGTGAGGCATCAGTTTCTGCCTTTCATCTTCTGTAAAGCATTCCTTCAGCCTCTACAATCTCTGCAATTTATTTGCTGTCTCTTAATTTCCTAGACATCAATCTTAACTATAAGCCCCCATCCAAAACAAGCCACAATGATTTCAATGTGACACGTACATCATCACCTTGTTGTAGAAACTGTGTGCTTATCTTACAATGTAATGACATATGATGCAAGTGCACAAGTCGTGATGTTTCCTGATGATTTCATCACATGTTCACATGTTGCCATTCATCCCCCCTCCTTATTCCCCTCCCCCAGGCCCATTTAAACTATATTCCTGCTATGATGAATTTAAATAGCATTTTATTGCTGGTCTTAATGTTATTAACAATATGTTCCTCAAAATCTTGGCAGAGGGGGCTTTTCATCTGCACACTTTTATGCAAGTTGGTGTTCCTTTTTGTTCTCTTTATTTAGGCAAGACTTCCATTTTCTGAAGGAAGTGAGCTTTCTCTAATAGCTTCTTTGACAGCGCTCATTAATCAAGTTGGTGACCTCTTAGACTTAATGCTACTAACCTGAACTTGGCTACGTATGGTTTTGAGTAACTTTCAGGCATTCTGTGAGAAACTTGGTATTTCTGTTCAATATTATGTTTACCCACCTACCCAACACAAAACCTTTCAGTGAATTGTGACTATATTTAAAGGTGCTAATGATGAAGGATTTTTAGCATACAAGTACATTTTGTGTTGTTCCAGGTTTAATCATTATAATTTGCTCATTCAGTGTGAATGTGTAAGCTCAGATGATATAGGATGAGGTATGTTTGATGACCCTTTATATATGCTAGTAATTGTGATTTTACAGACAAGAAATGATCAGTGTCTGTGTATGACTTGGTCATTCTTGAATGAGGGACTTAATTTCCCTGTCATTTGAGACTGGATGAAATTTCAGCAACTGGTGAGCTTTACAAATTGGCCAGACTTGGAACATACTCCTATTAGAGAATCATAGAGTTGGAAGGGAACTTGGAGGTAAGATTATGGATCGAACCAAGCCATCCTGCATTTTTTTGAAGCAGGCAACAAGATATGAATTGAAGAAATAAACGGAGTATCTGTAAAAATTAACCTAAAATTATCCAATTCAACAGGACCTTTGCATGTGAACCAGATAAATTCCTTCACTGATCTTTGGATTACTTACACACTGGCAATACAGCAAAGAGGAAGAAATCAGTATGTTCTGATACCTAATAAAAGTCTGTTGTTTCCCACGAACATTTTGCTTTCTCTGTCTCCTATCTGAAGCACTTACATTGCATGTTGGATCCCCTTCTCTCTTTGATATGTCCAGGGGTCAGAGATGATCAAAGGTCAGATGTGTGTGTTAGAACAAGTTAACAAGGCTATCTCAAGTATAGCATTTATAAAAATTGCAGTAACATGAAATGCTGTGTTGAAGTGTTACCTCTCTGTTATATTGAAATACAGAGAGAGGTAAGAAACCACACTGAATACTGGACACAGTGAGGCTACTGAACTGTAAGCTTTGCACACAAGCTAAAGAAGCTGACAGGCCAGTGGAGGACAAGTGGTGCAGATGAATTTGGGACTCTTTTTTTTCTGGAAAGGCAGAAAAATCTGGGTGGCTGGGAAGAAGAGAGAAATGCAGCCCAGGATGCCAGAACAAGGAATGCTGGAGAGCAGAAAAGACTAGAACTGGGATCCAGAGGAGAAGTCATAGGACTTTCCTAGAAACTTAACAAAGAGTTTTCAGAAGTTAAAATCTTGAGAAATCCCCAGTTCCACATAAGTAATACTGAGAACCCCTCAAAAAGTCCAGAAAAGGGGGAGAAGACAACTGCTTGTGTACAGGATGGGGAGCTTCATGAGAAGGGGGTAATGAACAGTATAAACTTATGTTTCAGAGGAAGCTCTAGGGAGCAATTGAGTTTGTTACTGCTTTACCAACCTCCCTGCCTAACTGCTCACCTGTTTAAAAAGGGGCAGAGCTTTGATCACATGGTTCCAGCCATCAGCTGTACTTTTTGACCTCCCCCTCCCTGCAGACATCCCTTTTTCTCCCTGTTGAACTATGATATAGTGTATAGTTTTCAGAGCTAAAGAAAATTAAATCACCTAAAAAGCTGTGCTTTAAATTTGATGACATAGATCTTTGTTTAAGCCCATATCCTTAATCACATGAACAATTTACTTTTGGAGATAGAGACGAAGTTATGCATTCCAGACTATTCAATATGAGATATCAAAAAAACTCTGGGTATTCAATTATGCATTCATGCATAACCAGGTGAGGTTTTTTTTCTCCCCAGATCTTCTAATACTTGCATAGAATTTAGGCTTGCAGGCAGCCTGTCCACAGTTCAATGTAACATCATGTAGACTCTACATAGAACAGAGATCAGAATTCTAATTTTTAGAATAAAAGAAGTGTGTAAGTTAGAAGATTCAATCTTACAACTGCTTTCACCTCAAATGACTCCTCTTCCCATGTGAAATTTTGGCAGAAGAAAGTACCTTAGGTTTAAGAAAGAGTTAGATATCTCATCTACACTTTTACTCTAAAATTGGACTCCTATATCTAATTATATATAACTGATATAGAACCAAAGTTAACCAAACCTTTCTGCCATGAACATGGGAAGTTTGAGCTTTTCTGATTCAAAAAAACAAGAACGTCCTAAATGTTTTGAAGCATTTTGTCTTACCATGTTCCATTGCTTTCTTTACTTCTATACATGTTGAATAACTAAGGATGCTCTGTGGGTTCAAAAATGCTCCAGTTTATTATGGTTGGCAAGTCTTGGTGAAAAACAAGGCACTGTAATTTTACAGAAGGATTCATTCATTGAAAGACACTGATGGATCCAAATGTTTCTCTGATTGGTCTTGCTGAAATTTTCCATCACTACCTAATGAAATTTTAATCAGCCTCCGAAATGAGAAAATAACTCATGTAGTTAATTTTTGGGGTGAACATTTTCTTCTTCTCTGAGTGCAAGAATAAATAATTTCTTTAGAAATTCTAAATGCTGGGAAGGTGGCTAGAGTCAGTAATCGGAAAAGTCTTGGGGCCAACTTGATTGAAGACAGATTGTGTTTATACAATCAGGGCAGATCTCATATGATTTTCAATTCTATTTATTTTAAACATTTTCCCCTGCTCTTTAGCCAAGAAAGTCCAGAATGGCTAATGTGCAGACAGTGAAAATGAGACAGTTTCTAACTTCAATGGCACAAAAAAGGGGAGTTTTCTTTGGTAGGAATGATGGAATTTATCTATTGCAGTGCATCCTTAGCATTATCCAACCACCATCTTAGCTCACCAGCAGTCAAGAAATGTGCCCCAGACTAGACTTGGTAGAATAGCAATGAAAGCCTTGGAAAATATATTCAAATGCCTTGATGTGCCTATACCTACAAAGATTATTAACTGATTAGTCTTATGACCATATCGAAGTTCAGAATTGTGTAGGCAATGGTTTCCCCTGGGAGACTTTATGGAAGTGAAAGTTAGACTTTGAGGAAGCAGAATAGAATAAATATCAACACTTCTGAACATTGGTGTTGGAGAAGGCTCCTGAGAGAATACCACGGATAGCCAGGAAAACCAACAAATGGATCATCAAAGAAATCAATCAAAAGTTGCCACTCAAAGCAGAAATGACCAGGTTTAAATTATCATATTTTGGACACATTCTCTCTTGAGAAGTCTATAATGCTAGGAAAGATGGAAGGAAAGATAAAAAGTGGATGATCAGCAGCAAGGTAAATGAAGTTCAAACGAAGCCATAGTACACAGTTGGAAGACCTGAAGGGTCAGGTTGGGGACAAACCATCCTGGGAAAATCTATGCAGTTGGTAAGAGTCAACACCAATCTGATGGCACATGATCATCATCTTAGCTCACGACACAGAGGGCAGTCCACTGTGCAACTGTGTGCAGTTAAATGTTGCCATCAAAACAGTCCTACTGGGTGATTTTTGCCTAATACTTTAGCTGTTGGTTCATGCTTCTCATTATACTTCTACCTTGTCCCCTACTACCTAAACCAGTGTTTCTCAACTTTGGCAACTTTAAGATGTGTGGACTTCAACTCCCAGAATTCCCCAGCCAGCATGGGAGTTGAAGTCCACATAACTTAAAGTTGCCAAGGTTAAGAAACACTGGTCTAAATCATCTGCAAATTGTGATAAGATTGAGTAACCCATTCTCACGTGACATAAAACACCAAGAGAAAGGAAGGGGGGGAAAATCTCTGCACCCCACCTTTTCCAGGTTCAAGGGTCCACTAAAAGTTCCTCATTTGAAGGACTCCAAAAATTTTGGACTTGGAAACTCAACCAGTCCTTGCTTCCCAGCTATACCTAGAGCAAACATTTGAAACGTAGTAATAGGAAAAAAACATTCAAGGTTTGTCAGATTGAATTAAAAAGATGTTGGTTAGTGTGTTTACCTAAATGGAAGACTATTCATCTTTCCCAAATGGATCTTTAAAATGAGAGGGTTATTCTGTCCAAATGTTCCATGGGGTGGGGTGGGGAGATGATCATCTTAAAATCAGGTTGCCTTCTTTTTAGGGAAACACACCGTCTTGTTTTTTCATGTTCCAACTGAGTTTAAGAGAAGGTACCTTTTTTCCAGATGCTGTGTTCATATGAAGTGTCATTCCAGGACTGCAGCAGGAAAAGTCTCCTAGTGCTTAATACAACACATTACAGTTTAAGCTAAGCCCGCATACATTGATCTTTAAGATGCCATAAAACTTTTCATCATTCTATCTGCTACCAATCACTGATGTGAAAGGATACCTGCCCTCCAGCTTTTAATTCAAACACAAGAACTTTTTCCATACAATGCACTCCTCATTTTATTAGGATCAATAAGAAATTTTCCACAGAATGCTGTACATACGAGATTTGCAAATAAACATTAACTGTAATGTAATTGTCTCATTTAACTGTACTTGGAAATTAAATAAATAGAAGTTGACAAAGTCCTTAATGAGGGACACAAGACTGGAGCTGGAAACGTGAAAAAAAGGCTCAACATAGCTAAATGGCACCTTTATGTGAGAGTTAGTGTTCTTCATATAAATCTTGTAGTAACTATTTTCTCAGCCAAATGTACCTAACAGTTATTGTGAGAGTTAACTGGTGGGAGCTTTCGAGAGATCCTTGAAAGACAACACAGAATGAAAATATAATAAATGCAGACAGATAAATTACACATTACAATTAAAGAAGCTGGCAGTCAACCCAATATATTGTCAGTGATGGAAAACAGTTCAAGTTGGGTTTATTCCATTTCTCTTTCTCTTATTTTAGCCCAAAGTTGAATTCTTTGTGGTTTTTCTATAAAATGCCATCATGCAAAATATGTTTTTGTGTATGTTCTCCCAATAGCTATATGTTTATATCCACATTTCCTGGCATACTCTTTTTTTAATGTAATTTCTCCTAATGCAATGCAGTTTTTCACATACTAGTCCTAGTATATAACATGAATACACACCTTTCTTTAATGCAGACTTGCTACATTAAGTTCATATATCTCTCTATCTCTCCATCATCTCTATCTATCCCTATCCCTATCCCTATCCCTATCCCTATCCCTATCCCTATCCCTATCCCTATCCCTATCCCTATCCCTATCCCTATCCCTATCCCTATCCCTATCCCTATCTCTGTGTCTATGAACTGCCTAACAAAGCTTAAAAAAGGACATATTTTGATATATCAATATAACCCCACTGTATAAAATTGCATCAAAATGCAATTTAACCAAGCATACTATTTCTAACAGTAACCAGCCAGATGCCTCCAGGTAAACTGGAAGTACTACATACATTTAGCATCCATCTTTCTCATTTTTTTTGCTTGTTGCTAATCATCAGGAAGACATCTTCTGATAATGAGTCCTGTACATTCCCAATCTCTCTTTTGCTTATTATTTCCTCATCTGCTCCAAAGAATCAAGCACCTCTTCTCTCTAGAATTTGACCCATGCTCCACATTGAGCTTTCTCAAAGCTACCTTCAGCACAAATACATCTGGGTTTTGATCCCCAGGATTAAACTAAATTGTGGATGACCTGCAATTAAGCTACAATGTGTTTCCAAAAGAGGACTGATCTGTCATCCCAGAGGAAGCAAGGGTGCAGAAAAGTGGCTCCAGACTGGGCCATAAGCTGATAATAACTAACAGAAGCAGGCCAGTGACCAATATAGTAAATTTTATGGGGAGCGTTTTAGATGATGTGCGTTGATGGCATTGTAAACATTTGTGGAAGGTGCACTGAACCCAGAGCAGAATGAAAAGTAATTGATGGCTCTACAGTACACATTTAAAGTATTTGTGACAGCCTTTATGTATAAAAAGCTATACTGATTTTCTTGACCAAGAACAACACTCAATCAACTTGAATATGGTGCAAAGAAGTCTTGTTGGCATACATTTAAGAGCATAATGGGGGGGGGGGTTAGTGTGTCATGAAAACAGGAAAATGGGGTTGACCCAGCCAATTAATCCTGCAGAGATTAAATTGAGGCCCAAACAGACTTAGTATTTTTGGAGGCTAAAATAACTCCACCTGTTCACTGTGTTGTATGAACTGCTATCTGGGAAGGTTAACTAGTCCATGCCTATTTTAAAAGCTAAACAACATCCTACAGAGGCCTTGCTGTAATGGGTCATCTCTAATAACAGCAGCTCTAATGTTGTTTTTGCAGCCATATGGTGGGTTGGGAAATAGGCAGATATGGGGGAGTAGGAGACCTCAAACCTGGCCACATGAAGCTAATTCCAACTGCAACCCCATTGGGGTTTCTTGTTCTTGTTTATATTATTATTCCAGTGGGAAAAGGGGTAGAACCAGTAGCTTCCTTTGCACTGGCTAGGATGAATGTAAAATGATCACAATGTTCCAATAAATTTTGAAGTTTTTAAAGGACTTCAAAGTAGAGGTGCTCTTTTTTATCTGTTGCTATGCATATCAAAAAGGGGTGGGGCTTTGATTACATGATTGTAGTTACCATCTTGACTTTTTGCTTGCCCCCTGGATGACTCTGGAACAAAGCATCAAACTACACATGATGCTTGTTATGGAATGTGCAGTTGACACCCATGGTTTTGATTAGTTAGAAAAGTTCTTCTCACTTAACTCTTCAACAATCTTTGTACAGACTCAATTATTTGGCCACAAAGTAATTGCTATTGCTTACGTCTTTCAAAGCATTAGGTTTCCCCTTAATATTGCTTAATTTTGGTCTGGTTTTGCCACTTGAGGACGATAGACCTGGATTACTTTAACATGCAGAACAATGTCAAAAAATAATTTTGTAGAGAGTACCCTACATCAGAAGAGGTGGTCAAAAGTAGCTCTAGAAAACCTCTGTACCAGCTAAAGTCTATAAGAGACTTACATATCAAAGTGCTTCTTAGCTATTGATTCAGTCATTTCTAGCTCTTCCAAGTTCTGTTTGAAGAAGACATCCTATTTGTGTGTTTCTAGATGTCCACAGTTCCATATGTCTAGTCTATAATCCATAGGGCCATACTCTTGGCTCAAGATCAAAAGAATCCATGATGCCTCAGCATAATTTCAGTCAATTCTATTTAATCTGTATCTACAGTTATCTTCACCCATAGACCACTGTCAAAAAGTGGACTATGGTTTGTTTGTTCATGACAGCCTGGATTAAGGGGAAAAAAAATCTCAGATTGCTTCATGATTCTCCTAAATACTGTATTCTTCTTCTCTTCTTACCTCTAGATGTATTGGAGAAGCAGGAGCTGGTAGTGCTTTTCCTGCACAATAAGACCTCTGGACATGGAGCAGTAAAAATGCATTCACCAATTTATGCAAGCCTCAGGAGATCCTGTATTATTGGGAATAGCAAAGCTGGCTGGGGAATTCTGGGAGTTGAAGTCCACACATCTTAAAGTTGCCAAGGTTGAGAAACACTGATCTAGTGTCTGCCTGGAATGGGTGGGTAAAAGGGGTCTTGGACCAGATTACTCCTTTGTGGCCTCTCCCTGTTTGTCAACCCCAGGGGGCTCCCTGGTTTTCTGAGGTGCTGTAAGAGAAAGACAACGAGTGAATCTGACTTAGCACATATAAGAGCCTGCATTAGGCATTATTCCATGGCAATAGCAGCAACAAAATATATCTATTTTTCCACTCTTTTCATATTGCAAATATCTAGCCAGTGGTTCTTTTCAAGGCAACCTGTTTCCTACTAGGGAGAGAGAGATAACAAAAACATCTATTGGGCCACTGTGAAGAATATTAGCAAGAATCTGACAGATAGAATAATGCAGATCCACTTGGTTTTGGACTCTGACTGGACAGGTCCATCAAAGCAACTGCCACACAGTCTTGCTCAATTATCTGATGTTCAATATGGTGGTAAGATATCTTTGTATCTTACGATCATAAGAATTTTAGTTGTTCCCTAGGTTAACTTTCCAATATGCTTTCTTCCAGATGTGTGGGATTCCAGTTATCATAATATCTAGCATAGAAAACATGCTGGGAAATTATGGGAGTTGAAGCCCTGAACATCTGGAGAGCACCAGGTTGAGGAAGGCTGTGCTATGAAACATCCATTTGTGATCTGTAACGTGGGTATCATGGATGATATCCCAGATCTGCTGCCTGTAAATTGTACCTTTGGCAAACCAGTGTATTTTCCATCAGATTGGATTTCTGAAATGAAATCCTGGGGTGCAGCATTGCTTTTATAAAAATTCAAAAGAATTTTTCAGAACACCAAGACTATACACTTTTACAGTCATCTTACTACACTAGTAAAAAGGGTTAGGTAACCATTACAGTTCATTTTAAGTTGTTTTACTTTATAGTTGGTCAGAATAGCAAATGCAGATGTCCTAACTCTGGATCTGGATTCCCTGTCTGAGATAATCTTGAGCCTGTTCCTGGAGGATGTCCGCATTAATAGGGAGGCCATTCATTTGATGATTCTCAGGGTCTATGGCTGCCTTGAAAACCATAACGCTGATTGTGCTATAGATCTGTGTTCTGGAGATATGTTCTGGAAGTCATGTTTTTGAATTAGCTTTTTATTCTGTAGATATGATAGAGACTTATGGGGGGATATGACTTCAATGTCATCTTTACCACGGACAAAAAAGTAACTGGTGAAGATAGCTTGGCAATGCAATTACAATAATCTATCTCCAATAGCTGCTGACAGCAGTGGACTTCTATATTACTTTCTAGCTAATCTGGCTGAATTCAGGACCTGCTTGAAAATTCAGTCAAAAGTTCTAATTTACTTTTCCTTCATGCCTGAATCAGATGATTAATACATTTCTGCAAGAGGATTACTTGCTGCTCACCTTCAGCAGGTGGTTATTAGAACTTTCCTTTACAAAATCTTTATTAGAGCTCATTCATCTGGATAATGTTGGTACTGATGCCTAATTTAATACTTTTGTGTGCTTGGGAAAATAGATGAAAACACTTTCCCAAGAGAGGCATGTTAGTCTGTTGCAGTAAAAATACAACCAAATCCACCTTTTATGGCACCTTAAAGACCTTAAAGATGTTATTATCACATAAGCTTTTGTGGAAAATGACCGTGTCTTCAGATAATGGACTGAATTCCTGGAAGAGAGATTTTATAGGGTCAGAAGGGTGGAGGGAGAGAAAAAAGAGAGGAAAAATTGGAGGAGGGGACTAAGAATAGGCAAGTTTGCTTTGGGGACTGGGAGACAGGGAGACAAAATTGCTTAGATAGCGGTCATAAATAATGTAGGGAGATCTGTACTTGTAAGTCCTTGGCAGCACAATCAGCAAGGAATCTTATGGCCTCTGAAAAACCAGAATTTCCTTATCACACCAGTTCTAAAGCACTGAGAAGTTCATATACTTATGTCACAGCTGCAGTTTAGAGGAAGAAAAAAGGGAGGGAAAATTGCAAAACGAAGAGGAGAAATGCAGGGTTGCTTTTGAAATGGCCAGACATGGAAGCATCCATAACGTTATATTAAAATAATTTGAAAAGTTAAGTCAAGTTCAACTTGTGGTGACTTCATCGATATATTAAACATGCGGTTTTCTTGGCAATAAAATGGAAGTAGTTTGCTGCTGCTTTCTTGTGGGATATGTATATTTTTTAAATTTCCTGGTGTAGCCTACAGCCTTCGGATTTCCTACTGAAATAATGACCAAGTTCATCCCCATTTAGCTTCTGAGCTCAGAGAAGGCTGCCATTTGCTAAGATTAAAACAATAAGATGACATAATTGTCTATATCAACTTTTATCTGATTTCAGATCAGGTTTGGTGAAGAAACTTCTTTAATTGCCCTTTTAGATGACCCGTGTCAACAGAGTCATGTAGAGCTATCAGATCTAGGCTGTAAAAATCCAGAGAATCACTAGATGGTAGTAAAGGGTTTCTGTATCCCCTTGTTGCTGTCTACAGGTTTTCAGGATATTTGCAGGCCCAGCCCAACAGTCATAAGAATGTGATCCTATTGTTCCCATGAACCTGTCAGCAGTTTTTCATAAAACCAGTCATATTTTCTTTTGGGACCACCTCTCAGATGGCATTACTTTGCAAAGACTCCATTCTTTACCAAAAAGGTAGGTCCCAAAAGATAGTACTGCCAGAACTTTATTTGTTGCTATTGGAGTGCAGTTTTGTCTCAAGTATTTAATATCCATTTGAATCCATTGGGATAAAGTATTCTAAGTCATAGCATCATTAAACTGTGAATGATAACACAACTATACTTTTTATCTGATCAGACTAAACAAACAGTGTTCCTGAACTAATGATAGATATTTCCCTAGATGAGGTTGAATAAATTAGAATTCAATCCAGAGAAGATAGTAAACAACAACAGAGAAAAAAGGAAAATGTTTTCAAGATGCAATGCTATCTAAAGCATTAGTTTTGTAGTATGAGTTGTTTTATGGACCCTGCTTTGCTTCTGGATATCCTGGTGACATCAATAATCCAGAGTGGTTTCCATGAAAATTAATCCATCTCCATCTTCTGGTGGACTCAGAACTGAATATTATTGTCGATAGATGGCAAAGTCAGGGTCACATTAGAACAATAAAATGCTCAGTCTATTTATGCAAACAGATAGAAAATTTAAATGTGAATGTACCTAGAAAATATATGATGGATACAAATCAGCCTAACCAGGTCATATTTTCTCATGGAAACGTGAAATATATGTTAAACTCTAAAAGTAACTTGTAATCCTCAAGTTGCATCTTAGTGGACTAACATGCCTCCATTTGTAAAGGGCAAGGTTGCTTGTAGATTGTATCCTTGTTTTTTCCTTTCATTCAAGGTACTGAACTTACAACAGCTGGACAAGCCCAGACTTGCTTTATAGTCATAACCAGGAAACCAGTCCTAAAGCAACTTATGCTCTAGTATCAGTACTGCAGCCAAGTTTGCTATAAATATATACAGCCAAACCTTTAGTTAAAAGAGTCATCAATCTGGAAGACTTCTAGACTCCCATCTTCTGCCAGGAAAACAAAAAAAAAAAGGCTGATTTCTGACTCAAAGTATTAGTTGCCTGTTGCTATGGACCTATTCCAAAATCTGCTGACATCTATCATGAGTTAGAATCCACAAGAGAATGTTCCACTTCACTGTGGCTGGTGCCGCTCCATCCACAGCAGTAAGCGTGGCTGCTCCTATGCATGGATACCTCTTCCCCATTCAGCAATGGTGACTTTTTGGTGGATACAGTGGGCATAAAAGCTCCAATAACTTGAGCTGAATTTTCCCTACAGCCATTTGCAGTAGGATGAGAGGAAAATAAGCCATCCTCCAAACTGGGAAAAGTGGAAAAAATTAACTGAAATATTATGTTAACTTATTATGTATTATTAAGTTATTGGGGTGGGGTATTTGAATAGTTAACAATAGAAAGTGGCTAAGAAGTGGGGTTGTTCTTTTTAATGATGCTCTCTATTGTTTTATAAACAAAATCTTTGTCCCCTGCCTAACACAAATAAAAGTAAAGGTTCCCCCTGCACATTTGTGCAGTCGTGTCCGACTCTAGGGGCCGGTGCTCATCTCCATTTGTTAGCCAAGGAGCCAGCATTGTCCGAAGACGCTTCCATGGTCATGTGGCCGCATGACGCGCGCAGAATGCTGTTACCATCCCACCGAAGTGGTACCTATTAATCTACTTGCATTTGCATGCTTTCTAATTGCTAGGTTGGCAAGAGCTGGGGCAAGTGCAGGAGCTCACTCCTTCGTGCGGGGCTAGGGTCTCAAACCTCCGAACTTGCGACCTTCCGATCGACAAGCCTGACATCTTAACCGCTGAGCCATTGCGATATGTTGATACAGTACCCTAAAATTTCAAGTATGCAAATATGCCCATTGCTTGTGTAGATGAGGGAACAATCCAGGATTTGGGTACTATAGAGTTTGGACTGCATTACACTGTTACCTACCCACCAAAGTGGTACCTATTAATCTACTTGCATTTGCATGCTTTCAAATTGCTAGGTTGGCAAGAGCTGGGGCTAGTGCGGGAGCTCACTCCGTCACACGGGACTAGGGATTTGAACCTCCGAACTTGCGATCTTCCGATCGACAAGCATGGCGTCTTACCCGCTGAGCCACCATGCCACACACATATACCTAGCACATTAATATCTTCCCATGGGCCTCCATAGGAAGGACACACACATATACCTAGCACATTAATATCTTCCCATGGGCCTCCATAGGAAGGACAAGAGACCTCTTCCCGAAAATTAGAAACATCAGAGGTAAATTCCAGGCAAAAATGGGTATGATCAAAAACAAAGATGGCAAGGACCTAACAGAAGCAGAAGAGATCAAGAAAAGGTGGCAAGAATATACGGAAGATCTGTATAGGAAGGATAATAATATCGGGGATAGCTTTGATGGTGTGGTCAGTGAGTTAGAGCCAGACATCCTGAAGAGTGAGGTTGAATGGGCCTTAAGAAGCATTACTAATACTGTAACAAGGCAGCAGGAGATGACGGTATCCCAGCTGAACTGTTTAAAATCTTGCAAGATGACGCTGTCAAGGTGATGCATGCCATATGCCAGCAAATTTGGAAAACACAAGAATCGCCATCAGATTGGAAAAAATCAACTTATATCCCCATACCAAAAAAGGGAAGCACTAAAGAATGTTCAAACTATCAAACAGCGGCACTTATTTCACATGCCAGTAAGGTAATGCTCAAGATCCTGCAAGGTAGACTCCAGCAATTCATGGAGCGAGAATTGCCAGATGTACAAGCTTGGTTTAGAAAAGGCAGAGGAACTAGAGGCCAAATTGCCAATATCCGCTGGATAATGGAGAAAGCCAGGGAGTTTCAGAAAAACATCTATTTCTGTTTTATTAACTATTCTAAAGCCTTTGACTGTGTGGATCATAACAAATTGTGGCAAGTTCTTGGTGATATGGAGATACCAAGTCATCTTGTCTGCCTCCTGAGGAATCTGTATAACGACCAAGTAGCAATGGTAAGGACTGGTTTAAGATTGGGAAAGGAGTACAGCAAGGTTATATACTCTCATCCTACCTATTCAACTTGTACGCAGAACACATCATGCGATGTGCTGGGCTTTATGAATCCAAGGCTGGAGTTAAAATTGCTGGAAGAAACATTAACAATCTCAGATATGCAGATGATACCACTTTGATGGCTGAAAGCGAGGAGGAGCTGAGGAGCCTTATGATGAAGGTGAAAGAAGAAAGTGCAAAAGCTGGGTTGCAGTTAAACCTCAAAAAAAAAAAAAAAAAACACCAAGATTATGGCAACCAGCTTGATTGATAACTGGAAAATTGAGGGAGAAAATGTGGAGGCAGTGACAGACTTTGTATTTCTAGGCGCAAAGATTACTGCAGATGCTGACTGCAGCCAGGAAATCAGAAGACATTTACTTCTTGGGAGGAGAGCAATGACAAACCTCGATAAAATAGTTAAGAGCAGAGACATCACACTGACAACAAAGGTCTGCATAGTTAAAGCAATGGTATTCCCCGCAGTAACCTATGGCTGCGAGAGCTGGACCATAAGGAAGGCGGAGCGAAGGAAGATAGATGCTTTTGAACTGTGGTGTTGGGGGAAAATTCTGAGAGTGCCTTGGACTGTAAGAATATCAGACCAGTCCATACTCCAGGAAATAAAGCCAGACTGCTCACTTGAGGGCATGATATTAAAGGCAAAACTGAAGTACTTTGGCCACATAATGAGAAGATAGGACACCCTGGAGAAGAGGCTGTTGCTACGGAAAGTGGAAGGCAAAAGGAAGAGGGGCCGACCAAGGCCAAGATGGATGGATGATATTCTGGAGGTGATGGACTCGACCGTGGGGGAGCTGGGGGTGGCGACGGCTGACAGGAAGCTCTGGCGTGGGCTGGTCCATGAAGTCACAAAGAGTCGGAAGCGACTGAATGAATAAACAAACATGGGCCTCCAGAAAATGCACTACTTACTAGAAGACTGTGGAGGAAGAAAAATAATCACTCTTGACATTGAATAATAAGTCAGAATGCTTTAAAATTCTGGATTACTGTTGAATGAGCAATGCACTGGGGCAACACTTCTCTAACTGTTTCTACTGGCTTTGCCAGCCAACTCCACCCATTCTTTGTTTATAGTGACCTACAAACCAGGTATTCTGGTTTCTTTCTGGTTCATTATGACACAGTAAACAGGAGATGGCTGTTGGCAGGCAGATCCATTAGGAAATGTTTGTCCCTGCACAGCCTGAACACATTGTTATCCTTCTTTATGGCCATGGCCAACATGTCTTTATGCAACTGATGGGTACAACATGATACAGTATTACAGAGTATAGTAACATTTTAAGAAATAGCTAATTTCCCAGATTTGTGCATCATTTTGTATATGTAGAATTGTACCACTTCTAAAAACTGGGTGAATGACAATAGGCTTTGGCATTCCATATTGTTCGTATCTCTTTGCACCCACAACGAACATTAAGATACCTAAACTCTCCAGTTTTAATTGTCCCACACTAAAGGAATTAGAAGGAATAGAAATGACAAAAATAAACACTTCTACACCTAACAGTTCTCAGTCATCTTACATGCTGCTTTCACAAAGTTGACTGAGGCATTGCCAGTACAGACTTGTACATTTAAATCAGATGGGTGTGATGAAGCCAATTTTTATATTTAATCCATATGGTAAACAGCTGTTCTTCACTTGGGCTAGTTTTTAGAGTTGTGTTTCTTTTAAATGAGAAGGAAAGAAAAAAGGACAAAACTTTCAGTAAGTTCATTGGGATAAAAAGCTTAATGACAAAATGAAAATTGGCCAGGCTCATTGTGGAAATTAAGAGCAGGTGTCATTCAATCAAATTCTTCTATTTTCCAATAAAATAATCAAATAAAATAAGCACTGGCAAAAGCAGGGATCAATTTAAAAGTATGTCTGGAAAGGTTGTGTATTTTGGGAGGAACATTTCATTTTCTAAAAGGCTGATTGTTTTCAAAGCCATGGTCCACATTCTTATAGCAGACAATTCTCCTTTAGCTAGTGTTCGTAACCGTTTTTCCATTGACATTTAAAACAATTTCATGCTGTTTTTAGCTTAAGGGTTAAAACTTCTTTCCAGAGCTGTTCCTTTACTTTAATTACCAATATTAGTGTTAAATGTCTGTGTTTGCCATCCCAGCTCCTGTTTTTGTATTGACCACATATGCTACTCACATGGAAGGCTAATGGCATATTCATTCATTCATTCATTCATTCATTCATTCATTCATTCATTCATTCATTCATTCATTCATTCCCTACCTTTTCTTGAGTCTTAGCAGACTGTAGCACCTAATCCAACTTGTCTGAGTGAGAAAGCTGTCTGGGACAATGAAACTTCATCGACTAATTGCACGAATAGGTATCCTTAATTCACAAATGTCCATTAAATGCAATTGTATATCATTTTATTTCCTATTTATGTCATGTCTGGAATAACACCATTACAAAAATGATGCAAATTACATCATTTGCAGCATTTTGTATCATTTGCATGATGATGGCATTACACACAGTATATTAATTGATGCAAATGACCCAAATTGCCAGGGAAATTCCATTGCATGCAAAGGTTGGTGCATTCAGGTCTGGTATATCAATGCTGTGCTGTACGTGGATGAGAGACTTTTAGGAGATACCAGAGCTCATCTGGGAAGTCAAAAGAATATATTGGAAGAAGGCAGTAACAAAACACTTTGATACAATTGCCAAGAAAACTGCTTAGATACTCCCTCCCCCAGTTTCCCCCCACAATTCTGCTATTTCAGCTTTGCACTAAGCATGTAAAAGTCATTTACAGTCCTGCTGGTTGCACAGTCTATCCTTATTGCATTTAGATGTATAGGTTGATGATTCCCTCCACTGTTCAAAGAGGATATAAAATGGCAATATTGATGTCTCATGTTGTGCTATACTGTACAGGCTGGCATGTGCTTAAGGCAGAAAGATAGAGTTGGATTGCCAGAGGAACACAACCCTGGGCTAAAAGACACTGCTTTACTGCTCATGTCCAAATCACTGGCTCAGCATTGTTATGGCCAGCTCTTTAGGAAATTAAGAGCAGATTAGTGGTAGACAAGGTTGATAACTGAACCAGATGGGCCTGCTCCCATCAGCTTGGAACAGCTGATCAGCCTTCTTTGATCTCAACAGAGACTGGGCCGTGTGTGTGTGTGTGTGTGTGTGTGTGTGTGTGTCAAAGTCAGCAAGATGGCTGAAAGAGTGTTATGATGTGGACACCCCCTCCCCTCAGATGCCACTGGATCCCACCCACTACTGGTCACCCAACATAACAGGTTGCAAAACATGATGAGTGTTACCTACATTGTTACATGCATACCTTTGATGCTGTTAACTTAAGGGGGTGGGGGGAGACACTAGTGTAACACCAGCTTAGCATGGCTGAAAAAAAGATGTTGCCAGCACATGCTTGTGCCATTGCTATGTTCAAAGAGGTAGGTGACCCAATTCTTGTTTCAATATGCTAAACTGAATTGCCATGAGATGCAAAAAGAAATGAAAGGGAGAACTCATCCTATGTGTAAGTAAAAGCTGATTTCTGTGAAGGCAATGAAATTAAGAGAATGGAGTTGCTTAGCTGAAGAAGCATCACTTTATCCAAATGCAGAATATTTCAGAAATAGCCTCTGAGAAGATCCATTTCCTTGTAAAGAATACCAGAATGTTACGGAAGGTTTGTACTATTTGGAAGGATGGGAGTTCAGGAAAACCACCAGTTCTTTGCAGATATCCATAAATCATTCTACATGATCAGCTATACCAAATCTCCTCTGTATCTGCAAATCATGATTTACAGGTTGAGCATGAGAGTTCTCTTGTTCTCTTCATTCCTTCCAGTTTCTCATTGGACTGAAAAGGATGGAGAAGAGAAGCCATTACTTGTGCCATGCAGAAAAGAAAATCCCCCTCTCTTATGCATGTGTAGAAAACTCTGGAGAAGGGATGGACATCACTTCAAGAAGGAGCTATCATAATATGCTTTCTTCAAGGGGCACTTTTGACACACATTTAAACCAAGCCAAATCCAAAAATGCTAGAGAGTTCCTGGAAGCTTGGCACTCAGACAAAGCAGCCATCAACAGACACATAGAGATAAACAACATTTACATACCATTTATAAGAGACAATAGAAAAGCCAGAAGACCAGAGCACCTCCTTGCCAGCAATCAACACCCAGATAGGCAAAGATTAACACCAGGATTAGCACCAGAGGAGCAATCAAACAACACAATAGACCCTAATCAAGGAACAAGGGTCCCCGACAGGGGAGATGGGCGGTAATATAAATTTAATAAAATAAAATAAATAAAACTATTAAATCAGTCAACCAACCAAGCAGCAAACAACAGCCCAATCAAGGAACTACCAAGGAGAGAACAACACCCCCACCAACACAGGAAGGACAAGCCAGGGTATATAAACAGAGAGCAAGTCCCACACCCTTTTTGCACTGAAGATGTTGCCTAGCCTGGCAATGAAACGTCTGCAAGAAAACAAGGCTCAGAGAGCACCAAGGACTCCACACACATATAAAACAGAAAGCACATCAATTGCACCTTTATGGCCACCATCTTGACTTTTTTTTTAACCACATCCTGCAGACACTTCAGGAAGGAAGGAAGGAAGGAAGGAAGGAAGGAAGGAAGGAAGGAAGGAAGGAAGGAAGGAAGGAAGGAAGGAAGGAAGGAAGGAAGGAAGGATTTTTCCACTGATTTAACCATCCCCAAACTCCAGCATAAGTTGAACCTAAGTGTTAGGAAAGAATGCTGTCCACCAGACATAAAGCCTAGCTATTAAACCACCCCAAATGTCTAATTCATTAGGTCTCTATCAAAATGATAACTCAAAGCATCTTTTTACCGTGTATTGTCGAAGGCTTTCACGGCTGGAGTTCGATGGTTGTTGTGGGTCTTCCGGGCTGTGTGGCCGTGTTCTGGAAGTTGTGGTTCCTAACGTTTCACCAGCATCTGTGGCCAGCATCTACAGAGGGCAGGAGCACAGACAGAAGCGCTCTTTCTGTGCTCAGGTAGAATGGCTAGAGAGCTTCTGTCTTGCAGATACGTTGTAGTACGTTGGGATGCAGGGAGAAGCTCTTTATCAGTGTGTTGGTTTGCTTCATGATTTTGCTGGTCAGATCCCGTCTTATTGTTCTGTATGTGGTGGGGTCTAGTAGTTCTCTGATTTTGTCTTTGTATTCATCTATGTTCATAATTACCGTGGCGTTGCCTTTGTCTGCTGGAAGAATGATGATGTCTGGGTCCGAACTGAGTGTCTCTATGGCGTTTCTCTACTTCTTAGTAATGTTGCTGGTGGGGGGCTTTGCTTTTTTTAGGATTCTTGCCACTTCACCTCTTATTTCTTCTGCTTCTTCCTCCGGCCGTTGGTGAATGGCTGATTCCACATTGGCAATGATATCTTCCACCGGAATTCTGGTGGGTGTAATTGCAAAGTTTCCTCCTTTGCTTAGGATGGAGGTTTCTTCAGGAGAGAGTAGGCGTTCTGTCAAATTGATGACAATGCGTGAAGTATCCAGTGCCGGTTTTGGTTGATAGTTTTGGCATTTGTTGAATTTTTGCTTTTGTCTGTTTTTGTAGTCAATGATGTCCTTTTCCATTCTACCTGAGCACAGAAAGAGTGCTTCTGTCTGTGCTCCTGCCCTCTGAAGATGCTGGCCACAGATGCTGGCGAAACGTTGGGAACCACAACTTCCAGAACACGGCCACACAGCCCGGAAGACCCACATCAACCATCTTTTTACCACTTAGATAGAAAACCTGTTTTGCTTCTCCTCGCTCCCTATATTTCAAAATGTGCCAAATTGTTGGGTTCATGAGTTGTGCCCTACAGTAGCTAGTACTGCTGTCGTGTACTACCATCATACATTAAAGAAGCAACTTCAGCTAGGAAACTGTGCCCAGATTTGAGAGACAGTCATTTTCCATGTCCAGATTTTATCATGTTTCTATTTTATGGTTTCAATTTGTACCATGTCTTTTCACCTATGGTGCATTCAAGGCAGCTAATATTTAAAACATGCACTGTAAACAAGTAACTTCATTATTAGTCATGCTCACACAGCTTGGTTAATTTTGACTCCTTGCATGAATGAGGAAAGAGTGTGGAGCTGAACAAAATTTCTGAGGGAGCACACCATAGTTTGAGAGGGGTTCAGAAGAGTCAAGATGGCAGTCACAACCATGCATTTGAAGTTCCGCCTCTTTTAATATGTGACACATATTAAAGGGGGCAGTGATTCAATCACACAGTTGTGGCCACCATCTAGGTCTTTCTGAACACACACACATCCCGTGGACACCTCAGTTTCACAGCAATGCTGAATTTGCCGTTTATGTATGTAATAATAGTTTGTTATCCTTTGTATAAGACGTTTTCCCCTTCATTTCAATCTAGTAAATTCCAATGAATGTGTTTTCTAACTTGTGATCTACCAGTATTGCCAAGAAGAGAAAAGATTTATGCCTTCACATCTTTATGTAGTCGTTTTATTCCCTACCCCACACTGGCCGAATTTAGGCTTCAAACCATATGTCTGTAATTTTGCACACATGGAATCCATATTAAAAAAGGTAAAGTCTCTCTTGAGTGAAGCTCAGCTGCTGGTGACTTTGAGGACATGTCTTTTTTTTTTCTGGCAATGGTAACACAGTGGTTTCTTCTAGGATGTTATTTTTTCTGGCTTCTCAGTTTACCCAACAATCCTGGGATTTCCTGATAGTTTTTATGATGAAATAGTAGGTTACTTGGTACTGCTAAAGCCATTTCTTATAAGGAAGATGGGATAGAAAGCTAGGACAAGTTGGGAGGGAGAAGAAATATAGAATTGAGTGAAAAAAGGAGGGGAGGAAAGGCAAGGCTATTGTTCTCTCAACAAATATGGAGTTCTGTATTTCTGAACAGAAACCTATCCATGTTCTTTGTTCATACAATGATATTAAATAAAATTTTAATAGCATATAAACAATTGGTTCCCTGAATAAATGAGAACCCAAAGAGAAATGCCTCTTCCAGTCCTAAGATACTGTTCTACTAGGAGAAGAACCAATAATAAAAGCTAATCTTAGTAGAAAAACTCTACCTTCATCATTTGGAGGTGATGGGCAACAAGATTTATCCACAAAATAAGGACAGATAAAATTATGCTACTTCTGTACAAATAAACCCAGTTTCATCACTATCTCTGATGCAACTACCATTTAGTTCTGACGTTGTGAGATCAGCTAAGACCATCCTTTGCCACCCAGCTGGTCAGGAGTTAATTTATATATAAATTGCTTCAAATGTTATATTGCTTTGGAATATTTGGGAAAGACAGCTTTTGTGGTTTAAAAGCTAGAGATGTTATTCTTCACCTTGCTCTGAAGAAGTGGGGTTTCTTCATTGGAGAAGTAGGGATGTGCTAGGAGTCATCTAGGATTTAGCTTCCAACACACTTACCTGACAGCAGGTAAGCACAGAATAATGCATGGAGGATAGGAATTTCCAGTAACTTTGTGTCAGACCTATTTAATCTACAAGTCACAACTTCAGAGGCACAACAGGATTGGTCGTTCTCAAGGGAGGAGGCTACCTTCTGAGTTTTGAGGTGTAAGAGCAACATACGCTTCCAGCTTTAATCTAAATGTAGGGGAAATATGCATTTTTACCCAACATTTGATGGAATTCTGATTGATGGAACACTTTCAAAAAGAAGCAGAGCACCTGTGAAATTCAAAATGCAATGTCTAACTTCTCCTTTAATATCTACATGCATAACAGCTCTCCTTATGTTTCCTGGCTGCTCATACTGAGAGAAGAATTTCCATAAACAGGCTGAGGAGGAGGGAAGCCCTGGTTATTCAAGCAAACATCTGAACAAGCCTTTTATTTCTGCATTAATGTGGCTTCTCATTAAGCAGGCAATTCATGCTCCAGATTCTTCAGATTCACAAGGTGCTTCAGAGCATTGTGGGGGCTCTGCCTCTTTCTCCAGGATTCTAGGAAAAGGCACATCTGGTTTAAGAAGTTGCTGACAAGGGCTTCTTGGGTACCTCTGGAGGCTCCAAAATACCTTTTTGGTTTTGAATCAAAATTATTGCACAGCCCCAATCATTAATTATGGGTAAAGTTAAAGGTAAAGGTTCCCCCCGCACATTTGTGCAGTTGTGTCCAACTCTAGGGGCCGGTGCTCATCTCCGTTTCTTAGCCGAAGAGCCAGTGTTGTCTGAACACGCGTCCACGGTCATGTGGCCGGCATGACGCACGTGGAACGCTGTTACCTTCCCACCAAAGTGGTACCTATTCATCTACTTGCATTTGCATGCTTTCGAATTGCTAGGTTGGCAAGAGCTGGGGCAAGTGCGGGAGCTCACTCCGTCACGCGGGACTAGGGATTCGAACCTCCAAACTTGCGACCTTCCAATCGACAAGCCTGGCGTCTTACCCGCTGAGCCACCACGCCCCTCTAATTATGGGTATCACCAGCTAATGAAGTGTGGATCCTGGAACGCAGAGGAGACAGGTGCTCCTTTTGTGTTCAAAGGCACTGGATTTAACCAGAGCCAATCTGCTAGGAACTGAGGTTTAAGTTGATTGGAGTTTGAAGTGAATTTCTGCCGTTGTCTGACTTTTCTCCTGCTCCTCCTCACTCCCCTTCCCCTTCTTCTGCATAACTCCAAGGTCATCTTACCATTGCAACTTCTTCTGGGAAGCAAAACCAATTCTGAAATGTTCTGCCGATCTCCCAAAAAATTGCCAGTCAACTTCATCTTAAGTGAAATTTTGAGGCCAATGTTGAGGTTCCTCTCTTAGCCAAACATTTATGGGAAGGAAAAAGAGTTTGATGTGAATCTGGAGAGCACACTTCCAAATCCATCTCAAAATTTCACTTAAGGTGAAACTGGCAGTGTGAGGATATGTGCAACTTCCATACACGTCACCAAAGCTTTGTTTATATGTTTTTTACATCCTGTAGGTAAATATAGGAAAGTCTTTCCATGTGGGCTTGACACTTAAGTCAGTTTTTTGGGAAGCCCCTGTGTTGCTGTCATTTGAAGAGTGGGAAGCAAAACAAAACTAAGGAACTAGCCCATGAGTAGGCCAGGATGGAGTTCAAAGGAAACATTCCACAGCCTAGTCATCAATTATTTTTGTTTTATAATGAGATCATACACTTTTCTGTGTCTGCCCAAGCAGATCCCAAAGGCTGGAAAAAGGACCCACTAGATTCAGAAAACCCCATGACTTAAAACATCAGTTTTCTTGGTAGCAAGGAAGAGCTTGTAATCTGTACACCAGGTCTCATGTACATGGGACAGGTAGAAGAACAAAAGGAATGGCTATACTGATCATGCTTTCATTATTTGCTTCAGTATTGGTTGATCACAAGTCTCGTCCTCCACTTCTTAGATTGGATTGAGGTTGCATTCAGTGAAGGCCATGGTGTTAGGTAACTCTGGGGCAAGTGGGAGGCCTCTGCAGCTTTCTGCCACGGCTTCATTTTCCAGTTCTCCTCTCACTGCAAGTCTCTGCACCCACCCTTTATAGGAGCTTTCCAGTTAGTCTAATGCAATAGCCATTTCCTCTCGTTTTTCTGTACTCGTTTCTCATTGTGGTAATCTTTGAACTTCATTTGCACAACTTGCTTCAGTGTGTATGTGTATGTGTATATGTATATATATAAAGAATACAGTAAAGATACACACACACACACACACACACACACACACACACAAAACAGGCACATGACGTTTCAAACAGATGCCAGCTATTACCTACTATTTGTATGGCTCTGTCTTCATTAATTAATTAATTAATTTAATTATCAGATTTGTCATTGCTCTATTTATTTTCTTAATGTGGTTTGATTCAAGAGACTCTGATTCAAACTTTTCTGCATTCTTTACCTTTAACTAGAGAGTCAAAGAGCACATTATATGAATTACATGGTGTGCAATTGATCCTGTGGGAGCCAGGATGCAAAACAACAAAACAAAACAGTGGGATCTGGAATGAATGGGGTGGGTGTGGCTCATGGCACCCCCTTGCTCCCACCCTTCAACTTTCTCTTCCCCCAGGCTCACCCATTGCTGCTTTTCCCACTGCAATTTTTCACCACTCAGATGTTGTCTTTCCTTCTCCACTTCTTCTTTCCATGTCCCCAACTGCTTCCTTGTGTAACTCCCTCCTTCTGCCCATCTGCTTTGCATCTGCTACTTTTTCTACTAACACAGGATCTGTCATGCCCTCCCCCTGCCTAAACCTTCCATCCCGATCCAGACCTACATAAGGTGGGGTGGGTTACTCCTCCTTTCAAATGTTTCATTTATTAATTCACCCTGTGCAAGATTTTTTAAAAAGTATCATTTAATCTAGAACAGTTTGTTTGATTGTGTTGAAGGCTAATGGCCATAGCCGTGGATCGTGCTAATCGAAACTGTGAAACCAAATTTCTCAACAGTGAACTTAACCATCTGAATTGGGTCCTACAGGCGAATGGCTATTCCAAGAATGAAATAAAAAGAGCCATCAAACCAAGAAAACAACATCCAACTGAAGAAAAACAGCCCCCCACAAACAAAGTATTCCTGCCCTACATCAAAGGAGTCACTGACCGCATGGGAAAAGTGATGGAAAAACACAACTTTCAAACAGTCTTCAGACCCACCAGAAAAATACAACAAATGCTAAAATCAGCAAAAGACAAAAGGGACCCCCGCACCGCTGCAGGAGTATATCGTATACCATGCAGCTGCGGACAAGTATACATCGGAACCACAAAACGAAGCATTCACACCAGGATAAAAGAACACGAAAGACACTGCAGATTACAGCAACCGGAAAAAACTTCAGTAGCTGAACATGCTCTCAAGCAAACGGGACACAAAATCCTATTTGAAAACACAGAAATACTGGACAACACCAAGAGCCACTACACCAGATTATACAGAGAAGGCATTGAAATTCACAAACACCATCACAGTTACAATAAAAAAGAAGAAAGTCTAAAAATTAGCAAAACCTGGCTACCAGTCCTGAAAAACACAGCCTGCAAAAGGTCAACGAACTCAGCTCAACCACCAGGACGTGGGAATACTTCTCACAATGAACATGCTAATCACACTCAGCAGGCACTCATTAACATTTCAACAAAACAAAAAAACCCACCTAATCTCCTATAACTTAGCTCTATAAATAGAAAACAAACATTGCCACTCTACCTGGGCACAGAGAGATCGCTTCTGTCTGTGCTCCTGCCCTCTGAAGATGCCGGCCACAGATGCTGGCGAAACGTTAGGAACCACAACTTCCAGAACACGGCCACACAGCCCGGAAGACCCACAACAGCCATCAAACTCCAGCCGTGAAAGCCTTTGACAATACATCGCTAATGGCCATCCTTAGCTGTTGGATGGAATGATGACCTCCATATTTAAAAAAGCGAGTGGAGCTAGAAGAAAGAAGTGAATACAGATATTTCACATCACATTAAAACTTATTTATTTGATGGCAACTAATTGAAGAGCTCTTGGGTCACACTCATGGCTTTCAAGGGCTGCTCTTGAAAATTTAGAGCAAGCAAAATTCACAGGATTAGCAGCATGCAATATGATTAACATAAGGTATAATTTGATCCCATTGGTTTTACTCAAAATATAGTGAAAAGGCTTTTAAACAATTAGTGCAGTTAGAGGCTAAGCCAAAACATTGGAAACAATTCCATAACATTTTGAAACTGAACTTCAGTATTCTTTTTCCCAAACCCTAAAGAACCTTCACTCAGCAGGACTCCTCAGAAAAGAGCTTCTACAAACATGGAGCCATTCTGAAGAAGCCCCTTCTGAAATGTCATCAAGGAAGTAGATAGAATCAGAAACATGGGGGGTGTTCCATACCACCAAACCATTGGTTTCCCATGCAGGTTGAAATGAATTCAAAATACTTCCAAGTTGTCCTTACCTTTACAGAACTTAACTAATTTTAGCTTTTACAGACCTATATGTAAATTAACACTCCTATAATCATAGGCATGAGAACATTTTTGCAAGTTTAGAGATTGCAGAGTATGTCAACTATTCTGCATTTATTCCAACTATTCATTCCATTTATTGGCCTCCCCACTGGCCAGTAACTGACTGTCCTTTGTGCCCAACTGAAGGTCTTGCCCTCCAATATCATAACAAAATCCCTTTATTCCTCACACTAAAATAAAAAAATAAAATAATAAAATAAAATAAATTATTGGCATATCTCCTCTCCATGATCCATGATCTTTATATGTATTTGTTTACATGAAACTAATTGTTTGTCAAACAAACACACAAAACATATTTCTGAGAGGCCGCTTTCAGAAAGGTGGCGGTAAGGGAACATAGACTGTAAGTGATGTAAATTAATGTTCCCTTGACATAGAAGTAAACCTGCATTCAGACATGAATCCCACTGATGTAGCAAATATATGGGCATGGTGATGTGGTAATAAGCCTGAGGACCTCCTGAGTAGCAGCAATCATGTAGTGGCAGCACGGCAAAATTCAAAACAAATGATGGTGCAGCTAAACTGTCTTCTCATGGAAAACATCCTTTTTAGGAGCACAGCAGGTCTTCCCTATATAATAACAATGACAGTAACACAGCAAAATTCAACAGAAAAGCTGGGTTTTCATTGTTTGGGGAGATGTTAATGGAAGGAAGAATATCCAGCCAAATCAGACAGAGAAAGGTGAGTGTATCATGAAACTATCAGAAAGTCTATTCTGCTGGCTGACTGATAAAAATGTTTGGAATCAGAGACATCTCCGGGGGGATCAAAATGTCAAGATATCAGCCATGACCACACAATCAAAGTCCCGTTCTTTTTTACATGTGGTTGTGGCCAACATCTTGACTTTTTTGAATCTCCCCATGGTTGCCTCTCTCTGGAATGCTTCATGGAGCAAGACTCTCAAAATTATCTTGATCAGGTGTGGCAGTAAATCAAACAGGAATCAAAGCCAATCGAAAAGGGTTTATATCATAATCAGCACCTTAAATGGACCTGAATTCTCATTCATAGGGCAATGCCCTATCTGCTTTTTGACCAGATTTTCAGCTCAGAATGTAGCCCATCAGAATGCACTGTGTGTTGGCCCAGGGAGTACTTTGGTTGGATTTATTCCCAGTTCTGAATAATTATTCAGGAAAAGCTAGCAATAAGCAGTGAACAATCTGCAGAAGGGATAAATAAAGAACAGAAGAGGACTAAGCTAAAAGATCTAGTACACTTGAAAAAATTATTGTATTTAAACATAATGAAAGATTGGAATATGTTGTGAAAGGAAGGAAGGAACAGATGGGATGGGAAATGATATGTCAGAACATTTTAATTATGTATAAGAGCATAGTATTTAATGAACTATGATCAATATATTAATACTAATATAATGTCACTAATATGTAAAGCTACACATTATATAAAATCATGCTATAGTGATAATTGGCAGCTTTACACTACTTATTTGTGGGAATGGATGGGTGCATAAAAGATGGAGAATGTGATACCCATTTAAAGCAGGCCAAAAGTAGAGAAAGGTTTGCTCAGAAACATTTCAATTTAATCAGCAAGTGAGGAATGATAACTTTGAAGAAGATCTAATAAGATACAAGAGATACTGTTCTCACAATAAACTGGATCCCCATGGGAACTCGATGAGGCAAAGGCACTTTGGCAGAAATAAGATGTGCACAAGTACCAAGATAAAACTGGCCCAACTTTGATGGACAAGTCAAGCCATGTTGGAAGGTATAAATATGGATGAGAATTGCAACACTTTGGAGCCATCACCAAGTATACAGTACTATACACTCTGGGTACCAACCTCAATTTTTCTACCTTCTATCTGGCTTTGAGTTGGATACATATGCATAGGTATGAATGAATGTGGTTCATGAATGTATGAATGAGTGGCACTTTTAATTCAGAAAGTGAACAACAAAAGTTGCAAAGCTACTGTTGTTCCTGTATATCTCCAAATAAGGCAATGGCAGACCACTTCCACATTGCCACCCCAAAACCCACCATGGACATGTCTATATAATCCCCAAGACTCAATTTAAGAAAGATTCACATTTATGACAACTAGGTGGAAACATTTAGCCAACCTTGCCTGATCTCACAGGGAGAAGCAAGACCACCGCTAATTAGAACTTTAATGGGGACACCAGGAAATCCAAGGGAAATGGGGGAGGGAAGGACACCCCAGAAGAAGGTAAAGGGAAATCACCTCTGTATTGTGACAAAGAAATATACATGGATGTGTTCATGAAGTCACTAGGATTTTAACTTGATTTAAATAAGGTTTTACCTTTTACCTCCCCTCCTTCTCTTCTCTTCTCTTCTCTTCTCTTCTCTTCTCTTCTCTTCTCTTCTCTTCTCTTCTCTTCTCTTCTATTCTATTCTATTCTATTCTATTCTATTCTATTCTATTGCATGAACTCCTAGGCCAACTTTTTTTGGTGCACAGCAAAAACAATACAGCAGAGGCCATCTTTAGTGGAATGTTAAGTCAGCGACAGGACAAATCAGAGACTTGTATATCTTTTGAAGTGAATGTTAAAAACACACAACCATATTTCCCTATTTTACACTTGGTTCAGGGTTTACATCAAATTAGAGCATTGGAAGATCTGGGAATAGTCTACAGGATGGACTTTAACAGCTGGAATTTATATTTACAGAAATGGGGGACCTGTAATCATTTACTTGATGCTTCCTCCCAGAAAACTTTGGGGGGCTCCTTATACAGCTAGATCATGATAACAGCCAATTTTCGTGTCTGGAGCTTCTAAGAAAGTACATTTGTACAGTCTTGGCTCAAATATCAACTCGTTTTCATTCTCCCCCCTCCCCCGCTTTTTTAAGAAAAACTATCTAAGTTGATAAAGAGTTCTAAGAAATTCCAGTGTTTGCAGCTATTAATTTCACTGGGCTTAATAAAGGCATTGCTCTGTGGATTTTATGCTTTATAGTGATTGAAAAACACACAAGCCTTCAAACCTTCTGAGATGGAATCAGCAATTATTCCTATGACATTTAAGATGTAGATTGTTATGTAGAGAGCATTTAATCATTAAGAAAGCATTTTGAATATTAGATTTCATAACCAACAAATTGTAGCTATCTCTTCATGCAAAATGAAATGTTGACACAAAGCTTCGCTGGAAATGTGACTAATATAGGGGAACTAAAGTATTACGTAAACAATTTGACCTTTCATGCTTTTTCTTTTTAGGCTTCAGTTTATAGTTTGACATCTGGAATTTATCTGGTTTAAGAACAAGCAGATTTAAAAAAAAATCCTAGAGCTGGATCCAGGTTTTATTAAGAATGAATCAAAGTGATGTAACATTTTTCATGCTGAAAGAAGACCCACTGAAATCAGTGAGACAGATGAATCATGATTAATTTAAGTTCCCACAGATTTCTAGAAGATGTCTCTAAGCGTGACTGAATTGAGATCGGAGAAATAATTGGATTCTAAGACTGAGCACCAACTGCTGCATCACAATCTAGAAAAAATAAGTTGTGAATTTGGACCATTCTTTTACTGAGACTTTGTGGAGGAAAGTGGGTACACTTTTGTGATATCTTCCTCTCTTCTAATAGTACTGCAAGACCAGGGCACTTGTCTAGTTGACTAGAGAAGTTCTAAGTTGGACTCTATGCATGGAAAAAGCCCTACATAGCATAGGGCCAGGTTACCTGAGGGACCGTCTCATCCCCAGAACATCGACCCGTCCCGCCCGATCAGTCAGAGAGGGCTTGCTGCGGACCCCATCAATTAAAGAGTTCCATCTAGCGGGGTCCAGGAGGCGGACCTTCTCTGCAGTAGCGCCCGCCCTTTGGAACACCTTAGCCCCAGAGCTGAGGCTGATTTCCTCACTCCCAGCCTTCCGGAAAGGCTTAAAGACCTGGTTTTGCCGTCTTGCCTGGGAGGGAAATGCCAACAGTTCCTCTTGGGGATGGTTGGTCCCATGAAGCTCCCCAGTATTACCATCTTTTTAATATCTTTTATGCTTGGATTTTATATTATTTATTAATATTGTAATTGTTTATTTATGTTTTTACTGTTTTACTGTGAACCACCTAGGGTCCCCCGATGGGGGAGATGGGCGGTAATACAAATTCAAATAAATAAAATAAATAAATAATAATAAGAGAGAAGACCGTTGGATGCCTTCAGTGAATTGTTAACATTATAGGGTTTCTTCCTTTTATATATGTATGCACTGTTACTTATGCATGTATGAATTTGCTGTATTTTTAAATTCTGTGACTTGGTCTTGGACCATAAATAAACAAGTAAATAAAATAAATAAGACAGCATAAACTCTGTTCCAGAGTTGTATAGTGCAATCGGAGTAAGTCTCACTACTCAGCTGAAAAACCATAGAAAGAACATAAAATATAAATCATTATTCTCCCTCTTTTCTTTCTCCTGGAGGATTACACTCTCACCTGGACCCTACTCCAAAGTGGTTTACACCACTTTGAAAATATCATAACATTTAAATCAATAAATAAATATATTATGTAGGATACTAGGTTTATGGCCAATTTTACAATGCAGAGACAAAATTAAGGTGCATTTGCAATATGAAGTCAAGCCTTAGTCAATATAAGTTTAAGTACCGCTGATGACCTGGACACCCCCAAGCAATTTTCTTAGCAAGAAGATAGAAATGGTCGGGCATTTCCATCTTCCAGTATGTTTTTCAGCTTCTCAGTCAAGCCTACAGCCCAGGGAGAACCTACCAGTTTCCCATACAAATCCTAACCAGGTCTGAACCTGCTTAGCTTCAAAGTCCAGACAAGGTCAGCTTTGTGCTGCCACTTTCTGAGATGTAGGTAAAAAATAGATTGGTCATTTAGGTCCCCATAAATATAACATTCAACCTGTTCAATTGAGCCTTAAGAAACCCCTTGAAATAGTCATTTATTCTTTGAAACACTGAAGAATAGGAAACAAATCATTTCTGGAAACCAATTTGCTCATGTAATTTCCATTTTAATTGTACTGTCTGCCTTGTAAACCTGTTACAACTATTAAGAGGCCATGATCAAATTATAGTAGCAATAATTGACTTTCAGAATACATATATCTTGTCTGTCTAGCACTGTTTCATCCCAATATAGTAAGAAAAGTACAAGAAGAAATGTTCTATCTATTTATCTATCATCTATTGATCAGGGCTTATATGCTACTCCAATCCAGAGGGACTGTGAGCAGTTCCCTTTTTACAGTAAGATTTAAGTAAAAAAATAGCAAGCTAACAATGAAAATTTTAGAGAAGACTATGGCCATCAAAGAACAGTAAACATCCATACAAAACTCAGAGGGTGGAGGAGGTGGCTCCCCTCTTACATATACCATACTAATTTATTTATTTATTTATCAAATTTTGCCACCGCCCATCTCCCCCCCCCCAAGGGGGACTCAGGGTGGTTTACGATAAAGATAAAACATTAAAATACAGTAATACATAAATACATATCAATTACAAATATAAATATAGAGTAAAAAATAGAATAAAATAAAATCCAGATGGCAATGACAGTTTTAATGCCACTCATGTATATCGAAGGCCATCTTAGGGTGCCAGTCATCCCCAGGATTGGCTGCTTCCCCTCCTGCCCCAAGTGAGCTGGCAAAACCAGGTCTTCAGTTGTTTTCGGAAGGCCACAAGAGATGGGGAGAGAGCATTACAGTAGTCTATATGGGAGATGACCAGGGCATGAGTGACCGTGCGAAGAGCCTCATGGTCCAGGAAAGGTCGTAACTGATGCATAACATGAAGTTTTGCGAAGGCCCTCCTGGCCATGACTGCCACCTGCTCTTCAAGCAGGAGTCGTGAGTCCAGGAGGACCCCCAGATTCCACACAAGTTCTGTCTGGGGCAGTCAACCCCATCCAGCACCAGAGATGTTAAATTCTCGGATACCAAGGAGCCCCTCACCCACAGCCTCTCCATCTTACCAGGGTTCAGCCGAAGCCTGTTGTTCTCCATCCAGACCCCCACAGCCCCCAGGCACTGTGAGAGGGCGGTCACAGCATCACTTACTTCACCCAGGACAGAGATGAATAATTGGGTATCATCGGCATATTTTATTTTATTTTTATTTATTTTTCAGATTTATTCCCCGCCCATCTCCCATGCAAGGGACTCTGGGCGGGTTACAACCAATACAATTTAAAAACTATACAAAAATATCTAAAAAACACAACAAAAAATAAATACAATAAAATCCAAGATGGATTAAAACCCACAGATAGATCACGGAGCTACGGGGCAAGCCAACCCCAGGAGGCACTACTACCTCCATCGTCCCAGGCCAGGTGGCAGAGCCAGGTCTTAAGGGCCTTCCGAAAGGCCAGGAGGGAGGGGGCCAGTCTCACCTCCGGGGGCAAGATATTCCATAAGGCGGGCACTATCGCAGAGAAGGCACGTCTCCTGGACCCCACTAGATGGAATTCTCTTGTTGAGGGGGTCCGAAGCATGCCCTCTCTGCATGCACGGGTGGGACGGGCCGACGTTATCGGGATGAGATGGTCCCTCAGGTACCCTGGTCCTATGCCATGTTGGGCTTTAAAGGTAATCACCAACACCTTGAATTGGACCCGGAAGCAAACTGGCACCCAATGCAGCTCGTGTAGCAGAGGTGTCACATGTGCCGATCTCCTGGCACCCATAACTGCTTGCGCCGCCGCATTCTGCACCAGCTGAAGCTTCCGGATACTCTTCGAGGGTAGCCCCATGTAGAGCGCATTACAATAGTCTATACGGGAGATGACAAGGGCGTGAGTGACTGTTCGGAGGGCCTCCTGATCCAGGAAAGGGCGTAACTGGCACACAACTCGAAGCTGTGCAAAGGCCCTCCTGGCCACGACTACCACCTGCTCTTCAAGCAGGAGTCGCGAGTCCAGGAGGACCCCCAGATTCCGCACTGGATCCGAGTGGGGTAGTGCAACCCCACCCAGAACCAAAGATGACAACTTCCCGGATCCAGGAGGGCCATCAATCCACAGCCACTGCGTCTTACCAGGGTTCAGTTGAAGCCTGTTGTTCCCCATCCAGACCCCCACAGCCTCCAGGCACTGAGATAAGGCATTGATGATACCTCGTCCCGTGGTGATGGATGATCTCGCCCAGTGGTTTCATGTAGATGTTGAAAAGGAGCGGAGAGAGTACCGAGCCCTGCGGCACCCCACAAAGGCCCTGGAGGAAGGAGGCGAACCAGCACAGAACCACGCCGCCCACCCCCAACTCCCTGAGCCACACCAAAAGGATACCATGGTCAATGGTATCGAAAGCCACTGAGAGGTCAAGAAGAGCAAGGATGGATGCATTGCCTCCATCCCACTCCTGCCAGAGATCATCCATAAGTGCGACCAATGCCATTTCCGTCCCATATCTGGGCCTGAAACCTGACTGAAAGGGGTCTAGATAATCCGTTTCATACAGAACCCTCTGGAGCTGCAATGCCACCACTTTCTCAACCACCTTCCCCAAAAAGGGGAGGTGGGAGACTGGACAAAAATTGTCCAGCACAGTAGGGTCCAGTGACAGTTTCTTATGTTCTTTATGTTCTTTCTTATCTTGGGAAGAAAACTATTCCAAAGAAGAAAGGCTGGAACTGGGAAGGTTCAAATCTTTGGCCTTGTAAATGATGGTCCATAAGAGAAGGGACATCCCTACTCAATCTTATGGGATGTGGAGAAGCCAGTGATACATCCCAGGACTTCATCCAGCTACAGCTTTAAATGTGACAACCAGCGTCTTGGGTTCTTTTGCATTGGTTCATTTAATAAATGGTCACAGATTGCTTCACAATTCTGCCCCTCTGTTCCAATTGCTTTTTCAATAAGTATACAGATTCAGCAACAGTTACTTAATGTGTATTAAGGTGGTACTCACCACAGCATGACTTAAGACATTGTTGAAGTTCTTTCCTGGATATGCTGATTCATGATGCCAGCACATCAGTGTTCACAGGAATAACATCTCCTGGGAACCTCATTTCAGATGATTTCACAAGATATGGACAGCTGTAAGAACAGAGTCTAACTTTATAAGTGTCACCGACAAACTCTGAAGACCAAGAACCTCAGTAAGAACATTTTCTAGTGTCATCTTTGGACTTCCTTCAGTTTTGTCTGTAGGAGCCTGTGATTTTGCCATAAAATATAAAACATGGTATCAGCCCTACTATGTAGGCCAAACCAAGAAATGAACTCCTCACAAAGGCTAAAATTAGTTTTATTAATATTAGCTGTAATAACAGGATCTTGCAAGTCTGACTGTGCTTTACTCTAGCCCTCAACCCCCACCCCATATCCTCATGTGAATTAAGGAGGTGTCTGCCCAAGTCACTTGTGCATATCTTCTTCTTGTTTTGGACTTAAGTTATGTTTTTCCTCTTGTGGCTTTGGCAATGGATCGGGCCTATCCCTTTCAAGGTCATCTTCCTCTCTATATATACATGGTGAACATTTAAGTAAACGCAGAGCATATTGTCATCATCACCACAACTCTAGAAAGTTCCTAACTTTACATGGATTTATTTGGATTCCCTGAACAATCCTCTAATTCTTCACTTGCATTTCCCAATTTGTTGGTAAAATCAGTAAATTGCTATTACAAATGAAATCACTCCACAAAAATTTTCTTTAAATGATTTTTGGTAATATAGTGTTAAACAAAGTAAGTAGTGTACTAAGACCAGAAGGTAGGTTATTAAATGTACTTAACTATTTTTCACATATATATTTAATTTCTCTAGAGATTTACAAATTACAGAGATTTTAAATGGCAATGATTATTTACCACCTCTCATCAACAGGCATATTTTTGTCATAGCTTTTTTCATATTTTTACTCATTTTCATTTTTCTCCTGAAAAAAAATCATTTCCAAAATTGTGAATGTATATTCTATAAAAGGGGCATGGTGGCTCAGCGGGTAAGACACCAGGCTTGTCGATCAGAAGATCGCAAGTTCGGAGGTTCGAATCCCTAGCCCTGCGTGATGGAGTGAGCTCCCACACTAGCCCCAGCTCTTGCCAACCTAGCTATTCAAAAGCATGCAAATGCAAGTAAATTAATAGGTACCACTTTGGTGGGTAGGTAACAGCGTTCTGTGTGTGTCATGCTGGCCACATGACCATGGAAGCGTCTTTGGACAACGCTGGCTCTTCGGCTAACAAACGGAGATGAGCACCGCCCCCTAGAGTCGGACATGACTGTGCAGGGGAAAACCTTTTTATATTCTATAATATAAATTTGTTGTTGTTTATTCGTTTAGTCGCTTCCGACTATTCGTGACTTCATGGACCAGCCCACGCCAGAGCTTCCTGTCAGCCGTCACCATCCCCAGCTCCCCCATGGTCGCGTCCGTCACCTCCAGAATATCATCCATCCATCTTGCCCTTGGTCAGCCCCTCTTCCTTTTGCCTTCCACTTTCCCTAGCATCAGCTTCTTCTCCAGGGTATCCTGTCTTCTCATTATGTGGCCAAAGTGTTGCATATATTTTTATGATCTTAAAAGAATATGAAGGCTAGTTTTAAAAGCCAAGCCTACAAGTTTTTTTTTCTGTGGGCTCCAGGAGAGCACATGTTAGCTCCCCCTTCAGGAATGTTAATTGCTGGTGCCTCAAAGTCTATTTGTTTGGCCATTCAGAGATTTACCTGATGGTTCTTCCCAAATAAAGTGATAAGTTGCCTAGGTGATTGGTCACATGTCAAGCCCTGTCCAATCAGGTACTGCCAAGTAGTGGTAAAAGCTTTAAATTGTAAATCTGCCTTTTGTCTTCGTTACCTTGCTGTTATCTCTCTGTTTTGTCTTCTCTGCAATGTGAGTACGGGACTATGTTAATTAAGCCATGAGCTTTTCTTCGGCTGAAGAAAGCAAGCTAAATTACTGTTCTTTGTTTTTAAAATAAAAAGCAATGTTTTTTACTGCAAGCTTTCAGTTCGTTTGTCTCTTAATATTTCTATAACTCTGATCTCACAAATTTTTATAAACTACAAAACAAACTACTTCAGTTTTGCCTTTAATACCATTCCCTCAAGTGAGTAGTCTGGCTTTATTTCCTGGAGTACGGACTGGTTTGATCTTCTTGCAGTCCAAGGCACTCTCAGAATTTTCCTCCAACACCACAGTTCAAAAACATCTATCTTCCTTCGCTCAGCCTTTCTTATGGTCCAGCTCTCGCAGCCATAGGTTACTACGGGGAATACCTTTGCTTTCACTATGCGGATCTTTGTTGTCAGTGTGATGTCTCTGCTCTTAACTACTTTATCGAGATTTGTCATTGCTCTCCTTCCAAGAAGTAGACATCTTCTGATTTCCTGGCTGCAGTCAGCATCTGCAGTAATCTTTGCGCCTAGAAATACAAAGTCTGTCACTGCCTCCACTTTTTCTCCCTCTATCTGCCAGTCATCAATCAAGCTCGTTGCCATAATCTTGTTTTTTTTGAGGTTTAACTGCAACCCAGCTTTTGCACTTTCTTCTTTCACCTTCATCATAAGGCTCCTCAGCTCCTCCTCGCTTTCAGCCATCAAAGTGGTATCATCTGCATATCTGAGATTGTTAATGTTTCTTCCAGCGATTTTAACTCCAGCCTTGGATTCATCAAGTCAAGCACGTCTCATGATGTGTTCTGCGTACAGGTTTAATAGGTAGGGTGAGAGTATACAGCCCTGTCGTACTCCTTTCCCAATCTTAAACCAGTCTGTTGTTCCGTGATCTGTTCTTACCATTGCTACTTGGTCGTTATACAGATTCCTCAGGAGGCAGACAAGATGACTTGGTATCCCCATACCACCAAGAACTTGCCACAATTTGTTATGATCCACACAGTCAAAGGCTTTAGAATAGTCAATAAAACAAAAAGAGATGTTTTTCTGAAATTCCCTGACTTTCTCCATTATCCAGCGGATATTGGCAATTTGGTCTCTAGTTCCTCTGCCTTTTTTAAACCCAGCTTGTACTTCTGGCAATTCTTGCTCCATACTGGCATGTGAAATAAGTGCCACTGTTCGATAGTTTGAACATTCTTTAGTGCTTCCCTTTTTTGGTATGGGGATATAAGTTGATTTTTTCCAATCTGATGGCCATTCTTGTGTTTTCCAAATTTGCTGGCATATGGCATGCATCACCTTGACAGCATCATCTTGCAAGATTTTAAACAGTTCAGCTGGCATACCGTCATCTCCTGCTGCCTTGTTATTAGCAATGCTTCTTAAGGCCCATTCAACCTCACTCTTCAGGATGTCTGGCTCTAACTCACTGACCACACCATCAAAGCTATCCCTGATATTATTATCCTTCCTGTACAGATCTTCCGTATATTCTTGCCACCTTTTCTTGATCTCTTCTGCTTCTGTTAGGTCCTTGCCATCTTTGTTTTTGATCATACCCATTTTTGCCTGGAATTTACCTCAGATGTTTCTAATTTTCTGGAAGAGATCTCTTGTCCTTCCTATTCTATTATCTTCTTCCACTTCCACACATTGCTTGTTTAAAAATAATTCCTTATCTCTTCTGGCTAACCTCTGGAATTTTGCATTTAATTGGGCATATCTCCCCCTATCACTGTTGCCTTTTGCTTTCCTTCTTTCTTGGGCTACTTCCAGTGTCTCAGCAGACAGCCATCTTGCCTTCTTGGTTTTCTTTTTCTTTGGGACATTTTTTGTTGCCGCCTCCTGAACAATGTTGCGAACTTCTGTCCATAGCTCTTCTGGGACCCTATCTACTAAATCTAGTTCCTTAAATCTATTCTTCACTTCCACAGCATATTGGTTAGGAATGTTAGTGAGCTCATATCTAACTGATCTGTGGGTCTTCCCTATTCTCTTTAGTCTGATTCTAAATTGTGCAATAAGAAGTTCGTGATCTGAACTACAGTCTGCTCCAGGTCTTGTTTTTACCAACTGTATAGATGTCCGCCATCTTTGGCTACAAAGGATGTAGTCAATCTGATTTCGGTGTCGACCATCTGGTGAAGTCCATGTATAAAGTTGTCTTTTAGGTTGCTGGAAGAGAGTGTTTGTTATGCACAGTGAATTGTCTTGGCAAAATTCTATCAGCCTATGTCCCGCTTCATTTTGTTCTCCTAGACCATGCTTGCATGTAAATCCAGGTGTCGTTTGACTACCCACCTTAGCATTCCAGTCTCCTGTAATGAAAATAACATCTCTTTTTGGCGTATTATCCAGTAGGTGCTGCAGATCCTCATAGAACTGATCTACTTCTGCTTCTTCAGCATCTGTGGTTGGGGCATATATTTGGATCACTGTGATGTTAAATGGCTTGCCCTGAATTTGAATTGAGATCATTCTATCATTTTTTGGATTGTATCCAAGCACTGCTTTAGCCACTTTATTATTAATTATGAAGGCTACTCCATTTCTTCTGTGGTCCTCTTGTCCACAGTAGTAGTTCTGGTGGTCATCTGATGTGAAGTGGCCCATTCCAGTCCATTTCAGTTCACTGACACCCAAAATGTCTATATTTAATCTTGACATCTCACCAATAACCACATCCAATTTGCCCTGGCTCATAGATCTTACATTCCAGGTTCCTATGGTGTGTTGATCTTTAGAACGTCAGATTCGTCGTTCACCACCAGCACCGTCAGCCGCTAGCCGTCCTTTCGGCTTTGAGCTAGCTGCGTCATCACATCTGGGGCTAGTTGAACGTATCCTCTGTTCCTCCCCAGTAGCATTTTGACCATCTTCTGACCTGGGAGTCCCATCTTCCGATGGTATACCGACATATCTCTGGTTGTACTGATCCATTTAGTTTTCACGGCAAGAATACTGGGGTGGGTTGCCGTTACCTTCCCCAGGGATCGTATTTAGTCTGACCTCTCTTCCATGACCTTCCTGTCTTTGGTGTCCCTTCACGGTTTACCTCATGGTGCTCATTGAGGTGCTCAAGCTCCAGCACCACGACAAGGTAACGATCTCGTTTGCTTCATAGTCTCTGTCAGTTCCTGGCATGATCATACCCAGATTTACTTACACATTTCTTAGAACTGCTCATGGCTCTGAAGTCCATTCTTAATGGGAAGCATCTGTTTTGGACGTGATCATAGAAGGCTTAAGGAGACATATTTGTTGTCGTGAAGGATGGACTAAGACAGTGGCCTTTAAGGGTCAATAATAAGGAAGATTAAACAATCTAAAGCCCTCCAGTTGTTTTTGAGCTTCAGTTTCCATCAGTTCCAGACAGCAATACCCATAACAAAAAAAAGAGAGTGAGAATTGTAGCCCAAAACATTTGGAGGGCATTGAGTTAGCTACCTCTGCAAATCAGGGAATTGCTCCAGAAGCGCATATTTACATCAGTCATATGGATTAATCATATGAGTAATGTTTTCTTTCTGTAGGGCCATGTAAAACTCTCTGATTTTGGGCTATGCACAGGTTTAAAGAAAGCTCACCGAACTGAATTCTACAGAAACCTTACCCATAATCCACCAAGTGACTTCTGTAAGTACTGCGAATTCTAGCTTATGATAAATACTCTGCATTCTGCCAGAGACCTTGATTATTCTACTTTACAAGTTAGGTTTGCTAAGTATATAAACATGTGACTCATTTGAAGGAGGACCCAAACTACCTTCAGACATTTGCTAATTATTATTAATAATTATCGTTAAGTCAGGCATTAAATTCATAGAAGTAACTAATCGCCCTATTTTCCCTAGTCCCATATTCTGAATCATAGTTTGAATCAGGACTACAATCTTACATATAGGGGAAAGTGGTAGAATAGACCATGCCATTTATTTCTGCAAATGAATGGTTTCATTTTTGAAAGTTTCTTGTTTTTGTTTCCAGTCCCCAAAATGAAACTCCTTAAATGCCCCTTAAACTCTTCTTGACATCTTAATGTTTCTTTTCTCAGTGAGACTGTTTTTTAATACAGATAATTTTTTTCATCCTTCACCTCTAATCCAAATGGGTACAGTTTAGTCCATTTGACATATGCAGGTGAACCCAGAATCATAGTTGGATGCCCCAAGTTAGTCATAATATGTCTTTTGGACAAGGAATTCCAAGTACTTGGATTTTGGTGTTCAGGAGGGATTGGAATGTACCATTTCCAATATTGTGGAAGTTGGTTTCTCTCTTTTTCTCTTCTGTCTCAAAAGTCTTTGTGTAGAGATGCTTTCAATGCATTCTGATTCTATGTTGGTGATATATTTGGAAAGTTAGGGAGGGAGGGGAATGGTTAAAATAGCTTTTCATGTCCTTCTTGTAGTGCTTGCATGAGAAAAGTCCCTGTCATTCATCCCCGTCATGCAACAACCATTCCTGTCCTGCATTAGAATCATAAATAAGCAAAAATTTTATGATGCTGTTAAAATGGAAAGTGTTAACCTAGATCTGTTTTGTGAATCAGCATTTCAGAATATGAACTCCAAGAGAAAAGCAGAAACATGGAAGAAAAACAGACGACAGCTGGTAAGTACTTTCCTGGAGAGCTTGTTGAGTTCTGCAAAGTCTTTCCATGTAAAAATGGTTTGTGGAACCTGCATGGTCTCCAAGGCCTCTTTGTAGCCCCATGATTTTCAGAGAATACATGAAAACCTAACTAGATGATACAGGTAGTCCTTGACTTAATGACCACAATTGGGACTGGAATTTCCATCGTAAGTCAAGTCGCCACATGACCAGACCCGATTTTACGGCCATTTTTACGGTGGTCGTTAAGCAAATCCAACTTCCCCAACGGGTGTTTTTTGGCCATCGTAACTTCGGACCATTGTTAAATGAACAGTCGTAAGTCGAGGACTACCTGTAGATGGAAGACACTGGATTTTTTTTAATGTTGGCTGAATCTCTCTCTCTCTTCAAAATATCCTTTTCAGGCCTATTCTACTGTTGGGACGCCAGATTACATTGGCCCAGAAGTTTTCATGCAAACGGGTTACAACTAATTATGTGACTGGTGGTCTTTGGGAATGATTATGTATGAAATGCTAATAGGTAAGAAGAACAAATGGGACCTACAATAAAAAGATGTGGTGAAGGATCAGAAACACTCTCTAGCTTCCCCTGCTCCTACTTTCCATGTTGTTGTTAGTTGCCGTTAGTTGACTCATGGCGACCCTATGTATAATAGAATGAAATGCTAAACGGTCTTGTGCCAATTGCCTGACTGTTCCAATGTTTGCATCCATTGTTGTGGTAATTGTGTCAATCCATCGCATTGAAGATCTTCCTCTTTTCCGCTGGCCCTCGACTTTACCAAACATGATATCCTTTTCAAGCGATCGGTCTTTCCTGACGATGTGCCCAAAGTATGAGAGTCTAAGCCTAGTTACCCTCGCCTCTAGTGAACATTTTGGTTGTATTTCTTTTAAAACTGATTTGTTTGTTCTTCTGGCAGTCCATGGTATTTCCATACCCCCTTAAAGTAGTCAGTTTTATGACCCACTTGGCACATTTGGCCGTTTTCGGGGGTGGCTATTTAGAGTTTCGTGTTTCTAAACCTGGTTTGGATTACTGCAATCTTTTGGCTTCCTTGAAGCAGGCTGAAGGTCCCCCTTGTGTCAGAATGGTACCATTCTGGCAGCTTTAAGACAAAAACTCAGATTCTTGGTGGCTTTCCTTGATTTCTAAGGAAATTACTTTTGGTGGGAGAACCATGGGGAAACACATGACAGAGTAAATGATGCTGTATACCAGGTTCATTCCAAGTACTTTAATATTGTTTGTGTAGTTCAAAGTTTTGATTCTCTACCATTCTACAGGATACCCCCCTTTTTGTTCTGAAACGCCCCAAGAAACATATAGGAAAGTTATGAATTGGAAAGAAACTCTGGTATTTCCACCTGAGGTGCCCATTTCAGAAAAAGCAAAGGACTTAATCTTAAAGTAAGTAGATAATGTGCTTCCCCTACATGTGTAGGAAACCCATTAATGCATGGTTTTGTTAGCATGACATTTATAATCCACTTCCCTTTGCCATTATCCTGGGGAGGCTTGCCAACATTGCTCTACTGCACTCTTCACAGAAACTTAGCTTACAGAATGGAAGGTATCTGAAGGGCTGTGCTCCCTGGTAAGTGTAGACTTCTAGCATTAAAGAATGCTTTCACCTTTAAAGCCCTACATGGCATGGGGCCAGGGTATCTGAGGGATCGTCTCATCCCGATAACATCGACCCGCCCCACCCGCTCATGCAGAGAGGGCATGCTTTGGAACCCTTCAGCAGGAGAATTTCATCTAGCGGGGTCCAGGAGGTGAGCCTTCTCTGCGATAGCGTCCGCATTGTGGAACATGTTGCCCCCGGAGGTGAGGCTGGCCCCGTCACTCCTGACCTTCCGGAAGTCTCTTGAGACCTGGCTCTGCCGCCTTGCCTGGGACGAGGGAGGTAATAGTACCTCCTGGGGGTGGCTGGCCCCATAGTGTCCTCCTGATAGTTGATTTTACCATCTCTTGGATTTTTACCTATTCTATCTATCTATTGTTTTATTGTAATTTTATGTATAGATTTTAATTATTGTTATCCTGTAAACCGCCCAGAGTCCCCTATTCGGGGAGATTGGTGGGGATAAATTAAACAAACAAACAAACAAATAAATAAACAAATAAATAAATAACCTTGGTCAACAACACAGTGGAAAGGAAGCAAGTTCAGACAACATAGATTTGAGAGAAACAGTAGAAGAGTGAAGCTTTTTCCAAAGGTATGATTGAAAGGGGATGTTATAAAGAAGTCTATCAATTTTTGTTTGTCAATACCCAGCTGTCTGGGCTTTTAATCAAATGCCGTCTGTCCCGCAAGTTTCCTCCATTTGAAAAAAGGCTTTAGAAAAGATCTACTTAACACCCCCCATGGAAAAGGTTAGAAAACATGAGCATCTTTTCTGAGAACTTGTGAAAATAGGAATTTCAGGCTAGGTGTTGGTATAAAAAGAGTTGTGGTCTTCTCTGACAGCAAGATCTGTAGCTTCCCCACTTTGTATCAAACTCATTTTTAAACGTGAATTGTTGTAGGCTAGGAACCGTGGTTTCTTGTATCATTTACCAGCTTGGTAATAATTTTTCTTTCCTTTTTTCTTAATCTTCCCTCTGTTCCAGATTTTGCACTGATGCTGAAAACAGAATTGGTAGCAACGGAGTAGAAGAAATTAAGAGTCACCCATTTTTTGAAGGTGTTGACTGGGCACATATCAGGTACAACTAGGGAAAAACGAAATCTGTACGATGATATTAAATGTTAGGGATATGCAGCCCTTTAGATCCCAGGCAGGAGCCACATCCTGCATCTCTCAGGACCTCCTTAAAGAACCTGCATATTTTCCTGGGTTTGCTCGGTAGCCATATAGGCCCCTCCAAAAAGACATACAAGTTAAGGGGGCACCAACAGGATGCAACAAGGTACTTCTGAGCAGGCCTGGGCATCCTGTCAATACAACATCAACATGTATTTTCCTGGGATTGCACAGCTAAAACACAGATTGTTTAAGGATACATTAACAGGTACTGTGTGTTCATCTGGGCTACCTGAAAACACCTTTCAGACTTCAGATCCCAGGTGCTGTAAGTCCTTATTAGACTGGCACTCAAGTTGAGCTATTTATTGTATGGGTTTATATCTGTTTATATGTACAATGACTTCAAGGGTTACATTAGTGGGTCAGTGTGCAGTCTTGGAACAAGATTCCCTTCTGGTCTGGAAGTAGTCACATCTTGAAAAGTCTCATTCAGGTTTGGGATGTCCTTTGTCCGCAGTCTAAAGATCAGAATCATGCAGTCAGTGATTTGATGGAAGTAGACGTTGGATTTTAGAGAAGCAGGATAGAAAGAAAATTGATGCTTTTGAACTTTGGTGTTGGAGAAGACTCCTGAGAATACCATGGACAGCCAAGAAAACAAACAAATAAATAAATTTTCTTTGCTGGAGATAATATACATTATTCACCAATTTATTTATTACGGCTCTAGACCAGTACAAGCAGAGTGCTTAGTGAATATATACGTATAAATCTATCTTAATAGAAATAAATGAAAGAAAATTTAAGACAAAGTTAAAATACATTTATAAGTATGATTGAGGTCTAGGGTGCAGTCATTTATTTATTTATTTATTTATTTATTTATTTATTTGGGAAATATTTTTTTCCCCTCAGGTTTTTGTAAATTGTGGAAATGGAACACAGTAGCTGAGGATTATATAAACTGAAAACAGACTTATTGGTGAATAATGTATAATATACATTATACATCATACTTCTATATTCACTAAGCACTCTGCTTGTACTGGTCTACAGCCATAATAAATAAATTCTGATTCTCTCTATATAATATTTAACTCTAGAACACACATTAGAATATTTTTTTAAAGCATGCGTAAAAGAAGAATGCATTGCATTGTAAGATATATTTTATATGCACTTTGGTGGGGTTTGTTTTTTTGGAGTAAGAACCTGTACCACAGATAAGGTTTTTATATCATCATCATCATCATCATCTATGGGTTTGTCCAAGATGTGCAGATTTGGTCAGTCCATCTAAAACTACAAACCAAATATTCCTTTCTGAGATTCACAAGCAATATTCAGAAAATCAGGGGTTAAATCATAATCCTGATTGCCTCCTGCAAGCATATTATGTGGTTACTGCTTTCCATCCAGATCTGCATGGATTGTAAAAAAGCTAAAAGTGTAAGGTGATGGATGCCTACTCAGCAGATAGCCTTATTGAGTTAAGTGGTATTTGCTTTCAGGTAAGTATATATACAAACTAAAACATTCTGGTTTTTTTTAAAATGTGTCTTATATGTTATCTATTGGGGATGTGCAAAATGTTCCAAACTTGAAATATTTCAAAGTTGAAATGGCTGTTCTGAGTGTTTTAACCCTGGAAGAAAACATCTGTGTGTTGAGGTTCCCCCCCCCCTCCAAAAAAAAAAAAAAAAAAAGATTGAGATGAAATGGAATATTTTGAGCAAGATTGTCTTGAGTGGTCCAAGAGTCTTGAGCTCTGTGTTTAGCTGGTTTCTTAAGTTGTAATTGGCTTGGTGGTTAAAAAAAGTATTTCAGAGTAGCCAACAAAACAGTAGGGAGTATTTCCATACCCTCTTGCTATTGGCCAAGATTCCATGAGGGGAGAATAGGATGAGGGTATAGGAGAAGGCACACTTACAACCACTCCTCGATTAGCGACTACCTCTGTTAGCAACCATTTGTAAAGACAACGGTTATAAACGGTAATTCAAACATTAATTTTCTGCATTATGCATCTGTGTAATGGTATGAGGGAAAGACCTTGGGAGACAGGGCGAAGAGACACTGCCAAGGGAATGGTCAGATAAGAGACAGCATAGCCCACAGCTGGATAGTGGGTGGGGCAAGAGGCTAAGAAGGGACCCTCCTTCATTTCTCGGGCTGTAAAGGAGAGGGAGAGAATTGTACTTCCATACTTGCAAGATTCTGGGAATTTTAGCTTTACAATAAAATAGAATTAGTTCATCTGGTTGTGATTTCTATCTGGTTTACCCTGTGAGACCGACAATTTACAACCGAATTTCATGCACCTGACAACAAAAGCCTTCAGTGTGAAACTGATTAAGGTCTGGTGGGTTTCAGGCAGCACTGCCAGCTGGCTGGAGGGTTCTAATCAACTAATTAAGGTCACAAAGCTGAGCTTGTTAACTTGCGGTTAGCACTTTTTCTGGAGGTGCTGTGCGGCAGAGAAAAGCAGCTCAGGACAAGATAGCTTGTTTAGGCAAACTCTCCATGCTGTGAGGGGCAAAAAAAAGGGGGGGGAAAGGTCAGGCACAGGACACTGTATGAAATAACTTTATCTGAGTGAGATGGCAGCAACCAGTGACTGTCACAGTGTCACTTTCTCTTTCTCTCTGTCACATGTTCACTTAGTGACCATTTCACTTAACGACCAAGTCTTTGGAATGGAATGTGGTCACTAAAAGAGGAGAGGGTGTTTTTAAGTGTATGCTTAAAGGAAGATGCTACCAGGATCCAATCACCAACTTGACTGGATCGGATTGACTGTTCCAGCATAGTTCACAGATGGTTTTGCACCATCAGTCTGAAATATAAGCAGTTGAAGACTGCTATCAATTGCCGGCTTGTCTAGCGGATACGCTTACTGCTTAAAACAAAACAGAACTTTTGCTATAGCAAAATTAAATTTAGTGAGCAGCCCCCATTTCCCCCAAGATATTAAGCATAACTCTTGCTCACACCTACATTTGGCAAATGTAAACGCGTGTGTCCATAGGTGTTGCTAATAACCATGTTGATGTTTTCCTATTTTAAGTTGTAAAATGCAAATACTGTTGCATTTGTTTGTTTGTTGAGTGTTCCTGGTATTGCAAAAAGTATGTCCTGTACTTATGCATCAGGAAAAGAAAGAAGCCCCAGGCCAATAACCAAAATAAGATCATTTGTGGAGTCCTTGGTGCTCTCTGAGCCTTGTTGTTTTCTTGCAGATGTTTCATTGCCAGGCTAGGCAACATCTTCAGTGTGAAAAGGGAGTAGGACTTGCTCTCTGTTTATATACATTGGCTTGTCCTGCCTGTGTTGGTGGGGGTGTTGTACTCTCCTTGGTAGTTCCTTGGTTGGGCTGTTTTTTGCTGCTTGGTTGATTGACTGAGTTAATAGTTCCTTGATTGGGGTCTATTGTGTTGTTTGATTGCTCCTCTGGTGCTAAACTTGGTGTTAATCTTTGCCTATCTGGTTGTTGATTGCTGGCAAGGAGGTGTTCTGGTCTTCTGGCTTTTCTGTTCTCTCTTATGAATTGTATGTAAATGTTGCTTACCTCTATGTGTCTGTTGATGGCTGCTTTGTCTGAGTGCCAAGCTACCAGGAATTCTCTAGCATTTTTGGATTTGGCTTGGTTTAAGATGCTCACAGTTTCCCAGTTGAAAGTATGGTTAAGTCTGTCAATGTGTTGTGAGATTAAGGAGTTTTCATCGTCTCTTCTGACTGCGAGTTGGTGTTCGTGGATGCGTTCTGCTAGTCTTCTGCTGGTCTGTCCTACATAGTGGCTGCTACAGTCCTTACACTGTATGTTGTAGATAACACCTGTTTTTTCTTCTTGGGCTATTGGGTCTTTTGGTTTACTTACGATGTTCTGAAGGGTTTTGGTTGGTTTGTGTGCTACGGTGAGGCCATGTGGTTGTAACAGTCTATTAGTAGTTTCTGAGATGTTTCTGATGTATGGCAGTGTAATCCTTTTCATAGCTTCTGTTGGTTTTTCATAGCTTCTGTTGGTTTTGCTGTGGTGGGTTGAGTGGTCAGGCACTTTTTGATAAAGTCGTGTGAGTATCAATTTGGCTGGAAGATGTTATATAAGTGGTCTGTTTCCTTTTTCTGGTGTTCTGGGTTGCTGCAGTGTGTTTGTGCTCATCTGAATAGTGTTCTTACACAGCTCATCTTGTGGGAGGTTGGGTTATTGCTTTGGTAGTGGAGCATTTGGTTAGTGTGGGTAGATTTCTGGTAGACTTGTGTTCCTAGAATGCCATCATTTCCTCTACTGATGAGGATGTCCAAGAAGGGTAGTGTGTTGCTGTTTTCTTCTTCCCTTGTGAACTTTATTCCTTTGAAGATGTTGTTGATGGTTTCATGTGTTTCCTCCAGTTGTTCCTTTTTTATTATGACGAAGGTGTCATCTACATACTGGATCCATACTTTGGGTTGTATGCATGGGAGTGCTATCCTTTCTAGACATTGCATTACAATCTCTGCTATGAGTCCTGAGAGTGGTGATCCCATAGGTGTTCCTTTGATTTGTTGGTATATTTGTCCATCAAACTGAAAGTAGGTGGTGAGGCAGAGGTTGATGAGGTCCATGATTCTTGGTATTTTGATCTTGGTGTATCTAGGTAGGTCAGGTGTGTTTCGTAGAACTGCTGCCATGGATTCAATCCCTAGTGCTTGGTCTTTGGATATAAAGAGTGCAGTGACATCAAATGACACCATAATTTCATCTTCATCTATTTTTAGGTCTTTGATTTTCTGGAGGCAATGTAGTGGGGAGTTGATAGAGTATTCGCTCTCCTCTGTGAGTTGCCCAAGTTTTCTTGTAAGTTCTTTAGCTATGTTGTATGTGGGGGTCCCTGGTAATGATACAATTGGATGAGTGGTATGTCGGGCTTGTGTATTTTGGGGCATCCGTAGAAGCGTGGGATGATGGGTCCGCTGCTTTTCATCCGCCTCTGTTCTTCTTTTGTGATTTGACCTTTCTTGGTTAGGTCATTGAGGATTCTTTTGACCTGTATGGGATAGGTGTTTACTGGGGTGCAGGTTTCTTTGTCCTCAAGTATGTCTTTGGCTTTCTGTATATATTGCAATCTGTCGATAATGACGGTGGTGCGGCCTTTGTCTGCTGGGAGGATGATGATAGTTTGGTTCATCTTTAGGTTTCTGAGGGCTGCTCTTTCCTCTACTTTCAGTTGGTTCTGTTTCCATGTCCTTCTGGTTTGTGGTATGATTATCTGTATTACGTTCTCTTGGGTTTCTGTAGTAAGTCCTGTAGTTTTCAGTGCTGCTTCTAAAGCTGCAAAGAATTCTAATTTATTTGCAAATAGATTCTGAGCTACAAATATTCTCTTTGATTGGTAAGACCATCTGTTGCTGTGGTTGTTCATAGGCTGGTGCTGAAGTGAATCATGGTGTAATTGCTTTTGGAAGAGCTTCTATGATATTTGTGTAGGCAACCCAGGGAAAAAAATTGCTTAAATTACTGCTTCCATGTTTCCTATGGGAAAGAGAAAAGAGAAGAGAAGAGAAGAGAAGAGAAGAGAAGAGAAGAGAAGAGAAGAGAAGAGAAGAGAAGAGAAGAGTTTTTTTTTTAAAGGCTGGGTGGAAGATAGCCATCAGCATGGATGGATGGATGTTTGTGTATGTGTGTTCTAACCTACAAAAGAACAAGAAAGGAAATGTTTGTTTCAACTTCCCATTTCCCCCCAATGGCAGTAGGCTTAAGACATTTTGAGTTTTGTTCCAGATGGACATCCAAGGCTTTCCAAGTTCTATTTTGTCAGAACATCACTAACTTAGAATGAATATTCTTTGATAGAATGTTCCAAATAAGATGGTATTATCCCAAACTGAAAACAACAAGCTTTTTCCATTATAAACACACAAAGTTTCCATTACTTAGATATGTTTATTTGACTACTCTTGCTATGTCCTGTCAGATACAGATAAGATCAGTATTTTAAGTCAAGAGTGGGGAATCTGTAGTCCTCTCAGCAGTTCCAGCCAGCATAGTCAGTGACAAATGCTAGGTCTTGTCATTCTGTCATTTTAAGTGGCCAGTCTTAGGAATATCCTTTCATGGAAATACAAAGCTTTTGCAATATTCTAGTGACAAAGAACAATTTTTGTGGGAGGTTGTGCAGATCCAGAATTGGCCTTTACAGCCACTTACGGATCCACTGTTAAAATTTTACCCTTGGAAGACAATCTTACTTGGCTACGAGTGATCGCTAGTGATGAATGATGATATCTCAGAAGGTACTAAAGATCCTTCAGAGACTTAGCCTCTTCCAGAGGGGTCCCACCTTATCTCTGTCACACCCCAAGGACTTCATAATCAAAAAGAATTGGCTCTCAAAAGAGAGACACCATTGTTGGAATATCTGCACCAGGGTTGGTAGTTTTCTTCCAGTCACAGACAGTTGACTAGAATATCTACAAAGGCTCTTAGGATACTCTTCCATGCACCATAAGACATCACCCTTAAATCTCATGTATATAACACAACAAGGTAACAAACCATTGAAAGGAAAATAATCATTACCATACAGTCACGTTTTCCTTGCAAAAAAAATGCTTAGATTTGTAGATTTCTCCATTATATATCAGATCTATTAGACTGGGGTGATAAACTTATCCAACACTTATTACAATTCTTCCTGTATGTTTTCGGAATGGAATATACAGTATATTAGCATATGCATTTTGCAGAATAATAAGCCTGCAAGCAGCACAAGTCTTTAATTCTAGTAGGATCCAATTTTGTCTGCAGCAGCAAATTATACATATTTTATCATCTTCCAGCTAGTTGCATCCGTTGTTGCTTAGTCAGACCACATAATTTCAACATTTTTTATCATTTCCTAGAGTATCAAGTAATAGGGTTACCATATCTAAACTGCAACACCTTGGAGACCGCTGGATGGTAGTAAAGAATTAAGATTTTCTGTGTCTCTGTACTGCCATCTAATGGTCTTCTGTATATTTGCAGCCAAGATATGATAGCTTTATTAGTTGTATAAATTTTATTTGTATCTTGTCAGCCTGAGACCGACAGATAAAACACATATGTAATATATACACAGAGACAGAGACAGATTATGTGTGTGTGTGTGCATTAAAATGCTAGGATTGTATGACTAGCCATAGATGCTACTCAGCCCCCAATACCTTGGGACACTGCAGTTGTGTTGCTCATAAAGTCAAGCAAATGAATTCAGGGTATCAATATCTGAACCCCAACACATGATCTGATTAAACAGCAGAGATAACTCACTTCCCCTTTCAATGTGCAACTCAGCCCACATGTCATCTGAAGACATAAGTCATAGCAATGCAGTTCCTCCTTCTATTAGAAGGATGTATGGTAAGAATTGAGTTTGTCTTACGTAGTATGTCACCATAATATACCATAATGTAAGGTCCCATCTGCATCAAATCAGTTAAACAGCTTCTTTCTAAGCTTATTTCTAAGATGAATGGTTAAGATGTGTGTATACACCCCCCCACACACAAACATTGGGTTAGGGTTTGTAGTAACATGTAGTACATTCTTGTAGTAGTGAATAATATGCTGGATAAACAGGTAACAGGAAAAGTACTTTTATGCAATTAAGCTGGAATATTTAAGCAGAAACACAACTGAAATAAGAGAAAAAAGGGACCAGAAATACTGATGTGATTTCACAAATTTACAATCTAGAGAGACCTTTTGTTGTTGTCGTGGTTCCATTTTCCAGCTCAGCTGGATAACACAGGTCTCCTTTCATGGAAAACTGTTTTCAGTGGAATGAGTCCAGGACTGCAGCCTTCGCAACTGTTTTCACAATGTCTTTGCAAACTGATTTATACCAACCAATTCCAAACACAATCTCATCTGTTGACATCAGGCTAAACTGCCCTAAATAATGATTTGGGGCTTTGAAAGGTCACTCTGGCCTAATGATCTGTTATTAGTCAGTATTATCAAAGCACCTTTGGGCAATAAATATAAATAAAGACTAAGCAAGGGAAACACACTAAGGATGAACAGGTCACCAACTTGGTATTCTTACTCTAGTTCTACTTTCTAAGGACCTAGCAGTGTTCAGGTCAATGAGACTTTACATGCAAACATTCCCTCCAATGTCAGGATAATATTTGTCATTCATGAAATGATGCTTTAAAGCAGGGTTTCTCAACCAGGGTTCATAGATAAGCATAACTAATTCTATGTGAGACTAACTCTGAAGACAGTCTAGAACAGGGCTTCTCAACCAGGGTTCCATGGAACCCTAGGGTTATGCGAGAGGTCAGTATGGGTTCCTTGGGAGATCACAATTTATTTAAAAAATTATTTCAAATTTGGGCAACTTCACATTCTTTATTTTTAGTTTAAGAACACTGTTAATGCATATATACAGGCCTACAAATGAAACAATATAATAAATTTGTAACTTCTGGCCTATATCTGAGCCTGAATGTGCAGGGGTTCCCCGAGGCCTGAAAAATATTTCAAGGGTTCCTCCAGGGTCAAAAAGTTGAGAAAGGCTGCTTTAAAGATTGCCTACAAAAGTATATAAATGGAAAGATTCCATCATAATTGAAGAGCATCATAACTTTTTCACATACCAGTCAGCATGCTGATTTTTACCAGTTGGCCTTTACAGGTAAAAGTAAAGGTAAAGGTTCCCCCCACACATTTGTGCAGTCGTCAGACTCTAGGGGCCAGTGCTCATCTCCGTTTGTTAGCTGAAGAGCCAGCGTTGTCCAAAGACGCTTCCACGGTCATGTGGCCAGCATGACGCACGCGGAACGCTGTTACCTTCCCACCGAAGTGGTACCTATTAATCTACTTGCATTTGCATGCTTTCTAATTGCTAGGTTGGCAAGAGCTGGGGCAAGTGCGGGAGCTCACTCCATCACATGGGGCTATGGATTTGAACCTCCGAACTTGCGAACTTCCGATGGACAAGCCTGGTCGCTTAACTGTTGCATCACACTCCTAACTGGGCCAATAGATATTACAAAATGGTGCCCCAAAATTGATAAAGTTACAAATTTTTATCTTAAAATTCTAAATTGGTATAATATACTGAACTAGAGAAGACAGATTCACAACACATTGATTGTATCAAACTGATATGCAGCTGAAATGAATTACTTTTAACTTTTAAATCAAACCATTGGAACAGACATCTGAAACTCACACTTTTTCCCAGTTTTTTAAATCAAAATTTAAGGGATAACTCACTAGCATAATATTGTCATGTTTCTGTTTCTCACACAGGATTGGTGAAAGCAATACTTATTTTGTTTAAAAAATAGCTATTTTACTATTTTTTTCCTAAAATACAGTACAAATGAGAAGTTCATTTTTTTCCTCTTAAATTTAACGGCAAGCATGCTAAATCTGTATTTACATTCTTATAGAAATGAATTAATGGGTCACACAGATTAAGATACCATCAATCAAACATGGACATTCATTTCACTTTTTTAATCATAATACATTTTAGGACCAGAAAGAACCATTGAAACACTTCATGTTTACTAATGTTGCTTGGAACATAGTCACATACAAAGCCAAACTGGTGGAATTCATTAGTCACATAGTGTAAACCAGAGTTTCTTCAGAGTTTCTTTTCATAGCAGTAGCTTCCCCTTTAAGTACAGAGAGAAGCTTTTCAATGCTTGGTATTATTCCTTTACAGGTAAAGATCAATTGAGAGACAAAGAAGCAGAAAAGATCTTAAATTTGTTTCAATATGAAAAGAAAGTAATAATGGGGATTGGAAATGAGAGCTAGTTTTATTTATGGGTAGTAACATTTAGTATTGTGATGGATGGAGTCAATGAAATAGGATAATTTTAAAAAACAGAAAATTTAAGGTAGCCATCAGTCAGCAGATCAGGTCAGATGTTTTCTAACATTTAATACATTGGAAATGTTATTAATTTTATTTTTAATTGTTGATCTAAATTAAATCTACTACAATCAACAAGACCCATGGTGGTTTACAGTAATTGAGGCCATTAAAAAAATGGACAAGAGAAGCCAATTAAAACATCCATGATAAGACTAAAACAAGCCCATGAAACCATATAGCGTAATAAACAAATATCCATCAATCACGGGTGTTCCATCACTCATCATAGACTTTTGTGTTCTAACCATTCATGATGCACCTCCATTGCATCTGTAGCTTAACACAACCTGAGTATTATAGACTATTTCCTAAATCAATAAAAACATTGCTACTGTATAAAATTACACAAAACTCCACCTCCTTCGATTTATAAGATTCTGTACTTAGTTGTAATTCAGTCTTGTTTAGAGTAAAATAAGCCCCAACTTATTCAAAAGGACTTGATGTTCTGGTCATCAAGGGAAGCATAGGACTGCAGTTTCATTTTTTTTCTTTTTGCATTTCTCTAAACATTTTTGAGAAGGAAAAAGGAAAAAAACAAAACAAGAAAAGAGGCAAGAAAAGAAAAATCAAATGCAAACTGAATTTTACAAAAGAAAAAGGAAGCATAAAATGAATTTTATAAAGAGACTTTCCAAACATCATAAACGGGACTAAATTCGTTAGAGAAGAATTTTCAATATTTTGTTAATTTGTTTTACCTAACTATATAACCGCCCAGGGTCCCTCCTTGCAGGGGAGATGGGTGGGATATAAATATGATCATAAATAAATAAATAAATAAATAAATAAATAAATAAATAAATAAATAAAATTTTTAAAGCTTCAGGTCATTGTTAAAATCCAAGTAATATGTAAATATCAGTGGCAATGATCAGCACAGCATAAATTGCAGAACAAAATAAAGTAGAGTAATTTCTGTCTGAACAGTAAACAATCTATCCTTTGCTCTCTGAGCCTTGTTGAGAGAGCACCAAGGACTCCACAGTTGAACCCTGAGCTACAAATACGTATTCTCTTTGATTGGTAGATCTATCCTTATTTCACAGATCAGTGAAAGCTGGAATATTAAGAGAAATCCCAATTTTGTATGTGATACAAGCCAATATATGGAATTAGAATCCAAAACAGTTTCCAAGTTGAATTAAATTCTCTGTCCAATTTACTTTTGAAATGTGAAGATATTTTGGGCATCAAGGAGTCATTTTTACATATTTCTTAATACAGTTCTGAGCTCACAAAGACAAAGCAAATCTTGTTAAAACGAATGTTCTGGGCTCCAGAAATCAGTCCAGCTCTATCCCAACCCACTGGGGTTCATCAGACCATATCCCAGATTTATTATGGTCTACGACCGTAATAAATTGAATTGAAATTGAATTGACCATCCCAGATTGGAACATCCTGGTTCCTCAGAAATTGACAGTATTGTTTACACAATTTTTAGGGAGGAAAGACACGAAGAACAAAATTATAGTAGTTGAAAAACATGCAAGAAATCCTAAAAACTAAATCACAAAATATCCAGGCACCGTTGACCTGCATGATGCATCTTGGTTCCACTCACAGTGGTCTTCACCTAGAACAGAGCTTTCCAAACTGTGTGTCGGGACACATTAGTGTGTCGGCTGCAGTGTCTGGGTGTGTCCCGGCTGCTGCTGTCTCCAAACCTGCCCTGCCAGGATTCCGCGCAGGTCCTAGTGCCTGCCTTGTGCCTTGCTGCCTCCAAACCTGCTGTGATTCCGCGCAGGTCCTAGTGCCTGCCTTGTGCCCTGCTGTAAGAGTGTGTCACAAAATGATACCCTGCTGTAAGAGTGTGTCGCAAAATGATGCATGTCTAAAAAGTGTGTCACCAACATGAAAAGTTTGAAAAGCTCTGACCTAGAACAATAGTGTGGCTCCTACTCATCAAAGGCCTGTCCTCATCCAATACATTCATTCTATACAATGAATTCTATACTGAAAATCTTTCTGCCTTTGTTCAACCACTCTCCTGGAAAGGAAATTGCTTCTGGTTTGGGTTGTTTTTTTTCCCCTCAAAGGAGAGGAATATTTCGGTACAGTGTCTTCTGAAAAATAAGGTTAGAACGAAAGGACATTCTCATGAGAAGGCATAATATGCAGTCAGCATGTGTGATCTGCCAAAGAGAGTAAAACAAAAACATGTTAGTATGGATCCTACAGACAATAAAGGCAGTAATTTTATATACTGTATAGAAAGTTATCCATTCCTCTCCTCTGAAACATTATTCTGGAAGGTTACAGAGCTCCCTAACAAATGGGGGTTCAGATAAAGGGGCTGCTGCTTTTGCTAGATTTAGGGCTTTTGCCTCATTTTCCAGAAGTGCTCAGTCAGCCCCTATTACTTTTTCCAGGCTTTTAAAGAGGTGTAGGAGTCAGGTGCAATGTTTTTAAGAGGTAGAGTCTGGGCAACCTTCAGATTTCTCTTCCATGAATTTCCTGCTGTTACATCCTTCAGAATCAAGGTCACTGTACAGTAGCAACTCAGCTTAAGCAGAGATGAAGAGGAAGGTAGTTTAGCGGAGGTCTATGGAGGGGCTGCTCAAGAGAAAGCTGGGGTGTCCCTCCAAGGTTCCTTTGCTGTAACTTCATGGCTGTGGTCCATTTTTGAGTGTGATGCCAGGAAAACTTTGTAAAACAGATCTGGAAGAATAGGATTTGCAGTGCAGACTTGGCAGGTACCTTAAGAACTTAGCTCTTCCTCTGTCTCTTGATTATTACCTCTCTTCACACTGGGTATGAAGTTTGGGGAAACACTGACTAGCTACTAAGTCCCATTTAATGCTGCAGAATCTCTAAGCTAATGGGCTGCATTATTCAGAGTATTGATTGAGAAACAGAGCATTATGGTTCAAGAAACTTTCCATATTTCCTCTTAACCCAGCTAAACTGCATGTGCCAATGCAGCAATTCCCCCCCCCCCCCCCGAAAAACCTTCTCCTTTTTGATATACTTGTTGGAACCAAGTCAATGCTTTTCAGCCAAATTGCAATTAGTACAAGCTCCTCATTATGATCTTTGCAAATGCTATTTGCATATCATTAACATTACTGCCGTATTGGTAATACCCATTTTAACATTCTTTGGACAGAAGGTGAAACTGGGAAAAAAATGGTTCACTACCCCTGTATGACAACAGCAACTGCAAAACACTACTGGGAATCTGTTAAATTTAATTGGATGTTTATCCCAGGACAACATGCCATCGTCTTAAGAAGTTGATGAATCTCCAATACCGTTTGGTTGTATCACCCATTTAACACATTTGAATTTACAATATAGACAAATGTCCGTGCCCTGTAGTGTCTAAGTGCCTGGTTTTCCAAATGAAATAAATGTCATTCATTTGCTGGAGTGATAAAGCAGAATTGGAGCTCTCTAATGCCTGAATGCTATCCCATTAAATCTGGGAACACTGTCACCATGTATGCAATATGCTGCTCTAAAGGTTAACAAAAAAGCATCCAATTCCTTGCTTCAAATGTCAGCCACACACTTCATAGATTTCTTCACATCCCCTTCTGCAGCCCTGTCCATAAACTACTACAGCTATTTCTGTTCTCAGAATGAAGAGTTGGTTTATGAAGCCCTTGTACAACAGGGCTTGCTACTCAATGATAAGGTGAGTGAAATATTTGTGTAAACAAGACAAATCAATGGGAGATGAGATAAAACAGTGAATATATGGGCTCTTAAATAGCCCATCGAAGCCTGGGTATATTTAAATCAAAGCACACAATCCCAGAAATCTTAGCAGTGGTTTCTTTAATTTGTATTTGTTGTTATTCAGTCATTTAGTCATGTCCGACTCTTCGTGACCTCATGGACCATAGCACACCAGGCCTTCCTGTCCTCCACTGTCTCCCGGAGTTTACTCAAAGTCATGTTCATTACATTGGTGATGCTATCTAACCATCTCATCCTCTGCCGTCCCCTTCTCCTTTTGCCTTCCTATGCAATATTGTTCTTTACAGCATCGGGCTTTCCTTCCACTTCAGATACATCTGTACATGCAAATAGAGATCCAGTCTGGTGTAGTGGTTAAGGCATCAGGATAGAAACCAGGAGACCATTGAGTTCTAGTCCCGCCTTAGGCACAAAGCCAGCTGGGTGACCTTGGGCCAGCCACTCTCTCTCAGCCTTAAGAAGGAGGCAATGGCAAACCACTTCTGAAAAACCTTGCCAAGAAAACTGCAGGGACTTGTCCAGGCAGACTCTGAGAATTGGAGACGATTGAACGGAAAACAACAACAACATGCAAATATGTCAGTGTTGGATTCAGTTTATTTCTCCCCTTTCAGATCATAGAGTTCATTCATTTCATTCCATTTCAGTTTGTAAAATCAGGAGGATGTTTTTTTAAAAAAATCCCACATGAAGATTTGTGATTTCATGCCCAGCTCTCCCAATATAAACATTTTTTGGTAAATACTTGTAGAGATAATGTCACTGCTTAACCTTTTCTGCTCAAGAGCTTTTAATCCCTTTCTCACCTACAGCACTAGATTTGATTTGATTTCCCCCCCCCCCAAGGAACACATTTTGGAAACCCAACATAGAGGAATACAATTGAGATGAAGAGCACATTGTGAAACAAAAGTGATAGGAGAAAAAAAAATTAAAAAGCTCCATTTACTACTTCTTTTCTCTGAATCTGCCCAATCCTGTATCTCATTTCAGCTGCAAACACAACTTGAGAAACTAAATACAACTTGTGTTTTGTCGGTATGTAATAAATACCAATTCCACCTTTTCAAAATTCATGCTAAGAGTCTTGAATGTTATTGCATGAAACTTTGCATATTCCAGCTCCAAAAAACAATTCTACAGTATATCTTAAATTTTTAATCGGAGGGAGCAATGATTAATTTATTGTGGGAGTTGACTCTTAGTGACTACATAAATAGATTTTCTCCATTAGGAACTGTCCGTAACCTGGTCTTTCGTGTCTTCCAACGGTGTACCCATCGCCACTGGAACTGAGTCCATCCACATTGCTGCTGGTCGTCCTCTTCTTCTCTTTCCTTCCACCTTTCCCAGCATTAAGAGCCTTCTCCAGAGAACTAGACCTTCACATAATTTGTTTGAAGAAGGATAATTTGAGCCTGGTCATCTGTGCCTCGGGTGAGAACTCTGGATTAGCATAGCTTTATTAAAAACCATCTCACCCTAAATGCATTATTTTTGAATGGACTCATAGTAATTGGCACCATTTTTACTGTAATTGATTCTGATGGCTATTTTCTCAGTTATAGCAGTGAGAACTTTATTTTTAGCAAAAACATTGAAAGGCCCACTTGCTTCCTGGACTCTGGTGTTAAAACTACTAAGGGCTCATTCTGACATGCATATGTATCTCTTGAATAATCAAGTAAACCCATGATCTGCATATATTGAAAAGCACTGCACTTGGAATTATATGAAGTGTCCAGTGTAGCATTATTTTTTTCTTTCATGTCTCTTTCAGTCATATTAGGGCATATATTTGATAATTATATTGTCCATTTTATGCTGATACATGTTTACTGTTGATAAACCAGCAAATTTCCCAACTGGCTTTATTTACAGATATACAGTAAGTACTTACTTTCAGGGTAGCCAAATTTTGCTATGTTATATGTATAATGTGTAACTGACTAATCAATGTGGTTTATTTTGATTAACGCTTCCCAACACATACACAATCTGTCCATAGCATCCAGTTTTATTATTGATCACAATAAAGATTCTATCCTAGTCTGTATTTGATCATTGTGTGAATAGTGTATGTGAATGGTGTCTAAGATATCATGTATTATTTCTGCAACCCCCAAAACAGACCACACAACATTTTTCTCCTTACCTTTATAAAATATGCAGTTAGCTTGAAAGATACTTAGACTCTCTTTCATCATTATTTCAAGAACTTCTAGTTTGACAAAACTAAGCAATGGCCATTATTATCTCATTTCCTTTTAGCACAAAGTCAATGACTGTTCAAAAGTGTAAGCTTTGTGAAAAACTCAGGACATTTTGTGATGTGTTTTGAGTCTGGCTAAACTGGGGCCTCATAATTAATTCGGCATGTTGCATTAAAAGGATGTAAATTAAAAACATGACTTTTCCTCTTTTTTTAAATTTCAAAGGAGAAAGTGTACCCAGAAACCAGAGCTAAAATTATTTTCTATTTATCCATACAAACAAGAAAAAAAAGAGAGAGAAAGATTAGATTTATAAGGTAACCTTCCCTTCTGTTTTAAGATTTAAAACTTTTAATGCAGTTTTCAAAGTTGCCCGTTCCAACATCTGCAACTGAAAACAATGTGGTGTTGGTATTTAAATAAGCTAATTGAGATACATTTAGAGCTAAAGTGAATATTGGAAGTAATCATAGAAATTAACATCTTTTCACTCTCTAATTAAATAATAAAACTTTCACTGAACTATTTTGTAGCAGGGAGATGAAGTCTGAAAGTTCCTTTATGTGCAAAATCCCAAAGTACAAAATAAAATAGCTTGTGAGAAAGAAAGCTAGAATAAACCTTTATCCTTGATTGGTTAATTTTCTGTGTACAGTAAATATTTGAGCAGCAAATCCTAAACAACACCTTGAAGTGATACCATCTAGGAAAATGCTTTCTTACAATGTTCTAACTGGTTCTAGCCATCCAATCATCCAATGTTCTGAGTGTTCATCAAAATGTAACACATCCAGGCTGGATTAGGCTCCATTTGCTTTAATATGATTGCATTTGGCACTCAGAAACTAAAATAGGACATAATATATTGGCAATGCTTCACTAGCCTTAAGCCACCAATGTCAGATCATAGCAGCCTCATCCAGATCTGACCTTTGAATTGGAAAAAGGGTAACAGGGACCCCATTGTTTACTGAATAACGTTCACATATGAGAAATCATAAAATCAGTTGTCCTGGCACATCTTGTTGAATGCACAGATATAGTCTTTCTTGTTATTTTTTATAATAAAAAGGCAGTCAGAAAACCTGGTAGGCTGAGGTAAAAAAAAAGGTAAAGGTTCCCCCCGCACATTTGTGCAGTCGTGTCTGACTCTAGGGGCCGGTGCTCATCTCCGTTTGTTAGCCGAAGAGCCAGCGTTGTCCAAAGACGCTTCCACGGTCATGTGGCCGCATGACGCACGCGTAACGCTGTTACCTACCCACCGAAGTGGTACCTATTAATCTACTTGCATTTGCATGCTTTCAAATTGCTAGGTTGGCAAGAGCTGGAGCTAGTGCGGGAGCTCACTCCGCACGCAGGGCTAGGGATTCGAACCTCCGAACTTGTGATCTTCCGATCGACAAGCCTGGTGTCTTACCTGCTGAGCCACCACGCCCCTTTTGGTAGGTTGAGGGCCCCTTACCAAATGTAGCCTGATAGCCCAGAAGAAAGCAATGGCAAACCAATTCCCCATCACTGCCAAGAAAACTGCATGGATGCTGTCATTACAAGATGAGTTAGTGAAATTGAACTTTCATGTCTGGCTTTTGCCCAGCAAGTCTGGGCTGGATCCAAATAAACAGGGACACAAGAATCTAGGAACTTCATATAGGTAAATGATTGTAGCAAAGCTAAGAAACCATTATGAATGAATTCTAGCAACTGCTGAGTCTCACATGCACATTCTATTTATAATCATCAGTGTTCAAATTTCTTGTATCTTTTTCTCCCACCCACTCTACATAAAGGGCTAGAAGCAATTCTCTTTTGGATAGGAGATACATTTTCCACTCATTCTTTGCTTTGGTCATGGCCTGATCTAGTACCAGGTTGTTTACTTATGACTATGTGAAATCAAGAGTATTTATAACATTTGTAACATATGCAAGAGGGAGTGTTAGGAAAAAGCCAATTCACAATGTTATGCTATTGCAACTGTACATTTATTCACTTCCATATGTTATTTATTTTAATTTGCTTCCAACTATGCAGGCAACTATCTTGAAATTACTCTAAAAATTTGAAAAAAGTCACTGTTCAGTTCAGGAGTTTAACAGGGCTTCTTCTATCTGAGAAGCTATTAATTGAAGGGATGACTATATTATTCTTCATTTATTTTACTTTTTGTATTGTTGGTATTCCCCTAAAGCTATAACAACAACAACAACAACAATGCTAAAAGCATTGAGAGTTATTGCTCATATTTTAGCAATATCAGCTTTGCTTACACTAAAGATCCAGGATATCTAATATTTTTGTTATTTTATTATTAGTGTTATTGTTGGAACTCAGATTTAGCATTGTGCAGCCATAGATTATATTCTGCAGATACAGGATAGCAGAGAGTTACATCATCAAAATAAACTGATTGATGTTTATTGATAGCAACTGACTGGTTGGTAAGTGAGACATGACACTATTATGACCAGGGTTGAAGTAGCTCAATTTCATGAACCTCTGAGTGGTTTCTTAAAAACTCAATGGAGTAAATCATAATGTAGTAAAGGTATGCAACTTTTATACAGCAGAAGATACTAGGGCAAAGGAATAATTTAAATTCAATTTACATAAATTGGTGTTAGTCCAGAAGAGTGAGAATTATAATAGTATTTGATCTACTTCAATGGGACATGATGGAAAGGAAAATCTCATAGCCTTATTTGATTTCCTTAGAATTCCTCGTTTATTTATTTATTTATTTATTTATTTATTTAACTTATATGACCGCCCATCTCCCCCAACGGGGAACTCTGGGCGGTTTACAATAAAACTGATTAAAATAGAGTAAAGAATATAAAAACACAATCAAATAATACAATAAATAAATTATAAAATCATTTAGCTTTAGCTTCAAGATAATTTTCCATCACTCATATTTAATGTTCCAATCTTTTTTATTTTATTTCTTTTCTTCTATCCTTAATTTATTTTCAATTTCCTGTTTCACAAGAAACTTTTGCTACCCTAAGCAGAGGAACTGTTACATGTATTACAGAATCACAATAGCAACTACGAGGCTACTTTTGCTAATCACATGGGTCAATTAGAGATCTAAATGGCAGGTGTGTTCTTGTGACTCATTACCTGAGTTTTGGCTAACATCAGGCCTGGATCAGACCCAGGAAATAAATGGGCAACAGATCAGCATAATGAGTTTCAAAACAAGGGGAGCCAAACTATAATCTACCATTTAGGCAAATTCCAAGGGAATTATCTTATCTTATTTGACCATATCAAATAAAATAAGATAAGATCATACACCAACACCGTATCTCTATTCACTTATTTATTCACACTAGTAATGAGCTTTCTCACAAACTCAGTTTAATGCTTTCCTATCAGCAGCCTTGGGAGGCAGATTCAGTAAAATTCCATTATCATAGAGACTTTGCCCAGGTAGTTGAGGAAAATTTAAATCTATAGAGAAGTTTATTTTATTCCGATCAGAGACAAAAGTTAATTCAGCCACTTCTAAAAAATGTGTCTGGTCTCAAATAGAGACATTTTATATAAGCAGACAGAGATCCTGAAGTTATCCACTGTGTTGCTAAATTCTGCTACTTAACTGCAAGGATTTGTCTTTAGAAAGTCACTACTATGGGACAGGAGGACTAATTTTTATTTATTAATAGCTATTTGGATATACAGTACATTAAGATGAGAAAATGAGTAAGCAGTCTGGCCTAAGTTTAGTTGTTGTTGACAAATAAAGCTTAGTTGTTGTTGACTTGCAACAGCATAATATTTTTATAGTGAAAATATTAGAATGAGAATGGAACAGCGGACTATAGTGTGATGGTCCCATGGTGAAGACATATTGGTCAGATATTAGAACTGCTATCTATAGAAACTGTGAGAAGGAGAAGGAGAAGGAGAAGGAGAAGGAGAAGGAGAAGGAGAAGGAGAAGGAGAAGGAATAGGGAATGAAGAAGGCAATGATTCTGTTAACATTGATAAAACTGATTATTGTTAATTGCTTGTTGGAAGATAAGAATGCATCAATAATTAATTAATAATCAGCATTTAGTTAACTGTTACCAAGCTTCACTACCCAAGATCAATATTGTATTCTTATAATGCACTAATAAGTTATAATATCAAAACTGGGAAGACAGTTCCCAGGTCATTTGCAAGAAATTTAATGAATGCATGCTGTCATATTTCAAAGATCTTCCATATCCCACATTAATGGGACCTCGTTGTAGAAGGACACTGTATTAAATAGGTAGAAAATTCATAGCACATTTCCTGAAGTGACTATAAACCATTCCAGATTTTTTTTGGGGGGGGGGGTTGAATGAAATGTGATCCTACGAAAATGGCGTTTGTCTGGGAAATTATGTCAAATCATCTTTTAAAATCTATAGCACATACTTTTCTGTTTTAACTGTAAAATGCCATCCTCAGGGAGACAACCATTTCTATCACAAATCACAAAAGTATGGTACCTCACTGTGGCATTAAGATTCATGTTGGGGTAGAACAAGGAACATGTGTGGTGGGATGTTACATATATGAACCGGAAACTGTGGGCGGGAGAGGAGACCAAACGATCCATGATACCATTATATTTGAGAGAGTGTAATTGAAATTCATGTCACTTACATGACAAGAACCCATAAGGCAGAGTGCATGTAATAGGATTTATTCTTAAATGTAATCCATATGGGAGGTAGTATTAATATCTACCCTAATATGTGGCTTTCAAAGGACAATGGCCTATTGAATCACAGTTGATGTGGGCTTTTATTAAATGAATTTTGCTGAATACAATCATTTTCTCCAATGTATATCCTACTTTGAACATATTAGATGAAGACCCAGCTCTCTGGAAAAGGCTGTAATGCTGGAAAAGATTGAAGGAAAGAGAAGAACAGGATGGCCAGCAGCAAGGGAGAAATAGATAGATGATAGAAAGAGAGTTGATAGATAGATGATAGATAGAGAGAGAGAGAGATGAGAGATGAGAGATGAGAGATGAGAGATGAGAGATGAGAGATGAGAGATGAGAGATGAGAGATGAGAGATGAGAGATGAGAGATGAGAGATGAGAGAACCAGTGTGTGGAAATGGGGAGGGTACATTGAAATTTATTAGATTTAAGGTCCCAGAGTATTGATATGACCATAATGTTGAAAAAGTGCTCCAAAATGACCATGTAAAAATTCTATGGAATTTTTGAATTCAGACAGACCAACATCTAGAACAACACAGCAATTGAAGGAAAGTAAGTGTTACTTATAGATGGTATCAATACCAAATGATAGTAGAATAGCTCATGAACTGGAAGAGATGGTAAAATATGGAGATCATGAAATAAACTGGCAAAAGTTTATTCCCATAATTATTAGAAATACAACAAAAGAATTCATTTGGGTATTTTGGCCACAAATAATAGTTTAGTTTATTGTTTATTGATTAGTCTAATGACCATATCAAATAAAATAACATAAAATAATACAGCATGTTGGGATATAAAAATATTCAATGAAATAATCAGGTAAGATTATCCCCTTGGCAGTTGACCCCAATCTGATCTAGATAGGAAAGGCTTCAGCTATAAACTTGGCGGTCTTACTGTCCATATTTGTACCTTGGAGGAGGTCAGATAGCATATTGATGGGGTCTTCATTGGGCTATCCTGTCAATTAGCAACTTTAAATGCTGTGCTCTGGCTGAAACATATAGTTGGCAAAGAGGATATGTGTGATGATTGATAACATTTAGAGAACAGAAAGTATTCACCTGTGCTAGAATTTCCACTCTTCAGCTTCAAACTTCTTAGCGTCCTTCTCAATATAAGCTACTAAAGCACGCTAAATATTTAACCATAAAGAAAAACGCAATACCTGTCATTCAGTAGAAGGCTTACAATTCTTAGATGTTTTTCAGGTTCAGATGGAAGTGCTAAGAATGCAAAGGAAAGTTAAGAAAAGGAACAAGCTCAGAAGAAAAAATGTTCTCCTACCAGCTAAGGAAATTCAGAGAAGAGAATGACTTACTTCTCAATCTGGAAAACAAGCTGAAAACCTAGAGATAGAAGGAAATCAGAGGTTTGTGATACTATCATCCCCACCCAAAAAAAGAATTTCCCCCACTCCTATCTCTTAGTGACATAGGCATGATATCTCAATATCTAATTGGCTATTAGGATATTGAGGGTCATCCTCAAACTTCAGTGGTTGCTACTTCTTTAGATTTCCATTGGCTGTTTGTTATGGCCCTACCAATTAAAAGACATTAAACATGATGAATTATTAGACTTTTTTTTTTACTAATTTGTTTGAGTCTGTTTTTAAATTAGCTTTTTTTTTTTTGGAATTCTCCTAAGAGTAACCAACTCATATATTTGCCCGTTCTGAGTATTCTGATCTTGGCAACCAAAGTTCCTTTATTGGATAGCAGTTTTTACCTGAAGAACCTCTCTCTTTAAGAGAGTCAACAGTAGAAATAAATAATAATTCTAACATATAATATATCAATAAAGCAAAATGTAAAATGATGTTCATTTGATATATATTGATTCACATTGATGGTCTAACCATATGGTTTAATCCCATCTTCCAAAGTTACTGAAATTAAATCTAATTAAATGTACTAGTGTCTCTCTGCTATTGAAATAAAACTTATTTCTAAAGGTGCTCAATGCTTCATATCTGGTATGGGCACCATCACTGTAGCTGTCAGCAAGATTTTCAGATTTATTTAAAATAATCTTTGGGTAAAGCCATGGCTTCAAGCATGTCTTTCAAATTCAGAGCTGACCCAATTGGGCTTCTTTTGATTCTAGTTCTAATTGGCTCTGTCTGCAGGACTCTTATCTCTTCTTCACAGCATCTTTTACACATGAAATTTGGTTCACGTTACATTTGATCGATATCTCAGGAGATTCTACCATGGTCTCATATTCCTTGTTCAGTGAAAGTGATCAGACAGACAAATATGTTCTATATGAAAGCATCACTGGAGATTAGCAAGAAAGAGTTTTGTAGTATTTAGGGTTTTTTTCTTCTTTTATGTTTAGTTTATTTTAATAATTATAGTGTATATAAGGATGTTGTATGTACTGGATGTTGTCATTGCTGTAGCTGTTCATTACATCTCACTAATAAAACAAAAAAAGGAAGTTAGAGAGAGAGAGAAGGCAAGCAGTGGAACAAATTGCTCAACACAAACACGCCCCCCCAATGTAATAATTCATTCTGACCATGGCAGTAAAAACTCAGCAAATATTCTATTCAATTAAAAGAGCTTTCAGAGTCCTGTCCTCCCTTCGTTTTCTCAAATATCTGCCTGATCAGAGAAGCTCATAATCCTGGACTGATGTCAACAGATAATGAAACAGAAATCTACAATTTTATTTGCAGAGGGCCACAATCGAGGTTGTGTTTATTTAATAAATCAAATTCTTGATCCTGCTTCTCAGACTTTTATTAAGTTAGGAAAGGTATATGTTTTCTTATATTTCATGCTTCTTTTTCATGCACACATACATACAGTATATATTGAAAGAAGTCTAGCTTAAGGCTGCAGTGAATATTTGATATTCCCTTAAAGAATTAATATCAATCTCTGTAGACTTGGTGCACTGGAACAATGTCATATCCAAGGTTTAGTCAGGTTCCCCATTATGAACTTACTCTTTGATAAAGTGCCTTAAAACTTTTCATAATTGCCAGCCTGAGCTTTACTATCAATGTTAGGTCAAGTTTTAGGTTACTGAACTCAAGGACCATCTGATCTGTCAGTGCATTGAATTACCTTCTGTGGCAGTTCAAAAGTAGAACATGTACAGTAATTATGAAAGTATTTTAGGGCAGCCTTCTCTAATTTGACTGCCCTCCATATGAATGGACTTCAGTTCCTAGAATTCTCCAGCCAGAACAAGCATTGCCAAGAGTTGAAGTCCACACATATAGAAGGCATCAAGATTGGGGAAACCAGTCCTGGGGCCTAGGAGTCAACAATCTTATGCAATTCAGAACCATGCTAAGCACTTTTATAGGTAAGCAAGAGCCACAATGTATGAAGAATTGATGATTAGTGCAGACGCTGACTGCAACCAGGAAATCAGAAGACGACTACTTCTTGGGAGGAGAGCAATGACAAATCTCGATAAAATAGTTAAGAGCAGAGACATCACACTGACAACAAAGGTCCACATAGTTAAAGCAATGGTATTCCCTGTAGTAACCTATTGCTGCAAGAGCTGGACAATAAGGAAGGCTGAGCGAAGGAAGATAGATGCTTTAGAACTGTGGTGTTGGAGGAAAATTCTGAGAGTGCCTTGGACTGCAAGAAGATCAAACCAGTCCATACTCCAGGAAATAAAGCCAGACTGCTCACATGAGGGAATGATATTAAAGGCAAAACTGAAGTACTTTGGCCACATAATGAGAAGACAGGATACCCTGGAGAAGATGCTAATGCTAGGGAAGTTGGAAGGCAAAAGGAAGAGGGGCTGACCAAGGGCAAGTTGGATGGATAATATTCTGGAGGTGACGGACTCGACCTTGAAAAGACCTTTCTAGCTTGAAACCTTTTGATGTAAAACCCAATTGTGCTTTTTCTTTTTTGCAAGGTGACTACTTTAAGATGTGTAATGGAATGTCCTAGAAGGGTGAAATGCTTTGATATTATTTCGTCCTGGTTAGAGATTAGTAATAAGATCTACAATCTAAGACACAATGCAAAACAAAACAAAACAAAAAGTGGAAGATATTGGGAAAGAGTTTTTAATAGCAAAGTTCTTACGAAAGCTTGCTGGAAGTATCTTGTGATTTCCTCTTCCACACTCGACAAAAAGATGACATCTTCACAAAAATTCTACAAGCTGTCCTTTGCATTCTAAAAATTAAAATCTTGTGGAGTGTTTGTTGGGAGTACGTTCAGTTGTCTTAGCCTGTTTTTGCACAGTTATTCAACTTTTAATTTATATTAAATTAAATTATTTATATATTATATCAACTTTTAATTTCACAGACGTGTGAAATGAGAGGATGGCACTTGGTCTTCTTTTTCAATCTGCAATCATTCATTTTCAACATTTCAGACTACAAGCCTGAAAGATAAAGGCTACATATTAAAAACAAATAGAAATGCGAATGAAGAAAAGCTCGAGGACAATGTGGAAAACTTGTTCTTTTTCTTTGATGTGCTTGCCTTCCATTTCAGTGCCATTTTGAAATAGAAAAGCATGGCAAAGATACACAAAATAAAATAAGGAAATAAATATTGTATTTGTCTCAAAGCAATGTCCAACAATGAAACCAGCCTATGGCTTATCATGATGGCCTCCTTCATGTTAAGCGTACTACAGTAAAACAATTACTTGGTTTTCCTACAGTACCTCAAACGGCAATCCCAATTAAGCCTACTCTTCTGAACCACAAGGGGCGTGGTGGCACAGCGGGTAAGACGCCAGGCTTGTCGATCAGAAGATCGCAAGTTCAGAGGTTCGAATCCCTAGCCCTGCGTGTGGAGTGAGCTCCCGCACTAGTTCCAGCTCTTGCCAACCTAGCAATTTGAAAGCATGCAAATGCAAGTAGATGAATAGGTACCACTTTGTTGGGTAGGTAACAGCGTTACGCGCGCGTCATGCGGCCACATGACCGTGGAAGCGTCTTCAGACAACGCTGGCTCTTTGGCTAACAAACGGAGATGAGCATCGGCCCCTAGAGTCGGACACAACTGCACAAATGTGCGGGGGGAACCTTTACCTTTACCTCTGAACCACAGAAGAACCACAAACAATCCAACCCCTATTATTTTATATTTATTTTTTTATTTTATTTTATTTTCTATCCCACCTTTATTATTTTTATAAATAACTGAAGGCAGCGAACATACCTAATACTACTAGCCTACTCTTCTGCCTTTTTTTTTTTTAGCTAAATGTTTCTCTTTTTTTAAAATGTATGTGTTTCCTGCAATCTGTTCCAGGCAAATTGCCATATTTGAAATATGTCTATTGTGCATACCAAGGCAAGGATGGTTCAGCTTGGGTGCAAATTGCTATGTATGAATCAAAGAGAAATGCAGGATAATGATTTGTATTTCCTTACTTGTTGGATTCCCACCCCCCTGCAGAAATAATCAAGGTCCCCTGCACTGTTTAAACTCTCATGACCATGAAATCTTCTCCATCTCATCTAAAAGCATCAAGCTTATCCGGGCCTTTGAATTTTACAACAGGTCCGTCTGTCATCAGCTTGCTAATAGGCTGCTGGGGAAATCCCCAGAGCCTGACAAAGGAAATAAGAATAATAGGTAATTGCTACAGCAGGATTCACTTTCATATGTGTGAATAATCCATTAGTAACTGGGGGGAATCATTCACTGCCCTAGAACGTTTCCCTTCTTGGAGATGCTATTCTACTACCACCTGCTCTTACTTTGTACTCTACAGTTCAGGCAGCTTCCTTATAATGAATGCACTATTTTTTGCCTGCATAGAGGCAAAACCAATGCATATTGCACTGGCTAAAATATTCACAGAGCCACATGAACCCTTCATCCTGTGTCAGCCTTATCTAGTCCATTGGAAATGAAAGTGGTACTGAACTCCTGAGGACTTCAGAAGTTGGGAAGGAAGGCACTGTGCTTTCTAACAAGTGAACAGCATGATGAAATATAGAATTATTCACATGTCTCCATGGCTACAGGCAGACCTGGATTAAACTCTTTCACTGCCACACTCAGCGTTAGTTTTCTGTACTTATTGTGTCTTTATGTCTTGTCAGTTGAGCAGTGGAAGGGCCAGTTGACACCATTGTTGGGCTGTGTTTATCTGGCCCTGGATACAGGGAAAGATTTCGGAGCTGCTACTGTCCTGCATTAATTTACACATGCATTTGGAAACCATTAGCTAAGCTATCATTATGATCCAGCACAAAGCAAATGAATTCAAGGGGCGCGGTAGCTCAGCGGGTTAAACCGCTGAGCTGTTAGTCTGCCAACCATAAGGTCGGCAGTTCGAATCCGCGTGGTGAGGTGAGCTCTCGTCACTAGCCCCAGCTTCTGCCAACCCAGCAATTCAAAAGCTAAAAGGCAAGTAGATAAATGGGTACCACTCACGTGGGGCAATATGCTGGCGTCCTGTCGGGGAGTTGCCCTCGGAACTGAAGATGAAGAGGAAGATCTGGAGAAGCCTGCAGATGGCGGCTGAGGACAGCGGCAGAGGACGACAGATCCCTGATTAACTACTTCCAGGACGTCAGCAGCCGGCTCGGAAAATGAAGCATTCTGGGGCTTGTAGTTCCAATGCCTGAAAAGAAGAGTCGGTTCCCTCACCCCCTCCCTAATTGCGCGGTACACTGTAATATATATATATATATATATGGTTGTATAATTAAATATGTATCAATATGTAAGCTGCATAGAGTCCTCCATTAGGGAGGGGATAGGCGGGGTAAAAATAAGATAAATAAAATAAATAAAATTCAAACCACCTGCATCTTAGGATCTTATTTTTGGAAAGGGAAAAATTGGCTAGCTCTGAGTAGGAATTAAGTGCAAAGCATTTTTTTTAAACTGTAGAGTGCACCCTTTCAGGGTAATTAGTAAGCCAGTGCAAATCCTCAAAAGGCTGCTTCACTTCTGTGAATGGTTGTGAAACACTCCTTCAAAGATGTTTCAAGAAAGGAATGTAGCCATTTCACCTCTGCTTGTTACTCTGCTTTGCAAAAGCTTTTGGCCAGCCCAGTCAAGGATATACCACTTGTATCTTCCAGTACGGCTTGCTCCATGCCTGCCCTCTTTTCTCAGCATGTCCCGAGTCAAGCGCAAAAAGATTTCCACCCACATAGGAGACAGGAAGAAGCTTTGTAGAACCAAATCATGCTGCTTCTCTGCTTTGATGAAGAGAACCAGGTCACCTCTGCAGAATGGGGCTCTTCAATGAAGCAAATGAAAGTCGCAAATGGCAACTAGAAGTCAAGTAAACAGCTGTGCATATCAAATATCATTTTACTTAAAAAGATCATTGAAGATCATTGGTTGGTTCTGCTCAGTCTACACACATCAGGAACAAGCCAAAAGTTCCAAATCCCATGAGTAATGCATATCACATCATGTTGCCAGTCTGACTTGAAGATATGCACTGCTTCCACAGAGAGATTTATTTTCCCCCTTCTTGTAGTACGCTTACCCATCCCAGGTTGGGGTGAATTGTAACTTGAAGCATTTGTATCAGTGGTCCAGAATGGCCCATAAGAGGCCAGCTCTACATCACTGTGAGAACCTCTACAGTTTCATTCTGATTTATGATAGATCTAAGCGATTATTGCTTCTAGCTATGAAACCATCCCAAAGCACGATATGTAGCCACCAAAAACACATAACATTACATAATCCATAAGATTAAAACTGCCAGACGTCCTTCACAAACTTGACAGGCTAGCAAAAATAGAAAAGTGTCCAAAGTGTAGAAATGGAAATTCAGGCAAATTTTGAAGGCTGTGGCTCTGCTTTGTGAGGCTTTTAAGAAGTCCTGGGCAAGCTGCAAAAATACTACATCATTCACCCACATACATACCTACATGCACACATGCACACATGCAATGTTCTCAGAATAGCTCCACAGTATGAGTGCTGTCTGAACTCTTTTTTCTTTGGACCTAATTCACTAGTTCTACAATTAAAGACCAAGCATCTGATATAGGAGCTCTTTGCATTTCTCGTTGATTGGCTAAATTCAGTCCCATTGCACAAAGATCCAGGGTTGGTTTTTTTCCCTTCATTGTTCGAAAGGAAATACGAGGAAAATATGGAAATTGGACGCACAGTTTGCACAATGCATCTCACACACATTTGCAAATGTACGTTATCTTGCAGAATCTGAAGAGCCAATTTATTATCAAATATCGCTGCATAAGCTACAAACAAATATGTTCAACTTGAAAGAGTTGTGTTTTCTGTCATAGATTAAGATAGTATATTGGGGTGGTGGTGTTCCATTACCCTTTGACTTCACACAGGCAATCTTTCTCAGATTTTATACAGGAGCTAGTGGGGAAGCTGCTTGTCTGGAGGATCATCCATCTTGACTACCCTTCTTAGTCACTATCCTATAAATAACCCATAATTATGATCAGCCACTCTCGTGTCCCTTGATCTCATTTCATCCATTTGGTCTCTCAGGTGGCTGCAGTGACCTAAAGTTCACTTTCACTTCCTAATGATCTCCATTGTTAGAACACAGCCACCAACACATTTAGTAACTAGCCAGGGGTTGTTGGTTCCTCTTCTGCAGATATTTTCCTAGTGCACATGGTGTGCCACCTTCCTCTCATTGCCTCATGTGGGGATGTTTCACAACATAGTAAAAACAAAACAAGAAATGTAGGACATCGCTCCGAGGCCTCAATTTTTGATAAAGCATCCAGGCCATCATGACAGAAAGCTGAAGACTGGACTAGAACAAAAAAGGAAAAAGGAAAAAAGAAGAGAGGGAGAGAGGGGGAGAGGGGGAGAGGGGGAGAGGGGGAGAGGGAGAGGGAGAGGGAGAGGGAGAGGGAGAGGGAGAGGGAGGGAGGGAGGGAGGGAGGGAGGGAGGGAGGGAGGGAGGGAGGGAGGGAGGGAGGAAGGAAGGAAGGAAGGAAGGAAGGAAGGAAGGAAGGAAGGAAGGAAGGAAGGAACATTTCTTTTACATTATGCATACGAGTTATTTACTTATTTGTTAGATTTAAATCCCACAATTTATCTAGGAACTCAAGATAGTGCAGATATCAGTCTCTCTAATTTTTCCAACAATAGTAATCCTGTACAATAGGTTGTGCTGTGAGGGAGTGATTGATCCAAAGTACCCCAAACAGCTTCCATGGCCAACTTTCAATTAGATCTTGTGGTTCCCTGGTCTAATATCTTAATCACAATACCAGAGTAGCATTATGCCCAAGCCAGGAACTTAGTCAGCTGCAAAATGCTAACTGGTATGGATTTTAAAAATATTTGATTGTTATATGTCTACTATGATGGTTTAGATCACTGTTTGGATTCTTAAGTAGGATGAAAGGCCATGTAAAGGTATGAAACTACAGATGGGCAATCTTTTGATGGCAGAAATCACACTTAATATATTGGGAGGGGCAAAGACTATAATGGTGAATGGAATGATAAAAGGCAAGGATATATCATGCACAAGAGCCAATTTGTTATAGTGGTTAAAGGCACCAGGCTAGAAATTGGGAGACTGAGAGTTCTAGTCCCACCTTAAGCACGAAGCCAGCTGGGTGACTTGGGCCAATCCCTCCTCTCAGCCCTAGGAAGGAGGCAATAGCAAACCACTTCTGAAAATGTCAAAAAATGCATGGACCTGTTCAGCCAGTCAGCAGGAGACAAATCTCGAAGGGACCAAAAAACCCACCAAAACAGCAACAACAACAACAACAACAACCCACACACATCATGAGAGAGGATTTGGGATTGTGGATTTTTTTCCCTTTGACAATAGATTGTTGTTTATACTGTAAGTTCAGCCTATTCATAAGAGTTACACTAGATATTTCATGTGTTGCTCTATGTCCAAATGCAAGGAAATAGATGATTATGGTGGCCACCACACAATGATCAAGGACATAGCAATATGAAACAGATTTTGAAGATTGTAATTCCATTTTAACCTGAGATATTAACTTCACTAAACCAGATTCCTTCAAAAGTCACTGAACTAGACTGTATATGCTAATGGCTGCAAGGATTTTATATGCTTTCTACTGGAAAAGATCCTTGATTCCTTCTTTGGAGAAATGGCAAATTAAATTGTGGGAATATTCTTCAATATCACTTCCTACATCATACATTTGAAATGGAATTTAATTCTAATGGGAAATCATTCTTGGATTATAATTTTATATATGGATGGGTGCCATATCCAAAGTTTGGATTCTCTTATTTATAAAATCATGTATTAATTTGCTCTATCACTTTCAGTATTGATCTAATGTATTATTTACTATTTATAGCTTTGTTAATGATTTGTACTATGTTAACCAAGTATGTTCAATTTAAAGTTCAATAAAGATAATTACCTTTATTTTATCTTCTGTTTTCTTATATATTTAATATCTTTCTTTCTTATACATTTTTATTTATACCCTTTCAAAACATTACATAACATTAATATTGTTTGGTAAAAAAAGAAGATATCAGTATCTTCTCACCTCCAACTCAGCTCTAGTTTTTCTTGATTTTTTTCTTGAAGGTGTTATCTATCTATCATCTCTCCATCTCTCCATCTCTCTATCATCTATCAATTTATCTGGTAATAGTGCCTAGACACCTTTGGCTGATATTGGAAGCCCAGTATTTGCTTAGGAGGCCACCTTGGGATTTCTAGACTAATGAAAGACAGACAGACAGACAGACAGACAGACAGACAGACAGACATCATTATGGAAGCAGATGATGCCAATCCACTTCCATAACACTGCCAAGGAAACTGCATGGATGCATCACTAGGAGTCAATCAATCAATTTATTTATTTATTACAGTCATAGACCAGTACAAATAAAAATACGCCATATGTAACCAATACAAGTTCTCAGCTATAATAAATAAAATCCATATCTAAAATTAGTTTAGCACTAGGAGTCAAATTTGACTTGAGGGCATCTTAAAATTTTACTACATAGGGTTTTGCAAAAGCTGCAGTGTAGCAATGGGATTCAAAGATGGTTCAATTGAATCACCTCATCAAAGCCAATCCATGAAGTGGCATTGATTTCTTTCTGACCAAATCCCATGATCCACTTCCTCCATTATATTTCTGATACTCATATCTTTTTGTGATGTGTAAAACACAACATTTAGGGATAAGAATCTTCATTTGAGGACCTTATTTAGGTGCCTCTAGCAATGAATCAAGTTAAATGGCCGCAAAAGAAAAAAACAAATAATAATAAAACCATGTGTTCCTTGAACAGGCTTATCTAGCATTGACAATATGATTTTTCAGTGCCAAATTAAAAACAAGTCTTATCATGATTTTATCTGCTATGTTTGATACCATCATCATTATTATTAATAGTTTAAATTTTTACACTTTATTGTACTGCATTTTATTATATTATATTGGTTTATTTTAGATTATACAGTATATCTGTACAATATCCAAGGATCTATGGCTGTAGGGCAGAGCTTTCCAAACTGTGTGTCGGGACACGTTAGTGTGTCGGCTGCAGTGTCTGGGTGTGTCACGGCTGCTGCTGCTTCCGAGCCCTGCCAGGATTCCGCGCAAGTCCTAGTGCCTGCCTTGTGCCCTGCTGCCTCCAAACGTGCCCTGCCAGGATTCCACGCAGGTCCTAGTGCCTGCCTTGTGCCCTGCTGCCTCCAAACCTGCTGTGATTCCGTGCAGGTCCTAGTGCCTGCCTTGTGCCCTGCTGTAAGAGAGTGTCGCGAAATGATGCCCTGCTGTAAGAGTGTGTCACGAAATGATGCATGTCTAAAAAGTGTGTCACCAACATGAAAAGTTTGGAAAGCTCTGCTGTAGGGTATACAAATATGTAGCATCAATAGACAAAATGTTGAAAGCAGTTATTACAGATACTCCCTTTCAGAAATTCTGAACTTTGCAGCATTGTTCTGGAACTGTTTACTGTGCAGGATTTTAAAAAATGTTTCTATGAAACTGCAAGACCAGAACCCATGAAATTCTATTAAACACTTTCAGATTAAAACCAACTTAAAAACTGCAGAAACAACAACTTCCTAAGATTTAAGATCTTCATTAGACCTCTCAGAGGCACGATAATTGGAGGTGTGGGAAAGGGGTTATGTACGTGTATAGTATTTATTTATTATTTATATTTATATCACCACCCATCTCCCCCAAAAGGAGGACTCTGGGCAGTTTACAGTAAAAAATATGTGTATGTATATGTATATGTTTATGTATATATGCATTTCTATTGTTGGAAAGAAGATACCGCCTAGAGTTCCCTGGTTGGAGGAGATGGGCAGTGATACAAATTAAATAAATAAATAAATAAACAAACAAATAAATAAATAAATAAATAAATAAAATGCCACTTGAGTGTCCTCCTTAATTTCAGAGAGGGAACTCCTGCAAAGAAAAATTGAGGGAACTTATGGGAGATCTTTTGTTGTTGTTGTCTAGGATTATTGACGTCAGTTCAGTAGAAGTATGTACAGCTCAAGAGTACATAGTACACTGAATTTTGAACTGTTTTGTATTATAGACTGCCCTCTGACCTCAGAAAGTCAGCAATAACATTTGAATTGTGAATTATCTATCACAACCCTTCCTGGTGTCAAGTCATATTTGAACATCTGGTTCCTTCCTTGTAATCTCTTACAAGAGAAAGCTTCTGGGGATGGGAAATGCTGTTCTTTGCAGACAGACCTTGAAGCCATTAAACTCTGATTGGAGGAGTGGATTGCCAAATAGTAAATTACTCATAATGTAAGGCATTGAGCAGGAGCATCTGAAGAGTAACTGGGGACTATAATACTTAATGTATAGCAGGGGGTCTGCAGGCTATGGAAAAAAAGATGGCAGCTCTGAAGATAGGATTGAAGCCCTGCCCATTTTTTTATGTGCACTGTGAAGCTTTGATCCCACCATTGGAACCAATATCTTGATTTTTTTAACATACCCTGTGGACACCCTTGATGTATAGATAACTGACAAATTCCCCTGTAATCAGAACATGGTTACAGTTTTTATGACATTTTTGAGAATCTCAGAATTTGTGGATGCTATAAATACAGCATATAAATCAGAGTATATAAAAACTTGGAATTTCTGGGGTATTCTCTAGCAAAATCTTTAAACCTAGAAGGTTGTAGCACATTAAACTGTGGTATGTTTTAGAAGATTGAAGAATTTGTAGTTGGATTGCAATGCTGCCAGAAATTACATATTGCAGTCTTTGTATCTTTTTCCCAAACCTTCTAACAAGAAATAAAAAGATGTGTAAAAATGATGGTTAACAAGGATAAATGTAAGTGTTGTCATGACCATCTTTAAATAGAAACACTCCCAAATCAAAGTAAAAGCACATAACATAATAAAACATTGGATCTGGCTAAAAAAATTGTGATCAGATAAATGGCATAATTTGTGAATTATATTGTGTAAAACTTTAAGATCTTGATTGCACAGTACATTCTGATTCTTCAAGGTTGCCAAATCAAAAAAGACTTAAGATGGTGTACAAAATTAGAAGCATTGTAAGAAGACAAATCAAAACCAATGCATTGGGAAAATATGCGAACAAGAAAAATCTAACCACCAACCATCAGTCAAGCAGGGCATTGCAAGAATTTGGCCAGACATAAGATAGATGAAATTGCTCAGATCTGCTCAGCATCTGGATTCTGACTGGACATTTCTTACTGAAGTGACTAAAGTTGGGTCTTGGCCTGTTACCTGGAAAGAGTTTTAGCATGGTTGCTGTGGTTAGATCCATGTCTTTTCTGGCTAGTCAAAGCTGCCCAGGAGATGACATGTATTTAGGTTCAAACAGTGATGAATTCATCCTTGAGTAAGAGGGTGATTACTCCTACCTTGAAAGAGGCAATGGTGCATGCTGTTCTTATGAAACCATAGCTGGGCTCAACAATACCAGATCAGCCTCCAACCTCCCTTTCTGGAGAAAGTTGTGAAGAAGGTACAGTAGTTAGGCTACAGCTCCAGAGGAGAATTGAAGATAAATTATCTGGACACTTCTGAGTTTCATGCCAGGTTATAGCCCTGAGGAAGCACTGACCACACTTGTGGACCAGGACCAGCCTGTGGTAAGGCAACTCTCTTGGTCGACCTGGTTCTCCTTTCTCCATGGCCAATTATTGTTGGTATTGGTTGGAAGGAAGGAACTGACTCCTAGATCTTTGCTTTGCAGTGTTCCACAGAACTCAACACTCTCTTCTACTATTTAACATGTATATTAGACCACTTGGAGAGGTCATTCAATGGGATGGTGTCAGGTGTCGTCAGTGTGCAGATGATATCCAGTTGTATATATTGATTCCTGGACAACCAAGTGCTATCCTGGTCCATAAAGGTTAAGGTCTATATGGGGAGGAAGAGGCTCAGGCTCAACCCTAGCAGGACTAAATGGCTTTGGGTATCAGCCATGTCTGGGGATTTGTCATCTTACTTCTCAATGGGATTGCATTCCCCCAAACAGAATCAGCATGCAGTTTGAAGGTTCAGGAGACTTATAGCTCTTGCTTGAAGAAAAAGTGGCAGCCAGCACCAGGAAGGCTTTTGCACAGATTCATCTCATGTACCCTTTCTGAACTGGCAGACCCTATTCATGGTCACTCCTGCCTTTGTCACTTCTCATTTGGACTATTGTAATGCACTTTACATGAGGCTATCCTTGAAGACCACTTGGAAATTACAGTTAGTCCAGAATGTAGCTGTAGAAATATTTATGGGCACACATTGATACATCCATGTGACACCTCTACGTACTGTAGAAACCACACTGGCTACTATTTGGTTCTTGGTGAAAACCAGGGCACTGGTTATCATCTATAAAGTTCTTCATGGTTCAGGGTTTGGTTATTTATGGGACTACTCTTCTCCAATTGTCTTGGCCCATCCTAAAAATTCTGATCGAATGGGCATGCTCTGGATCAGGTCAACTAAACAATGCCATCTGGTGGGACCATGAAGGCATGCTTTCTCTGTTACTGTTCCCTCCCTCTACAATAATTAGGTCTATTTGGCTCTGACCCTGGTGTCCTTTAGAAAAGTTTTAAAAACTTGGCTTTTTGAACATGCCAGAGGCAATTTGCACTTTCATCAAGGAACAGATGGTGCTTCCAGGTTTAAATTAGCAGCAAGAGAGGCATGTTCTAATTGCTAAGTCAGTCAACCTATTCTAGTTTATTCACTTGTAGTTTCCTCCCCACCCCCTGCAAAGGAATCTTCACAGTAGGAATAAGACTATGGAAAGATAAGCTCTCCCACCAAGTATCAGCCTAATTTGGATTGGGTCCTCTGTAGAGTACAGAAATGACTGCAAGTTAAATATTGATGGCAATAGGATTGGATCCAGATTAGAAACAGAGTAGGCCTACTGATTTGAATCAAATGTCAATTTCTATCTCACCATTTTGCTCTTGTAAGTACATGCCTCTCCATTTTTATGCACGGGGCCTCCTGAAATCATGCACGCTTAATTTTTTTCTGCTCAAAGTAACCCAGAATCCCTTATTATTTGGCTCCACAGAGCCTGAGAGTATGATCATTTCTAGACTAAGGTTTTCCTTTTTTTGAGTCTTTTCTCATAAATGGTTTTGGATTCCTGATCTGATCCTTCCCCTAAGTGAGCTTTTAGAGCTTCTGGATGGACAAATGGACAATGGACAAATGTCCATTCTTTCATCTTCAAACCTTGAGTTCCAGGTGGGACCAGGAAAAATGTTGCGAGAATAAATTCACCTTCAGCTTACCATAAGGTTGTTATCTTAGTCAACAGCAGTCATGTACTGATGTATAAGGAGACAGCATTTCCCCACTAGCAGTTTTGAGCATCACCCCGCCATTGTTGGGTCAATATATACTCTGCCTGCATTAATAATTTATCGCCAGTGTGATGGCTGGGTGACATTGAAAGTCCTTGGAGATGTATGCCTCCTTCTATAATAATAAATAATAACATAATTACAATGTAAAGTTACAACAGAACTTTCCAAAAACCACTGAAAGCAGCCAGATAGTAACCCTTATGGTAAACCTTTTTGGCAGCCCTTGTTTGGTGCCAAAAAGTGGAGAAAAATGTTCTTAAAGAAGTGATACATTGTGTGAAAATAAATTCTGTCAAAAGCAGAGGGGGAACAAAGAAGCTAGAGGAAGTGGGTTAATTCCCACTTAACCTAGATCTTCTGGAAGGTTATGATTGTTTCTCGGCCCTAGATGTTTGTTTATTTGACTAGAGTTACAAAGCCATCCCATCTACCTCTGACGTAGAGCAGCTCACAGATAAACCTACCCCCTCTAACAATCCTTGACAAATGTCAGTGTGATAACTGAATGATGTTAAAAAAAAAAGCAACAACTTCCAGAACTGCTCTTAAAGGGCAACACTTTTTTGGTGATTTAATATTGAACAAATCCAAGAGTTAAGCTTTGAAATTTGCCTCTCTCCTTTCACAGGGCTATTTGAAATAGCATATCCACTGCTGCCAACTTGGATTAAGTGAGTGAGAACATAACAGCCAAGGCTCTTCTGTATTTCTTCTCCTTCTCCACAGCTCCTTCCATATGCTAGCAATAGCTACTATACTGAAGATATAATTCCAACACATTCATATGCTAGTGCCAAGAATGGAAGAAGAATTGATTTAATTGATTATAACCTCTTTGGAGATTCTGCAAATGAAAAGTGAGATAGATAAGAGATAGTAGGTAGACTAGTTTAAGGTATACATTCAATGCATTGATATTACAATGCCAACAATGGAGGAAGAATTGGTTTATTGTTTACTGTGTTTTATTGTTTGGTGATTTTTTTTAAATTAGGATTTTTCTCTCTGATTGTTATGTACTTATAAGCTTTAAATTTACTATAATCAATTTAGAGTACTTGGTTTATTGGGCATAAATGTGATAGAAAAGAGATAAAGGGAAGGGGAGAGAGACAGAATTGATAGAAAAGGAGTTATTTTTCTATTTTTATTTTTGGTTTATGTACATATTACTTTTTTCAAGATAACTTGAATTTCTTCTCTTCAAATAAGCCTCCCAGAGTGATAAAGATTTTTTCCCATGTCACAAGATGGGTTCCACCCTCCATGACACTTAATACTAGTTTTATTCTTGATTGCTTTTGTCTCTTTTTTTCAACATTGCATTACCATGCCTTGATCAGCCAGTTTTGTTAAACTTATGTCTCTTCTTATGTCTCTTCATAGATGACAGCAAAGCACTCCTATCAAAGAGGTATGTGTTTTAAGGCAAACAGCCTTCTGTCCATAAATATTACTCAAATCTGTGGAGTGCTAGATTCCTGATGCAGTTCAAGGAATTTTCCTTTCCTTAAATCACTATTGTAGACATCTATTTATGCACTTCTATTATGCAACCAGATCCAGTGCATGCACAGGAACTATGCACTTATAGAGTGATACATAATGGGGGGGAAATCATTTCCCCCCAACATGATATCCTTCAGATGAGCTTTCAGAATTCTTGGCTAGCATTTTTGTATTATTATTATTTGTTTTTTGGTGCTTTTGAGTCAGTGTTGAGTCCTGGTGACTGCCTGGACAGGTCCCTGCAGTTTTCTTGGCAAGATTTCAAAAGTGGTTTGCCCCTGCCTCCTTCCTAGGGCTGAGAGAGTGTGACTGCCCCAAAGTCATCCACCTGGTTTTGTACCTAGGGCAGGACTAGAACTCACAGTCTCCTGGTTTCTAGCCTTGTGCCCTAACCACGACACCAAACTGGCTCTCCTACCATATCAGCCTCTACATGTACTGTACAAGTTTACACAGTGTATAGTCTTTGGGTATTGGAAGCTGCAACCAATAAACAAACATCATCTGCTTAGTGTCCTAGGAAGTATTTGCTTCATAGACTTTACTGCAGTGCATTGCATACTGCAAAGGTCATGATGAGTCCACCACTTCCAATGATCTCCAGATTATTCTGAGATCCAAAATAAATCAAAGATGCTTATTGGTATATTATCCTCAGATCATCAGGCTTCAAGATTCTTTTTAGGCCATGTGCATCCCTATTAGTACCTGTTTTCTTTCTCTTAAATGGTTGAATTTGTCCAAGGTCCATTCACATCTGAATAAATGGTGTGATTGCCAGAGGTTTGCATACTATACAGTATTTCTATGTACTATTTTTTATATCATGTTTTAATTACTTTCTGACTTCCATAGTTGATCCCAAGCCAAGATCTCCAATTCCCTAAAGCTACATACTATATGTATTACTAGCCTGATCCCTGGTCATTATAAATTGGTGACTTGGCTTGAGGTAGGAATTGAGTCAACTGTTTTTCTTTTCTACAATATTAATGGGAGATGTGAAAATAGTAAATTGTCCCTTTGGAAATGGTTTCCATTTTCATCCTATTTTTCAAGAGCTAGTTGTTACTTATGCTTTTGTCAAGATCTGGTTTAAATAGAAAGCACCATATCAGTCTTGCAATGTCTTAATATTTCAGATGGCATTTGAATTTCTGGTTTTGCCATATGCTGCAAAAAGAAACATGAATTCTCATTAATTGACCAATTGATTTAATGTGGGAAAGGAAAAGAATTGCATATGTTTTTACTGCACAAGTTAAAATGTTATTTCTTAGGGATAATCTTGAGCTCACTTGCTCCCAAGGTTGACACTGAAAAATATCAAGTGAATTATATGCTTGTAAAATAATGCAATACAATACTGAATGTAGAGTAGGTCAGTGTTTTCCAACCTTGGCAGCTTCCATATACAGTATGTGGGCTTCAGTTTCCCAGCTACCACAGTCATTGCTGAGAATTCTAGGAGTAGAAATCTCCTGGAAGTTGTCCAGGTTGGGAAACACTGATGTAGAATATAGATGAAAGACAGGTAAGGCCAACTAGTAACAGCATGGATGAGTGTGACCCCCCAAAGTTGTAACTAAATCATAGATTTTAATGTGACAGAAAGCAGTAGTTATTAAATATTTAGGAAATCACCAGGAGTCAACACTGTCTTGAACGCCCCCCCCAAAAAAAAAACTTTTTAACTATATTTAATTGAAATCAAATTTGATTTAAGTTGACTTCACTCTTTTTTTTTGTTCTGGGTTTCTTTTATGTATATTTTTAGAGCTTCAATATATTCAATATACAAAGAGGGGGAGCTTGACCATTTGGAATAGTATTGGTCAGGCTTTCAATGAGATATTGCACTGATAGACAGCCAATTTATATGTAGGAAGTGAATATATATTATCATATGTACCTAAGATTATAAATCTGAGGTCACACTGACTTTCCAATACTGATGAGTAATATTTTTGCTGTTTGCCTTGATGCTCAATCAATTAATAATAATGTATTCCTCATATAGTGATATGAGCAAAGATTTTGGTATAAAATCAGAAGTACATTCAGATCTTCAAACCATATTGATCTTTGTAACACCATATTTCATTTCATTTTTCATTCATTCTGGTTTATTACGGTCACTGACCAGTACAAGATTCTACAAGGTATACTCATTGAACCTTACAATATGCACCATCTGATTTAAAATAGTTTTAAAATTATAAGTTAAAATACTCTGGTTTCTCTTCAGATCGTAACACCATATTAAAAATATGTGTGTATTAAAATAAACCCAGATCATGGCATCTGGTCCCATCACTTCCTGGCAAATAGAAGGGGAAGAAATGGAAGCAGTGACAGATTTTATTTTCTTGGGCTCCAAGATCACCGCAGACGGTGACTGCAGCCATGAAATTAAAAGACGCTTGCTCCTTGGAAGGAAAGCTATGGCAAACCTAGACAGCATATTAAAAAGCAGAGACATCACCTTGCCGACAAAGGTCCGTATAGTTAAAGCTATGGTTTTTCCAGTAGCAATGTATGGCTGTGAGAGTTGGACCATAAGGAAGGCTGAGCGCCGAAGAATTGATGCTTTCGAGCTGTGGTGCTGGAGAAGACTCTTGAGAGTCCCTTGGACTGCAAGGAGGTCAAACCAGTCAATCCTGAAGGAAATCAACCCTGACTGCTCATTGGAAGGACAGATGCTGAAGCTGAAGCTCAAATACTTTGGCCACCTAATGAGAAGAGAGGACTCACTGGAAAAGACCCTGATGCTGGGAAAGACTGAGGGCAAAAGGAGAAGGGGACGGCAGAGGATGAGATGGTTAGATAGCATCACCGATGTAATGAACATGAATTTGAGTAAACTCCGAGAGACAGTGGAGGACAGGAAGGCCTGGCATGCTATGGTCCATGAGGTCACGAAGAGTCGGACACGACTGAACGACTGAACAACAAATTAAAATAAAATGGGACAATATTGGACAACCCTGTTTCATATTAGCAAGTATTTCCTAATTCATTTCACACTTCCAGTAGAATAGGCAGACAGCTAATCCTTTTTAAACATTCTCTGGAGTTTCTAGTAAAAGAGAAAAAAATATACTCTGTTGAATATATTTTAGTTGAATTTCTCTCATCTTCACAGCATAAAAAACATATGCAACAGAACCATGTGTAACAGAATCATAGTCACTGATTTGTTAATGTGTGATATTACAACTTTTTATTCCAATTTTTTTGTCTTGGACTTGTTTGCATTTGAGAATGCAGTCTTTGGAACACAATTCAAGGCAAATGCAACATTTGGCTCAAAAATATGATGGAGAAGGATGAGGAGGAAGCTATCGTTGTGCATCTCCTTGGAAAGTACATTCCACTGGTAAGTTTTCAGGATGGACATTTAGTGAAAGCTTTTCATTATAAATATAGAAGAAGTTAGAGCAAAAGGCTTGTCAACTTCATTCTATGTTATTTATCTTTAGAGCACTTATTTAAACTACTATAATCTGCTCTGACCTTTTGGAATTAGGAGCCTGCTATTGGAGCAAAGACTTATGTTGTCTATAGAAGAACAAATTTGGATCTGAACCACTGAAAGTTTAATAAGCGAAACATCATGTTTGGATATACTGTACATTCTTAACATCTTAACATTATATACATTCTTAACATTACATTCTTTACATTATTACTTTATAATTATTACATTATTACTATATAATAATTATACATACATACATACATACATACACACACACACACACACACACACACACACACACACACATATATATATATATATATATATATATATATATATATATATAATTATATACATTCTTAACATTCCACAAGTCCCTCAAGACCTGGCTATGTGATCAGGCCTGGGGCCCCCAGGGGAACAGGGAGATTTTTCGATGGCCCCCTTACTACGATTAACATCATCCTCTCTTGTTTTGTGTGCTTTTTCTAGTTTTTCTAGTTTTTAATGACGATTGTTTTATATGTATTTATTGGTTTTCTTTTTAATTGAGTGTTGCATGCCATCCAGAGTCACTCTCTGTGAGATGGGTGGCTATATAAATATGATGCAATAAATACATGCATACATACATACTGTACATATTACTATTCATCTTGTTTGATGTAGATTACTTTTTAGTACTCTGATTTTGGGTGATTATATGTGCAACATAAGTCTTTGTGGAGACTTTGTGGAGTTTGTAGAAAAAGATGTGGAGAAATTTTGCCTAGGAGCTGTGTTCTCCCCCTCCTGGAGGACATGATGAACTAGAACATTAGACGGCTGATCCAGATTGGCAGTGACATTTCAGGTAAAGGCCAATGCAAAATATATTTCTCTTCCTGTGGTCTGACAGCCTGAATAATGTCTTATTTCTGAGAACAATGCAGGAGTGTATTTGGCTTCATGTAGCTGGAGCACAGAACTGACAGTCCACCATATGGATTGTCTCTGTAGAGTAGAAAGACTCCATATTACAGCATACTGTATGTCTCTATGGACTGCTAGAGCAAAGACTTTTCAGAACTATAAAGTGGACTGGCTCAAGATCTATTGCTGGCCTAGGAGAAGTAGCAAATAAATCAAGGAGCTGCACCGAACTAAGGCTCAAGGAAATTATTTCGATAGCTGAGGCAAAAAAATCTTCCTCCTTGGTAGCCCAAATAATAAATATTATTAAGCATCAGTTTGATGCCTTTTCATGGTACCAAAACTCTTTGCTTAACGCAATCATGCTACCACATCATTTCTAGATGTGTTCATGTACCATGTTCACGCCCCAAACTTGGAATTGCCATCTATGGTTCAGAATTATGAGAGCTCTCACCTCCTGGCCTGTAAGAGCTCCAAAATTAGCATTGACCCAGGGAATTGCCCTTACCCTCAAATTGACAGTTCATGTTGTGCTCATTTATTTGTTGGAAAATACTGAGTGATGGAGACTGGTGAAGTCATCCCTCTCTCCATTAGAAAACCAGCGAAAAAGGTAGCAAGACATGGATGTGTTACCTCTATGGAGAGACAGGAGAGCTTAGGAGTCGAAAAGCCCAAGGGATACAAGACTGCCTCTCCTAGCTCCACAGGTTCCTGCTATCCTTAATCCTTAATATCACACTGTCAGCAGTGTTGGAGGATAAATAGCACAAGAGTCCTATTTTATTGTAAAATAAAATATTGTACGTCCTTAAAGACCTGGCTCTGGGCCTGGGCCTGGGGCCCCAAGTGTGTGCAGGGACCCATTTCCTGGTTAATTTGATGGGTTTTTTAAAGTTTTGTATTATCGTAATTCTTTTTATTTATTTATTTATTTTTGTTCACCGCCCAGAGTCACTTGGTAAGATGGGTGGCCCTACAAATCAAATCAAATCAAATCAAATCAAATCAAATCAAATCAAATCAAATCAAATCAAATCAAATCAAACCAAACCAAACCAAACCAAACCAAACCAAACCAAACCAAACCAAGACATAAAATCCTCCATGCTGGTGGGGGCACTGAATCATGGGAACATGTTTCACTTTATTGTATTTTCTACCAAAACATTCATAAGGAGCTAAGATATCTTCTTAGCCCATTTCCCAGTTGGACAAAAGAATTCAGCTTCTTTTGGCAGATAAAGATCCCAAGATAACTCATGCTGTTTGTATTAGTAGCCAGTAAATAGCCTGTTGCACTGTTGACAACAAAGTAGACTAAGCATGATTACAGGCCTTCCTATTATATATGCAATATTGTATCTTGTATTATACCCTGATTTTCCTTTATGCAGTTTGGACCTGTGATCCATAACAAAGTTAATAAAGTTAAGTATCCTTAATCCAATGCCACTATTACAGTAATTTCTGTTGTGCCTCATCTTTCCAACAGAGTGAAAAAAAAACATTGAGGGATCAGGAGGGCATGGCATCAGTCCTAGACTATTGCAAATGCTACACGGAGAGGTGTCCCAGGCAGACAGTCAAATGCTCTTATATAAAGCTCTTCATCAGTACTACATCTGTACTTCATAGGATGTACAAAGGGCTATTTGTCAAAACAAAGACATGCAAGATATGTCAAAACTATAACACTATACAAGGCCAAAGATCAGAAAATTGGCTGAGAATAGTATGCCTGCTGTTTTGCATTAGAAACATGAATTTTTAGGAACATGAACTGCATTTCAGAATTGTCTCCTTTATTTTGAAGCAGTATGTTTTCTTCTTTTGGTGGGGAGCACTCCACTATGGGAGCACTCAAGATGAATGAACTCAAAAATATTAATCTTGAAAATGAAGACCACAAGGCAAAACACTTGTAAAGTCAACTGAAAATCATGCTGCTAATTTGGGTTTTTTCCCCCTCCTGCAGATGTTTTAGCCTCAACCCTATACCCTCTATTAAATATACATAGCCTTGACAACGTGCATGAGTTTGGTCGGTGAAGTTCAGATGCCTTGAAAATAATCTTAAAACAAAAGGAGACCACCCTGTGTTTTCAGTAGACATCTGCCTAGATTCCTGAAGATTGCGTTACTTCCCAGAGCTATAACCAGATGCTCCAAGTCATTGATTTCCAGAATCATTGGCTGGGGCTTTGATCGTCCACTTAATATCTAGAGTTTTCCTTGAATAATACTGTCAGCTAAAATTGTGTGGAACGTGCCTGGGCTATAAGCAAGGAGGGGGGAGAGTGTTGGAAGCTAAGATGCCTCTTACAGATAACAGTTGAAGCCTGTAAGAAGTCAATGAGAATTCTCAGCTGGCATTAGATAAAGCGTATACATTTGCTATAGAGAATCAATTTCACACTGGGAATCTAATCATTTCAATTGGGTGAGGGCTTCTCTTTTTTCCCTTTTCAACTGAAGGTGCAAGAATTTTGAAAGCCATTGTAAAAGTCAGTTACTCCAGGGAAGCATAGTTTTACAATTTGGTAATGCACGAAAATGGCTTTTTTAAAAAAAAACCATCCAAGAAAAGCTATAGGAACAAGATATCAATTTGCATGACTCAGCGTCTTCTGGAAATAATAAAGATACCTATCTTGGTCTATTCAGCATTCTACCTTTCCCTTTCCCAATCCCATTTCTACTGAGGTGAGTGCCAGATAGTACCTGAACCCATTTGTGAAAATATAGTTTAGAAAAGTGCCACAGCAGACAATACTTTAACACAATTGAAGGAACTCTTTCTAGCTGGATATCTTTGAAGGAAACCAAAATGAACCATACAGCAGGTGGGGCTATTGAATTTGATGATGGCAGTGTGAATTCATGTATACAACAGACTTGCACAATTTGTAACTGATGAAGCCACCAACAGGCCACCAGCGATGCATTGTGGCCTGTTTGGTGCAGGACAACTCCTTTCATTTCTGTAGATCTGAGACAGGCAACAAAAGAAGAGTTTTGTTAGCTTTTTGGAAGGCTACCTTCAGCATTGGGGATAACAGTTTCTGCAGAACTGGTTTGGAATAAGAGGGCCTATTATTATTAGGTTCTGTTCTTGGATATCTCCACTCAGCACCACCAGTCTGACAGGAGCCCAGGAAAGGAAATGGTGGTGAGAGAAGAAGCATAACTTAGTTCTCCTCTGACATGATTCTAACTTTCCAAGTCAGAATAACTGAATAGGTTGCCTCACCTTGAAGGGGATGGATGGATGGATGGATGGATGGATGGAGACATCTGGGCCCCAAATTCCTTTTGTTTATGGCCTCAGGGTTTGAGCTATTATTGAAATTCATCTGCTAATCCTCAAATTAGAGGTGGTTATATAAAAGCAGAAAATCTATGTAAAGTTTCGAACTAGTTTTATAATAAAAGAAATTAAAAACTTTTCCCTACCTTGAAACACACATTCAGACACATATAAATCCAGAAAACATCCTCACCCAATTATATGATCTTCTGTTGTCATTGTGTCACCCTTGTGACTCTAGTCTACTGGAAAAAAAATGATTTAAAAATGCAGTCTATAATCATCAAACATTCTCTATCCCTGCTTAGTGACTAAGAATGGGTTATTTGGGAACCAGCATTCACTCTGACAAATTTATCAGTAAATCTGCGATGCAGGAAACAGAAAATCACTATGAGAGAAAGTATTGTATACTAAACCTTTCATCTTTCGCACATACTATTTTCTTGAAGACAAAATTATTTTATTTTTAAAAGGCAGTCAAGAAACATGTCTGTCTATCTGTCTATCTCATCAGAGTAAGTATATGTTATTTTCCAAGTTAAAATCATGAGATGTTTTCAAATGGGTTTTTGTTCTCTTTTTGTTCCCTGGAGGAGAAATAAAAACCTCTAACATACTGTAGATCTGCATATTCTATATCAGTATATCACAGTCCAACTCATAAACGCATAAAGCAAACTTGAACCATGAAAGGATTAACTCTGATATATAATTTTCCATATTTCTAAAATACATACAGTATATACATAAATATATCACCATTTGATATTAATTAATATTTGATCATTGTTAATACAAAATACGGAGACTTATGGAAGGAACCATAAGTCTCAGGGCATACCACTTTTCTTGTTTTGATCCACCCAAAATTCAGGATTCACTACATTTCTATTTCTATTTCTATTTCTATTTTTTACCCTTACCCAAATGTCCACCACATTTAAACTGTTTCCAGAAGTGAGAGTCAGAGCACTCATAAGAATTTAAGAGAAGCAAAGTTGGATTGGGCCACAGGCTTATTTAGACCAGCATCCCGTATCACAGGGGGCGTGGTGGCTCAGCGGGTAAGATGCCAGGCTTGTCGATCGGAAGGTCGCAAGTTCGGAGGTTCGAATCCCTAGCCCTGCGTGCGGAGTGAGCTCCCGCACTAGCTCCACCTCTTGCCAACCTAGCAATTCGAAAGCATGCAAATGCAAGTAGATGAATAGGTACCACTTCAGTGGGAAGGTAACAGCTTTCCGCACGCATCATGCGGCCACATGACCGTGGAAGCGTCTTTGGACAATGCTGGCTCTTTGGCTAACAAACGGAGATGAGCACCGGCCCCTAGAGTCGGACACGACTGCACAAATGTGCAGGGGGTACCTTTACCTTTACCTTTACCCGTATCACCAGCAGGCGTATTTACAAAGCACACCAGAGGAAACAGAGCAATATCCCATTAACTCTTCCCAGCAGGTGGTATTTGAAAGGTAGCATAGTCATATAGGCTAGTAGCCAATGGTGTAAAAGTGAAGTCTTCCTTCATCTGAGCATCTTTCCTGATGACTTCATGGACTTCTCCATGTGGTTTCTTGACAGCAGTACTAAAATGGTGTGCCGTTGCCTTCTAGAAATGGAAGAATTAGAGCCTAAATCTTCAAACTCAATCTACTGTGATATAACATTTGAATAATCCCCCCACTCTATCCCAAGTTGCAGGTAAAGTTATTTATAAGTTCTCACATTCTCAAGAAAAATATATATTTGTCTGTTGGTCTATATCTGTCCATCTGACCACAAATATCGAGAAGTAGGGTCAGCTATTAAGCATACATGGAAACATTTTTCTTGGTGGGAATAACATTCAAACATTTATAACTACTTAGCAGCAAATTGTAGATTTTCAAAAATTGGAAAATTGGAAACAACAGACTGTAAATTTGATTTATCGTTCAGAATATTATAGTGGCCCTTTTACTACAGAGGATCACACAGCTCTCTACGTATTGAAAGTATGTATGAAGTAGAATATAGGGCCATAATGGTGAGATCCTTCCAATGGCTACTACTTGTCACAACATGGTCATGTTGCGGAGGCATCTTTTTTTTCTTTCTTCCAGATGATGACAACTGGGAAATACCCAGATTGCACAGCAAACAAGCAAACAAACAAGTTAGTCCATGAACCTTGCAGTTCCTCCTGAGTAGTTTCATGTGTTGTACTTTTCTGGCATCTTTGATTGGGAGATATTTCATGTTGGTGTATGAAAAAGAAGTATCCTTCTACAATCAGCCAGCTTTCAGTTGACCGAATCCCATTTACAATATTCTCTTTGATTGGCATTTACAATATGTTAAGCACAATCAACCCATTGCAAATTACAAAATATTACTATCAAATTTTGTAAATGCAAGCTTTGGATGGTTGGGATGAATGAATTGAAAGCTGGCTATGTTCATATGATGTGCATTGCTAAAGAAGGAGATAATTTGATTTACTGAATAAATCACAGTTGATTGGGTTAGCCTAACACAGTAAAACATGATCACCTCGATCAAGTTTGCTTCTCACACTAAGTCATAAACAAACAAATCACACCTCTTCACGGAACAGAAACCAATGCACAACCAATTTTCTAAAAGAAAATTTTTACAAGATGATGTACCGATGGTAGATGACCCCACAAAAACTTTCAAAAATGTATGGGAATATTTCCAACCTATGTTGGAAATGTAAAAAACAAGAGGGGTCTTTTTACCATATGTGGTGGACATGTAAAATAGCAAAGAAATTTTGGATTGAGATACATTCACTGATGCAAAGTATATTACAAATACGAATACCATTTAAACCAGAATTTTTTTTACTCGGAATTTTGGATGTACAAATAGAAAAACATTTTTTTAGAATAATACAATACATGATTACAGCAGCAAGACTTTTATATGCACAAAACTGGAAAAACCAAATTGTACCAATGATACAGGAATGGATGTTGAAATTACTAGATATGGCAGAAAATGACAAATCGGCATGTTTATTAAAAGAAAATTCAAACCGTTATTTTCTTAAAGAGTGGAAGCCTTTGATGGACTATTTGCAAAAAGCAGGAGGAGTAAAGCTTGCATGGGGTTTTGATGATTAGATTATATATAAATAGAATATATTAGACAAGAAATGTATATGAATGTTATATGAATAGCCAGCATGTAAGAACAAACTATTTTTCTTTATTCTTATGACCATAGATAGATTGGAAGTTATCCAATTTCTATGTTTGTCTTTCTTTCTTTTACTTTACTACACTTTTCTTTCCTTTTTAATTTGTATTTCTATCTCAGTTTCATTTTCAACTTTTAACTTTGTATATTTAAAATCTTAATAAAAATTTATATAAAAAAAATAAACAAACAAATCACCATTTGGTTTGCTGTACTATGTGAATCCACCCTTCCTGTTGGCATTCTGTTTGAACACAAAGGCATTTGGGATTATAAATTACGTAGCTCTCAAAGAAATAGGCCAGAGATTTCCAAACTGTGTGTTGGGACATGTTAGTGTGTCAGCTGCAGTGTCTGGGTGTGTCGCAGCTGCTGCTGCCTCCGAGCCCTGCCACGATTCCGTGCAGGTCCTAGTGCCTGCCTTGTGCCCTGCTGTAAGAGTGTGTCACGAAATGATGCCCTGCTGTAAGAGTGTGTCGCGAAATGATGCATCTCTAAAAAGTGAGTCATCAACATGAAACGTTTGGAAAGCTCTGAAATAGACATTCATCATCATGTGTTTTTAAAAGACGGAGTGAGATCACCATCCACAGACTAGTAATTGATTCAAATGATAAACTTTTATTCTGAATATACTGTTTATTCCACAATAATCCAACACAACAATTTTTAGGATTATAAATTTTTTTTATAACAGTATTATACAAATTTTTACAAAACAATTTGCTTTATGCCTCATTTCAGCCTTTTAAATTCACAAAAGTGTCAAGAGCACTCATTTGAAAGGGAAGACAGACTCACCTGCCCATTCTGCAGCAGTGCAGACAAGGGGAGGGCTGGGACACAGGTTAACCCCCCCCCAGTACAAACCACTCCAAATCATGTTTGAAACACCCACCCAGATATCAGGACGGTGAATTAGATTTGTCAGATCTCAACTGCAAGTCCAGATAGGATTTGAACAAAAGGACATTACTTGTTCTCAGCCCAAAATATTTCTCTGTGATGTGAACTCCAGTTTTCTAGAACAGGTCCAGTGATAGATGAACAAACCGCTGGTTAATAGGTTACGGCGGACTTCTGAAACTCTGGTCACTTGGTGACCCCCCCCTTTTTTTTTTTTACAATAGTCTACAGCTGATATTAACAATATTAACAATGCAGTATGAAAAAGGGGTTGGGATTAGTAACCCACAGTTATGACCTGTTTTAGGAATGGAATTTAGTGGCCTCTCTTTTCTGGAGAACAATTATCTCAAATACAATTAATACCATTAATCTGGATAATGGTTTCATCAGAATTTGGATTTTCTCATTCGATTTGGCAAAACACAGAGAACTGATCCATTGCATCCAAGAAATAGCTATGCAAATGATGTAAATTCAGTTCCAATGTTATTTTTGCTCGTGGGTGTCCACAAGAGGGGTGAGTAGCATTATGGGTGCCACGGTGTCACGACGCAAATGAAGTCAGTTATGAAATCTGCAGCATTTGCACTATGACATTCTGACATGTACAATATCACTTCTAGGTGACACCAATGTTTTTGCTCCCTGAGGCCCTCTTGATTAGCTTTCATTTGGTATCCGAAATGACACCTGGAGTTCTAAATCAAATACGTTGCTTGGATTATGTCAGTACATTCAACAGAAAGATGGTAACCCTGGCACAGAGGAAGCAGCAACCACAACAGAGAGCCTCTGGTGGAACCAAGGAAGATAAGCTCGGCAACTTGAAGGGACATCTCATACACTGACTCATCCCACCTCCAATGTCCATTCACTGAATTTGTAGTGTAGAAAGCCTCACGCATAGAGTGCTCAAGCCCATGCTTTGAGACCATTATGCAGCTAAAGTTCTAAAAAGGTGGCACATGTCTGATCCATGGAGTCTTTCAGTGAAAGACATCCCTGATGACCAACCAGATGTTAAGGGCGGGGCCAGTTACTGTGCCAAGAAATCTGGACAGGGCCCAAATCCTTTCAGCCTGGGGAGGCCACCTTTACAAAGTAGGATGTGAAGGGAACTTTGTTCCAACAACGCCTATGATCCCATGTAGAAGAAAATGAACCCTCTCTGTGTCCTTTAATCAATACTGAAGAGTTGAAAAGAGCAAGTAACACTTAGGTCGCAAAGGTCACTTAAAATGGGATACTGCTTATTTGAGCGCAGTAAGGCCAGTGCTTAAAGTCAGTAAAAGGAAGCGAGTACGAAAAGTTACAAATGACAGCAATACTGATTTTCTTGTAAAGTTTCAGCAATAAAGCCTCAAGCATTAGAAACATTTAAAGAGATCATACTAAAATCTTTAAAGGTACAATACCTAAAAACCTCCTCAGTCAGACTCAGGGAATATATGTCATGTTAAAAACTTGATACAAATATGGACCACACGTTATGTTTTGGCAGTAATGCTGGTTGTTGCAGTGAGAGATGCGGATGGGGAGAGGAAAAAACTAAACCATTCGATCTGCCAGCTGTTTTTCTTTTTTTAAAAACCCACACACCCAGAGCAAGGATGATTTAGTTGTCAGATAAGAAGCATTCCAGGGTTATTATAAAAATGGAAACAGCTTGACCAGCTTCTCTATATCCCTTGAAATAGACAGAAGTTGTAAAACAAACAGCAACTCAGTTTGTTACATATGTTAATTCTTTTTACAGCATACCTCTTTTTAACAGTAAACCTAATTACTACAAGACAGAATGATTAAATCCAAGTCTAGTAAAACTAGAAAGAAAGAAAGAAAGAAAGAAAGAAAGAAAGAAAGAAAGAAAGAAAGAAAGAAAGAAAGAAAGAAAGAAAGAAAGAAAGAAAGAAGGAAGGAAGGAAGGAAGGAAGGAAGGAAGGAAGGAAGGAAGGAAGGCAGGCAGGCAGGCAGGCAGGCAGGAAGGAAGGAAGGAAGGAAGGAAAGAAAGAAAGAAAGAAAGAAAGAAAGAAAGAAAGAAAGAAAGAAAGAAAGAAAGAAAGAAAGAAAGAAAATGTCCTATTTGGAAGATTCAGTATTTCATTTTATCTCACCAACTATTTCTATGACCTGTGCCCCTACGTCTTCACTAAAGGGATTGATGGTATTTATTTATTATTTGGATTTATCACCACCCATCTCTACCACAGTAGACCCTGGGCGGTTTACAATCACAAATTTACAATTTGTTGTGGTATCCTCCCCACAACAAAACTATTAAGTATATTGTTCAAACATTAAATTGGATACTATTTTAAATTTGGAATACTCCAGCTTTGAAATGCCCAGTCTCCAGGTTGTGACAGCTGTTTTGAGAGTGAAATGGGCCTTTTCAATCATTTTGGAATTGTCTTGAATTTTAAATGCTTCCAGAATGAGCGAGATGGTGTGTTTCACCCCAAACACAAAAGGGAGCATTTTGGATTCAAAATGGGTTGTTCTGAATTCAAATTGCTTTGCATTCACACATACAGTCACCTCCCCCCCCCAAAAAAAAAAGATATGTAGGGCCAACTTTCAATGTTTCAAGCCTGCCTCTTTACACTGATGTTTCCCTATGTCAGGTGTGATTTAGGGTTACAACAACAAACAAGTGCCATGTATGCAGGCCTAACACAGACAAATCAGACATTTCTTTGTAAAATATGGTGTTCCCTTTCCTGAAAAAAATGCCTGGTTTCTGGATGTTAATCAGATGACAAATTGACAGCCTACATAGGTAAGACATGCCTACATAGGTAAGGGTCTTCTCCAAATCTCTGGCTCAATTACTAGAAGGTCAATAATGTGCCTCTAATAAATATCAGATATTTCTAAAACATCATCTTCACTCAGAACAAATGCAGAATTAATATAAATCAAGACTTATTTCTTCCGTCCACTATGTACACATCTGAATCTCTTCAATGACAACATGGAACTGTTTATGTATCCAGTGGGCACTCTAATTTCCCAGATCCTTCTGGAATTTCTCATCATTTTATTTAATTCATCTCTAAACGTACTCCCTGACTTTCTGCTTTCTGCTTGTATAAACACTCAAGCGACTTACAGTTATTGCCAAAAACACAAAGCATAAAACCTAGCATTAAAACTAATGCAACTTAAATCAGTATCAATATTTTGAAGGCAGTTACAATCAATTAACTGTTAAATGCTTGGTGAAAGGGATAATTTTGCCTTTTTCCTAAATAATGGGAGAATGGGGGTCAAGCACAGGGAGAATTCTAATGGATGGGCACCAACATCCCTTTACGCTGCAATCCTATAATCTTTGGGAGAGTATTTTGGAAGTCTTTGGGAGAATCAGAGCTGTTTTTCAGAGGAGGACCGAGGGATCCAAGGAGAGATCCAACCATAGATTATTCCTGTCACCCCCCCAAAGAGACTTGTGGACCTTCCCTCTCAGAAATTAGAGCTCTGATGTCATAAATGGGGAAAAGTAGACAGTTCCTAAGTATGCCATGAAAAGTTTTGCATCCATGGGAAACTGAATTTTCCAGGCCCACAGACATCGCTCCAGATTAGCTTCTAATTTAGGTCAAACCTGGATTCTGCAGAGGTTAATTCCCTCCCACTGATTTCCATAGGAGGAAAGTCAACTTTTTTTAAAAGTGAAAATCCTGTTCTCTTCCTTTTGCCCATCCAAAAAAAAGTGACAAGATCTAAGTAGTTTGGGGACTTCCAACATTGGAAATCCCTAATGAATGAGGTAGGATTGCCAAGTCATAAGGAAAATTCCTACCAGATTTCTGGTAACATAAAAAAATGGGATGCCTTTAGGGCAGTAGAAAGGGAATTTGTACAACACTTAAAACTTTATTCAGGCATTATCCTAGAGCCTCTCTTCTACCAACATTGTTCAAATTACTTCTGCTTCCAGCCAAACATGCCATATTCCCCATGGATGTCTGCAGGAGAAAAGCTTCAAGTGTAGGTCTCTAAGTGTATTGGTTTCAACATGAGCCAGAATGAGGGTCCATGCTCACGTGCATGACAATATGCATAAGAGCTACACATGCAAGGGTTTTCTACATCTCTCCCATAGGATTTTATCCTGCAGAAGTCCATGCCTTCAAGCTGACATGATCTGAGTGATGTCACCTGGAACATGCTTTCAGGAATGCTCCTGTGATGAGTGATCCTGATGTTTTTCTAACACCTGAAGAGAGCTCAATTTGCAGGGCCACCAGATCTGGGCTTCAAAACTCCAGTTGACCACTAGCTGACAGCAAAGAGAACAAAAACTCTAACTCTACCACAGCTATATTACATGAAGCTCTGTAATATGCCACACTGCATCTTCCAGCAATGCCTATATCTGTGGCTAATGTTTCCTTCACCATAGGTCTCCTACCACTTTAAGTAAAAGCTTCCGCTGCAGTTGTTTCCTGGTTAATACACACTACACCTTTACTGATGAACTGACCTTTAAACAGTCAGTTCCTGTTCCCACAAGGAGAATTAAGTTTTGTTATTTCTGTATCATGGGAGAAAGAGAGGAAACCCATCATTAAATTATCCTTTGCAAAGATTAGGAATTAATTAAGGCATTTTAAAAAAGATAATATATGTAGATATTGTTACTGTAAGCATTATCCACAAGAAGTAGTTAGTAGCAATACCTGAAAAGAAGTTTTGACAAAACGATAGTCATCCGAAGAGGCTACAAGCTACCTGAATACAGATGAATTAGTGGAAAGTTTCATTTGTGATACTACTCAGAGAAAGAGATTGTTAAAAAAAATACTGGAAATTAAGAATGAGGACCAATATTTTGATTAAGGCAAACTCTATCGTTAAGCAAAATGTTGACAGTCAAGTGACTTCATCTGCAATGCCAAGTTTTAAAGAATTGCCTTCCCACTCCCAATAAAGGCTTATTTTTAATAGTGTGTGTTGCCCAGAGTCACATACGTGAGATGGGCATCTATATAAATTCAATCAATCAATCAATTCAATCAATCAATTCAATAAATAAATAGCCAATCCGTGTTTTAACAGAAGTAAGCTGCAATTTACTCCTAACACTAAATAAGGCTGAACTCTCTTCTATGAGAACAGAAATAATAAAATGTAGCACTTTTCCTACTAATTTTGGCAAGCGTGATGACACTTAAGATACAAATATCTGACTGTCTGCTGAGAACCATTGGGCTACCACACCTGGATTGCAAATATCCACATAACCACTAGACAGCACAAAGATGTAGGGTTTTTTGTGTTACTTCGTTGCCACTAGCGGTCATTCAGATTCTTGCCAGCCCAGTCGGACAGCCTCAGCAAAAGAACCAAGTTCTTCATTCCATTCTATTAGATTATTTCTTTGGGATTGGAACACCTGCAAAAGTTCCCCTAGCCTTTTTAAAAGTAGAAAGTTAAGAGACCTTGCTCAATTATCCCTTCTTTAATTGTCTCTGAATTTAATAACCAAGTTAGGAGAACCAAGAGTGCAAATGAAGAAGTGAAGAAAATAAACCAGTGCGGAGCTCAGCCAAAATAAAAAAAAAAAGCCAATTTTCAATTGAATAGATTTAAGTGGACAAAAGAAAAAAAAAACCTTTCATTTGTATATTATGAATGCATTCTCAGAAATTCCTCAAAAAGTTTGAACTCAACATTAGATGAAAGTCACTTGCCAGTGCAATGATATTTTATGGGGGTTCCTGTACAAATCATTGCATTTTGCAGGTTTTAGCAGAATTCTATGACATCAATAAAGATCAACATTCATTGGTTAGCTTTAAAAATGACTAAAATATTCTATCCTCTGTCTACAACATTCTGTACTCCAAGATAATTTATTTACTGATTGGATTGATGTTCGAGTTCACATTAAACCAGTATTTTTATTTCAAACTCAAACTCAAGTGTCATTCTATGTACTATTCAAGGTTCCCTACTTGGTCAGGTTTTCCTATTGTATCAATCAATTTTTCATTTTGCTATTTGTGATATAAAGCAGAAGGTAAGACACTGCATAGTAAGTTGGGGATAATTTTAGTGGAAACAAGCAAATTTTTACCCTAAAATAAATAAATGCCTGTAAATTTGATTTCAGTTACTGACTGAACCTGTAAACAGCAGTTCAGGTGAGTGTTTTCATCTATAAAACCCATTTCTTCCCATTTGAGGAGACAATTAAATGTAACATCCCCCCTTTCAGCTTTTACATTGCACAGTCTATTCAGATATCTGTTTAACAATATATAATTTAAGATTAAATTGTATCACACCTCAATATTTGGTTTCTCACACAGCAGAAGAATCACTCAAATACCTTTTCAATAAACTATACTCTACCATGAAAAAGAAAAAAAAAAGAAATCTAAAAAAACCCGAACAAAGTAGCAGCTTCATCATCATGCAAAATACCCTTGGAAACCAACGTTCAATATTCACAAAGACATTTGTATTCACAAACTTTGTGTCTGAAGACTTTGGAGGACTTAGCGAGCGGTAAGACAGTGCTCTGAGAACAGGGATCCACGTGGACATTAACAGTTGTGCAACAGAGGACAGGTACTGGGATGAAATAAAGAACTTCTTAAGAACTGTTCCATTTCAACATTTGTTGCTTCAAACTTGCCTTTTCAGAATTTTGCATTCAGTTCATGAAGTTATGGAAGCTGATTAATTTTTAGAAAACAAAGATGATCCATTATAAGGCATTTTACATTATGATGAAAAGTCTGTAGATGAGTAGCCTGCAAGTGTACAATTCAATGCTTGTAGCTATCCAGGAGATCTTTGACACCTAGCCCACCACTGCTTCATAAATCTTAGCTTTTTTTTTTAAAGTCATTTTTATTTTAAAATCAATTGCCACCTTCCAACCATCATTTTCATTTCCCCCAGAATATTTCAGACTCTGGGTTTAGAAACATTTTCAGGTGTACTAATGCTGTTGCATTGAGGAGCTTGAAGTTGGCAGTGGGAGCAATGGTTATGGAGGCGCTGGAAGGAAGTGATGAGGAAAGTAGTGAAGAAGTCTCTGTGTTTTTTGTTTTTGTTTTTTAAATTACAGCATTGATTTATAGTTAATTTTACACAGGCCAGCCAGTATGAAATGGTATTGGATGAAACTGAAGTCGAATTTGTATTCTGGACACAAACAATGTTGAAAGCAGGCATATAAATATCAGTATTCTAAATAAGAAGGCGAAGGAAATGGCAGGGTATTCCCTTTCCTTTACAAATCATTTGTTCCAATGTATAAGAAGTGCAACCCATTCAAAACCAAGTTCAAATAAACAGAAATCAGGTCATCTTTTAAAGGGGAGCCCTTTTTACATAAAGTCTTCAAAAGCACACACACAGAAGAAGACCAAACTCAACCCTGCAATTCCACAGTAAAGCACATACAGAATTCAGTTCTGATGGCCTAGATGATGAAGCATTCACACATGTGTACGGATCTGACACACCAACATGCAGCCACGGTGGGTGCCTTCAGCGTCTTTCCCAAAGAAGATATCAAGTCACTGGCATTGCCATTTATCTGCAGTCTGAGCAGACTGGACCCCCTTTTTCTGAATGAAACGGCGGGCTAACATTTTGGCAGGATCTTGATTTGTTACATAGGTTTGGGTTTAACAGGGTCATAATTGGCAGTGTCTGCTGCCAGATAACATCCAGAGCAGGATAAATTGGATTCCTACCATAGACCAGAGTGATGGACTCAAGCCAGAGACCCCACCACAGTCAGTTGAATCATCCTGTAGGTAGAAAAGAGAGACATGCATTAGGATTAGCTGAAATATCAACAGAGAGATGTTGATTACTTAAGCAATAGTACTCTCACTGAGAATCATCTTGTGCAATTTATTCTCACAGAGCTTATCCATGTGGGCATCAGGCTTCTGAATAGTCCCTAAACTACTAGAATTCCTGATGCTAGATGAGTTAGTTACCCAGTCTAGAATCTTCTTACTCTATGTACCCCGGGCATCTCAAATTAATGATGACTCCCCAAATTCAACTGCCACCACTCAGTAGTCAGCACCCACCTTCCAGTTATATTACTGTGATCCCATTTGTCTGATCTATAATCTAAAGAGGTTAACACATCCAAATTATTTCAACCAAAAGAAAGAAATCCAGTTGCCATGACTCATCCTACATTCAATTCCACCTGGATGACTGAGAATCTTCATCGAGATATCCAAATTATAACTAAACACGCTGATACAAAAATTTGCCACAGAACCATATTAGTAGCTGAACATGATGCATAGAATAATAGAGCTAGAAGATTTCTTAGAGGTCTAGTCCTCATTGTAGGAGCCACTAAGGCATTTCTAAGAGACTGTCCAGTCTCTCTTTGAAGGCCTCCAGCAACGGAGATTTTGGCACAATATTCCAGGTGGTGGCATGACCAGGGGACAGTTGAATGGAACATCAACTTCTGATGATATGTACTCTTGCTCCTGCTAATGCATCCCAAGATGGAATCTGACTTTTTAAGAGGTGTATCACACTCCTGGATCATGTTTAACCTGTGGTCGACTAGGACATCTAGATCCTTATCACATGTACCACTGGCAACACAGGCCTCCTCCACTGCCTGCCTGTCATGAGCTATCATCAGTTACACATGCATCCTCAAAGAACAGAGACTTTTTGTAGCCACTAATGGTTTCAGTCAAAAATCACCCCAATTAAATTCTATAATTAAATAATTATATAAATAATTATAATAATAATTATAATTATAATATTTATAATAATTGTTATAAAATATAATAATTAAATAAATAAATAAATAATTAGATCTTCTTCCAAAGTCCACAAATAGGTTAGTGCGAATTTGTTTAATATGTATAAATAAGCTATATATTCTATTGGTATATGTCATGCACTTCATGTTCTGATCATTGTCCTTCTAGTCCCAGTGAAAAAAACTTACAAGAAGTTATATTTGGAAGCCATAGCATCATACAACACTGGCTTAGACCATCAGATCATTGTCTCTCCATTTTTAAATATGGATACATAAATTAGGACCTATACCTGAGGGTGTACAATCTTTCAGTAGACAATCTATCTAATTCAGTGTTTTGTAAACATGGCAAATTCCAGATGTGTGGGCATTAACTCCCAGAATTCTCAGAATGGCCATAACTGGATGAGGAATTCTGCAAGTTGAAGTCTACCCATTTGGAAGTTGTCAAGCTTGAAAAACCCTGGTCTAATATAATGAGAAACTTCGTAGGAAAGTGAAGTCATTTTAGACTTTTATTGTACTGCATACTTTTTTCATATTGCATTTAATTGACAGCCTACGCAAATGCCAGAGGATTTGGATGGCACTATAATGTAAACCTTATGAAGTAAATGGTTTAATTCCCTGCTGCACATCTTTTAAGGAAGCAACAATTTTGTGGGTTTTTTAATTTCAATTTCTTTAAAAAAATAATTCTGTGACATTTCGCAAATTTTGTTGAAATAATCATCTTTGAACGCAATGCTTCAAGAGAAAAAAAGTTAAGTAAATATATGGAATTCAAAGGTGAATGAACTGAGCTGCACCTCCAAGAACTGATACACTGATACACTGAATACAATTGTCATCCTTTGGAGTTTACACTTCTCCATACTTGCCATGCATTTCTCAGGTACAAAAAACATAACCAAACTACATAATTTTAGATAAAACATGTTTTTCAATCCACACAAACTTGTACAGCTTTCATATTTTTCTCAAAGAACACATATCCCAAAAAATAAACTACAGAAATGAATGTGAAGATTCCTGAAATCATAAAACTGGAAGGGAGCTTTGTAAACCACTAACCCAACCCTTGTTAAAACTTACCCAACAGATGGCAGTTAGGCAAGTAATTAGTTCTACTGCCAAATTTCTCTTACCTTCCCGAAGTTTTTAACCAATGCCCAATTAAAATCATTTGTTTGTTTCTTTGTTCATCAAATTTCAAGGCCACCCAACTCCAAAATGTCTCTGGGCAGCTTCACAAGATTAAAAAGACAAGAACATTATATATAAAATGAACCCACGACATTATATAAAGGCATAATGGTGGGAACATGACATATGATGGACTATGAGGTGATGCAAGGGAACGTACTTTCAACAACAAGTCCATTCCACCAGATTGGATAGGTTAGGTATTCTCCAGGTCCCTTCCCTTAAATTTTGCCATCTTATGGGACCGCGGAAGTGTGCCTTTTTCCGTTGACTTATGGAACACCCTTCCCCTTGAGATCTGGCACGCTCTCACCCTTTTAACCTTTTGAAAAGCATTTAAACAGATGCATCTCCAGGGAGATGCTGTTCCAAAAGGCAGTTACATTAATAAAGAAGGCCCACTGTCTGGATCCCACTAGATGACATTGACAGGACCCAAAGCAAGCCAAACTTGAAGAAGCGGGCAGACATTACCAGAGAAAGGCAGTCTCTCGGATAGCTAAGTTGTGACACATAAGGTTTTATAAGTGATAACCAACCTGAATTGTACCCACCAACTAGCAACTAATGCAGCTCATGTCATCATCATCATTGGCGATCACTCGTAGCCGAGTAAGATTGTCTTCCAAGGGTAAAAATTTAACAGTGGATCCATAAGTGGCTGTAAAGGCAAATTCTGGATCCGCACAACCTCCCACAATGAGGGCATAGGTTTCCGGGTGTAGCAAGGGTGTTATATGGGCACAGCAAAGCTTGTCCATCATTGCTTGCACTATTGTCTTCTGGACCAGCTGTATCTTCTTGGCAGACCTCAAGGGCATCCCCATTAAGTGCACTGGGTCTCTTTAGCCCATTAAATCTATGCCTGCACTTTGCCTCAATAGAAAACAAGTCTTTCAACCTTTTCCAAGTGACAGCCTTTCAAAAATAATGATGACCAACAATACATTTATATATAGGTGGCCCTTGTTATTCTCAGGAGTTCCATTCCAGTTCAAAACAACAGATTGTGAAATTATGGAAAATAAGACATTGAGGGTTTTGGAACGGGGGGTGGGGGTTAGGTTGTGGATCCTGTGACTGTTCTGTTTTTCCAACGCGTGTACCCTCCGTTTTCCTCTCATGAATCCCTATGATCCCTATGATGAAATCCCTATTTATCAACCACAGATACATGAAACTATGGGTGAGACCACAGATAATAGGTTCCCACCTTTATTTACATATAATGTAAACAATGTTAATTATTTCAGATGCAATATATCATTATAACTCTGCACTATGGCTTGATTAAACTATGACCTCAAATATGGTACGTGTGAGTGGGAAGCCCTTTTCTTCACTGCTACTTCACATTCAGGGACTGTTAGAAAATACCTTGGTCCAAAAATGCTTCAGCAGAGTGCTTAATTGAAATTACTTGATTTTGGTTATTGACCAGCCTTAAATAATACACAAAGAAAGAGTGTGCATGTTTTTGTAAGCTGAAATAAGAAAAGAAGCTACTTTTCACTGACTGTTAAAAGCAGCATCCGAAGGGAATAAAAAAAAATGAAATGGCAGCAACAACAGTGTGATGACAGCCCCCACTCCCTTTTAATGTACATGTATTGCATGTGCAATCCTCCTAAAATGGGGTGGGGCTGTCATCACACTGTTTTGGCCATTTTGACTTTTTTTTTAATCTTTTCATGAACATCCTTACTGTAAATTAAATCACAATGCAGAAGTAAGTGTTCTGTTGATATGATAACAAAGAAAGGAAGGGCTTTGTCAGAAAAAGGAATAAGAAATTGCTGATATATATACTGTAATTGTCTGACCACTGCGTGTTATTTGTCTTTCTTGGAAAAATGTCATTTTGGTTTTAAAAATAAAGAGTATGCATAAAGTCACTTTATTGTTATTCATCCCACATATAGAAAAGTTCCTTGAAATGTAATGTGAATGACTCAGAGAAAAGGAAGCTAAACAGAGATTTATTTTCAGAAAGTTCTAAACAGAATCCTTCAGCACTCACAAGATTGGAAATAAGCTTAATAGTATGTCGATGAAGGTTCTCAGTCATCCAGGTGGAACAGTCTGTGGCTTGAATCATGTCAACTGGATTTCTATTTTTTCAGTAGAAACATTTCACTCCTTATCCAAGGAGCTTCTTCAGTCTGAGTAAAGTTAGTAAGGGAACCCTTAAATATGTTTCTAGGATGGCTGTGTGACCTTGCACCTGGGGCTAGGTCATGGTTATTTTGAGATGTTTATTTCTAAGTCCCTTTATCATCTAAAGGAGGATCGTTAAGATTACCCTGCTGCTGTTGAGATTGCAAAATGGTCTTAATCTTCCTAGGCACAGAAGACAAAGCAGGAAGGAATGATTCAAGCCACAAAAAGCTTAATAGTACTTTTGGAATGCCCAGTGAACCTTTAATTAGATTTCTTAAAAAATACAAATAAAATATACATCAGAGGCTAGGAAAAAACAAATCTGACTCATTATGCAACTTGTTATTTCAACCATGAGATTATTTAATAGACTGTCCAGCCTTTCTTTGTTCAAAGATAGCACAAGACAAGCCACATTCACTGGTTATCAACAACTGCAGAGATTTAATAAATTTAATAAAGAGTTTATTAATAAAGTTAATAAGAGTTTAAACTCTTATTATTATTATGGTTGGTTGCACAGTCAGCCAGATGTTTAGACTGGATTTAGCATTTTTGTCCACCTATCCAGTCATGCCCAAGGACCTGGGATAGGCAGATGTTGTTGTTTAATAATATTAAAGCTATTGTCGCAGGATGTAAGCTGTTCCAAGTAAAGCTGCCTTTTGAAATTGACTGGTGGTGATTTTGTCAATGCCGATGGTGTTCAAGTGGTGCTCCAGATGTTTTGGAATTGCACCCAAGGCACATAATAGTAACAGTAATCGTAATAATTTGACATATCTCTTGAATCCTTGTTACTCCTTTCTGTGATTGTCAGTAATTGAAATACCTCCAGATGAGGTATTTGAGTAAGACACAAATGCGTGGCCATCTCTTCGAAGATGTCCAAGGGGTTATCAAGAATGTGTGAGGCAAAGATTTCCAGAGTGGAGGCTTTCCATAAAGGCATGATGACAATATTTCTAAGCCCTTTTTCATGGATTACATTAGCTATGGTGTGGATCATATTTTCCCACACAGTGGGGACATCCTATTGACTTGGTACATGACCATTCACATCCCACTCCAAACATGTGGTTTTTCTGGGGTCATCTTTGGTTCAGACAGGGAGCAGGAGCAATTCACAATCATGTACAAAGGAAAGGAAAGTGGGGGGGGATTAGTTTTGCAAGCAATTCAGTGTAGCCTCAGTGAATATAAAAAGTCTGGGATCAATACAGAAGGACCAATTTAGAAACTGTACTCATGAAGACATAAAAAGGTAAAGGTTCCCCCTGCACATTTGTGCAGTCGTGTCCGACTCTAGGGGCTGGTGCTCATCTCCATTTGTTAGCCAAAGAGCCAGCGTTGTCTGAAGACGCTTCCGCGGCCATGTGGCCGGCATGACGCACGTGGAACGCTGTTACCATCCCACCGAAGTGGTACCTATTCATCCACTTGCATTTGCATGCTTTCGAATTGCTAGGTTGGCAAGAGCTGGGGCGAGTGCGGGAGCTCACTCCGTCACACAGGGCTAGGGATTCGAACCTCCGAACTTGCAATCTTCTGACCTACAAGCCTGGCGTTTTACCCGCTGAGCCACCACACCCCTCCATGAACACAAGGAGCCAGTTAAAATAGAATCATTCACTGTTTTTCCCATCACTACTCATTGTGAACTTCCAGAAAAGGTGGAGACCATCGCTTCCAGCATCACCCATTTCTGATAATGGCTCAGATACTTTCCATGTAAATCAAAAGATTCAAATTTCACAAAGAAGATTCACAGATTTCACATATTGCAGTGTGATATGAAGCACAGAGAGGTTTGGTGCTTTAAGGGAATTATATTCTTTTAACTTGTATCTGCAAATCATACTCATAAATATTTATTTATATGTGTTAAGGAGGCACCTAACTCTGATTGCCTTTGTTTATATGAAGAAGCTAAAAAGTCCACTGAGATGAACATATATGTTCGTATTGTTTTTGCTTCAATATTTTACTTCTACCAACAGAATTTGTTGTAAGATCAAATGACTCCTAATTAGTTTCCCTACTCATACAGTGATCCTCCAAAACCTTGAACTCAAGATAAGCTTTCTCCCATTTTGGATCTCTGCATTAATCACACAGATGGATCACAGGGTTTAGGTGTTTATGTTTTTTGCAATTTCTTATTTCCTCCTGTTCACAGGATTGTCAATTTGCAAAGGCATCTTAACCACGTATGGTATGGTAGACTATATTCACATTGCACAACGCAATGAGACAGGGATTTTGAGTCTGACCTCCTTACTGGCTGTTTTGCCCATATTTGTAATAGACAACCTAGCCTACATTTTGGTTCAGAGATTTATATCAGTAGAAAATACATACAAACATAACATACATAAAGGATCTGAAGATGATGATATTCATGAGCTAAGTTGGGTTTGCACACAGGTTCCAGAGCAGGGCAAAGTTTGAGATGCAGAAACCTAATTACTCCACTTCTCCTTGCCTTTCCTATCTCCATCGAAGCTCAACTCACTCTCAATCAAGTTAAACAAACCTTGGAATTCAGGTATATTGACTGAGTATAATAAGGAAGGTGAAGTGGTATCTACAGCTAGCATCCAAGTGAAGAAAAAGATCAGGTCAGCTAAATTTTGCCTTTGTTATTTGCTGACAATACAGAAGGACAATATTCTTCTTGATTATGGATACACTTGGAATACAGCGTAAAATATCTAAAAGCCAGCTAGCTAGGAGTGAATGTATTTATGGTTATGAAGGTAAACCAATGCCAGAAATTACCAACTTGTCTTTTCATGGATTAAAGGAACTCTATATCATTACAAATGAATATCAGATATCTAAAATATATCTGAAAATAATTAAGTGCAATGATGCAATCTTTCTTAATATAGACATGCAGCAAGCCATTTTTTACCTTTATGTATTAGAAGCTCTTAGAGAGAGATGTCTCCCTCTAGTGATATTGCAGGTCAATAAGGCCAGAATAAAGGCAGACTGTTCTAGAAATGTCCTCACTGGTTTGGGTCAAAGGTATGATTCTTCTCTAGAACAGAACTGCTAGAAAATTAAAATTCTTTACTATAACGTCCTTGGCTGTTGAACTTTATAAAGTATCCTAGGTAAATAAGTAGTTGTGGATCAGTTGTGAATTACCAACTCGATATCCAGTTTTGAATATAACCTAACTTCCCAGAAGTATATTGAGAGGAGCAGACAATAATCATTCTGATGGTATTAATGCTATCAGTTCTCTTGTGGATCCAGAGTTGCACAGAATTTCTGTGAGATTTTTTACACACACACACACACACACAGAGAGAGAGAGAGACACACACACACACACACCTGTCTTCATTCTACTTCTGATGCATGCTATAAACAAATCTTCTTTATGTGAGGGTCTATATACAAGACACTCTGAAATGTTATCAGCTAGGACTGATAACTGATGAAGTTTTATTTATCAGTGTTTTATTAATATGTAAAATATATATTTCATTTTTAAAAAATTATATCCTGCATTTTTAACAATCCCAAAGCATTATTTGCAGGAGTCTGGTGACTAACCAGGTGGGTGATCTGCCTAGGAACCTGTAGTCAATAGACTTGATTTTTCCTTGGGAAATGTACAATAAAACACAATATAGAAATGTATAACCTTTCATCCTTTTCAGTGGAAGCTGCCATGTGCTGATCTATTCATAAGCCTTCTGACATCCCACAGAGAATTTGGCAGAGAATCCAATTGTGGTGGCGTGTAAAAGCATAAAATGAGTTCTGGAGATGGACTTGATGTTACAAGGACCTCTGGCTGGTAATTGTGGCTGGAAATTATGCACTTATAATAGAAAAATCTAAATCCCAGAGTGGAAGGCTGCTTCATACCATGGAATCTCCAAAGTGCTAGTCCTACAGGGACTTGACTTTGTGCCCTTCATGCTCTCTGTCCTATATGACTTAAGCTATTATTCTTTGGTTTAATATAAACAGCCATCTGGCATAAAGCAAGCAAAGCGCCAGCATTTTCAAGAATGGTTCTAGACCCCATAGGGCCTCTCAGAAAATAAATGTGGAAGATGTCCACAGCTTATGTTTTGCTTGGACCTGTGCCTAACTCCTGGGCTGAGGGAACTGTGAAGATAAGCTGGAGGAGTTAGGTACAGTAGCATCCTATGGGGCTAGAAAAACTAAGGGAGAAACTTTGCCAATTTATCTTCTGGCAAATGATTATTTTGCAACTAGTGACATCAACCACAGCAGGGATATTGCAAATGGGCAAACTACCCCCAATTTTGTAACAACACTCCTTAACATTCCTAATGGGTCAACCAGCCCAAAAAAGGTTTAAGATAACATATGGGGCATGGTCTCCATTCCAAGTCATATGCATTTCTACAGTGTTCAAATGATATGTTATCTTTATATTTATTATGACCTTACAAAATAACAAAGAGAAATACACCTATAGAGTTTAGCTAGATAGCTTATAAATGTATTTTAATTTAATTTTAACTTTTAACTTTATATTTTATTCTATGCTGTTATCACTTTGAGATAGACCATGTATTCTTTTACAGAGTATTATCCTTGTACTGGTCCAAGACCGCAATAAACTGTTGATTGATTGAGAAATACTCCTGTTGTGCTTCCAACAATCTTGAACAATGGTACATATTCCAAAATACAGAAGGTTTTCCACCACCATCACCCACCCCTGTGGCTTAATTGTTTGAACCTGCAATCATGGAAGACAAATTTAAAGGAGTGCCCTGGCCTTTGAGTCTATCTATATGGAAGTGATGTGACAGAAACACTTCCTCATAATCATTTGTACATTATTTTTATAGAGATATAAAATCAGTTTACTTCTCTTATGATTTACTTACTTCTCTTATGATTTACTTGATTCAAGAAATTCTGTTGATTCCCATGTTTGTATACTATTAGCAGACACCACAATTGAAAATATATAGCTAGGGTTTTGTGGATATTAAGCAAGCCAAGTTATTTTCAAACTGATTATGTTCTTTCAGATTCCTAAATTGTTGTTGTTAGGTTTAATGGCTGATTTTATATTAAACAGTATTAATGTATAGTCGAAGGCTTTCACGGCCGGAATCCTATGGTTGTTGTGGGATTTCTGGGCTGTGTGGCCGTGTTCTGGCAGTTTTGGTTCCTAACGTTTCGCCAGTCACTGTGGCTGGCATCTTCAGAGGACAGGAGCACAGCTAGAAGATTCTCTGTGCCCATGTGGAGGGTGTGTCTTCCTGCTGGTGTTTATATCTGCTGAGAGGATGTGTGTCTTCTGTGGGTCATTTACAAGAGATTAGGAGAGGGTTTATTGTGGTGATTGGGGGTGTGTGGTAAACAGTATTAGTTCTACAAATCACCCAGTCTCTAAGAGTATTGTCTACTTGGGCTATGCAAAGTTTTGATTCAAGGACAGCTCATTTGAATCAGCCTTTTGAATGATGTTCAAACCACAAATTCTAACTGACTAAACACAACTCTTTGAATTGAAATGCAAATTCTAATTATATTGGCTCAAATCCTTAAATTAGATTTTGTCTGATTTACACACCCATATTGTCTGCATAAATTCAGGGACATGTATATGGATGCATAATAGTAACAAGAAGAAGAGCCAGACCAACAGTCTATCTCAGAGCTTTCCAAACTGTGTGTCGCGACACAAAAGTGTGTCGCCACACCACCCGGAAGCGGCGGCGCGCACGTGCGTGGCGGTGCGGGATCAGTGCTTCCGTGTTTTAGCGGAGGCTGCCGCCGCCGCCGTGCACGCACGCCCCGCCGCACACCCCCGCGCCGCCGCCGCTGCCGCTGGTGTGTCGCCAGCGGCGGCACTTTGGAAAGCCCTGGTCTATCTAGTCAAATACTATCTAAATTGACAACCAGAAATCCAGAGTCTGGAAAGGAGATCTTTCTTGACTTGGCTTCTTCAGAACCTTACTAAAAACTGGATGAGGTACCTTGACCATGTAAAGTCTGTGTTCCTTCCTTGAATTATGGTCCATCCCTTCCATGTGAAAATTAAAGATCTACTACAACAATGAAATGGGAATAGAAGTTCTAGCGTGGTTATACCCAATAGCCCTTGGGAGAGATTGGAATGGCTTAACATTGGAAGAAACAAATAGCTGAATCAAGTGAATTACTATCCATGACATAAAAAAAAAATCCAAGTAACCAATGAATTTCAAAGGGAGGGAGGGAGGGAGGATGGAAGGGAGGGATGTAATCAGCTCCCAACCTTTTTCTGGAAGAAACCAAGTTCTATGTGTCAGTCATCCCTTTCATAATATAATCAATTAGTTCCCTCCACATCCTTGCTCTAATGATGTGCAAAAAACTGCTAAACTTTGAGAAAAAATGAAATAAAACACAAAATTAGAGAAAGTAACTGACCATCCACACCACATGAAAACTTGCAGAAAAATGAAGATAGAAGTGGGCATCATGGCAGTTGCGAAGTTCGTTGTGCATAGAGGCTGATCCTATTAATAACGGGCAAAGTAGCAAGTAGAGGAAAGGAAAGAAAACACAGAAAGAAACACACACAAGATGAAATTTCATGCAGTTTGCTGGCTGATAGCAGAGTTAATGTGAAAAGCAAAGAGCAAAGAATTTCACAGGGAGACTTGCAAAGGAAACTTAACCAAAAGTATCGAAGTGTTACCATTACATGACTAACACACAGAAAAGCACATCAAGCTAATAAGCAAGAGTCCTTTGTACATTCACACACAAATATCCAGTGTTAGTAGATCATGGAGATCATCAAACATTTCTGAGTCCTTCCCATTGTTTGCAACAAAGCAGATGTTCTCATATGGAAACATTTTCACTACTAAAACCTGTTGTTCTAATGTCCTCCTGATGAAGAACATGATCTGAGACTGAATGTGTTTGGATATGTGTGCATGCATTGACCAATGCATGCATAATTCATGCATGTTTGTTGCAACCTAAAAAAATGTACATTATAACACAGATCTCGGATTGTGAAACTTTGGCATGAGGAAACTCTCTTTTTAGAGTTAAGACTATATCCAAAGTGGGATGTTGTGCATTTTTTCCAGAGCAAATAAAGAGAGAAAACTTTTATTTCACAAGGACTATGTGTACCATCTAAAAAACAAGACACTGCTAAACAATTCTTTAAATCAAGGGTTTTCATGAATAGCATGTTCTGTAAGCAGCTTATCTGAAACTCTATGGAGACATTACTTTTTAACAGGAAAGTCAAGATAATATTTGTGTTACAGTATGTGATATTTTAACATATGTACATATCTCTGTTTGTGTGTACAGTCTCTTTTATTGCTATCTGTCTAGCTTGGATCTTTTCAGGCTGTTTAAACAATAGAGTGTGCGTGTGTGGATGTCAGAGTTAAATATTTGTTCATAAGTTGTTTTACTAAATCACAGCAATTGTGAGGACACAAACATTTTTAATATTCTGGGCACTTCATAGCATGAGCAAAATTAAATAATTTTATCTGTGTCATTGTGCTAATGAACCATCCCTTTACAATGAATCCTGTTTGAAACAGAGAAGCAATATTCTCTACATCTCAATGTGCCACAATGTGTTGGAACAGGGAAAATGTAGTATGCCTATGAGCCAGAAGGAAAAAAACCACAGGATTTGAAAGGCCACTTTTCAAGGATTCTGAAGATACTATGGAAAATTGCCATGACTGTGTAGAGAAAGCCAGCACAGACTGTCCTATTTTTTCAAGATAGGAATCATGTGTGAAAGCACAGTCATTATAGGAAAGGCAACTCAGAAAAAGCAGCTGTTAATTTTATGTTAATTGTGAGAACATTTGCATTAGAACAGCTCTGATCTGGAGCGAACAGTACATTTAATGAGAGAGAGAGTAAATTCAAGATGCAAACTATTCTGAGGGAGGGAGGGAGGGAGACAATGAGAGAGAGAGAGAAAGAGAGAGAGAGAGAGATTTTACGTCTAAGAAGCCACTTTTTCAGAAGATGAGACTTACTTTAGCATCATCAAAGCAGGCATCCGGTCCTTTTCTGTACCTGGGGTGTTGAACCATTTCACATGGATTAGGTCCTTCATCTAAACATTGATTAAGGAACACAACAGAATTCTCCTCTCTACTTGTATAGCACAGTTATGTTAAGAGGAGGAAAAGACATTTTGCTATCTGAGCAAAGAACAAGATGGTACACCCCATTCCAGGCTCAGTAGCTAACTAATCAGGTAGCTTCAATTAAACATTTCCATTTTGATGACAACACCATTCAACTTTGGTGACTAGCTTTGGGGCAAGCAATCTGTTTCGTCTTCAGCTCTACCATCTGATGCCCTCTACCGCTGTGGTAAGGCTGGACTTGTATTCAAGACATCTTAGAAGTATATCTCATTTAGTTCAAGAGGGCTTATGGGGGCTGTGGATCTGTGTCACATACCCTTCTTTTCCTTTATTATCCTGTAGTAGAAGGCATATATGTGAATTGTCGTAATGTGTGCAGGAAAAGGATTGGGACTAAAAGACCAAGGAAAAAATGTGATGGTATGGAGGATACACTGGACATGAGTTCAGGATATGATACTATAATGCTGAGTTATCCTAAGAAGTGAGACAGGCAAGAATTGTTATATATGGAAAGAGTAAATGTCGTAACTGGTTTTATATTGTTCTAAAGCTACAGTTGTTTTATCCTGGAGGTCTATCTGTGTGCTTGCTAAAAGTCAATACTGACTTGATGGAACATAATCAATCAATTAGTCAATGGTAATGTACATATTAAGATCATATAGACAGGATGCTGGTATGGAATAACATAACATCCAACACACACACACACACACACACACACACACACAAACACAAACACAAAACTACTACAGGTCCAGGTTTTAGTTTAGAATCAGGTTCTTCAGCTGTTTCCAATGTTCTTTTGTAAGCAAGTACAAATCCAGTCTCAAGTTAAGCTGGAAAGGATATCAGGTTTCTCTGCTTGCATCAGTGGCCTTGCATCACAGTGATGGCACAATTCTTTACTGTCACTCATGATGAAAACCAAATTTGTGTTGGAAATTTTCTCTGCATGAAAAAGCCTGAGAAGAAAAGCAAAATAACACCCAACACTTAATGCTGAGATGTAAGAAATGAATCTGCCCTCATTCTACCAGTCAATCTGAGCATCAGATGATCAACTTGCTGATTAAAATTCCAAAAGGTTAATGCAAATCAGTTTGGAATAGCTGCAATAGCCATGATTGTGTACAGTTATTTCTAAAAGTACCAAGCATTTGGAAGAGTGTCCATGAAGCAACTGGGACCACTCTGTTTCAGCTGCAAACCTATGAGAAGCATCATGACATGCTGACCCTTTCCAAGAGATATGGCTACCTTCAGGCCCTAAGTAATGCATCTCTCATACCTTCTATTCCCCAACATTCTGTAATAAGGTCTGTCTGTCTGTCTGTCTGTCTGTCTGTCTGTCTGTCTATCTATCTATCTATCTATCTATCTATCTATCTATCTATCATCTATCTATCATCTATCTATTTATATTTATATCACTGCCCATCTCCCCCAAAGGGGGACTCTGGGCGGTTTACAATAAAATCGCAATTAAATCCATAAAAGATAAAATTACAATCAGCACTATAAATAGCAATAAATAAATATGAAATCCAATGATGGTGAGATCTTATTCAGTAGGGAGGGCTCTATGGCGCAAGCCACCCCCAGGAGGAACTGTCACCCCCCCCATCCCAAGCAAGGCAGCAGAGCCAGGTCTTCAGACTCTTCCGGAAGGCCAGGAGTGAAGGGGCCCACCTTTGGGGGCAGGATATTCCAAAGGGCAGGTGCTACTGCAGAGAAGACCCACCTCCTGGACCCCACCAAATGAAATTCTTTTGTCGACGGGGTCCATAGCATGCCCTTTCTGTATGACCAGGTGGGGTGGGTCGATGTTATGGGGATGAAATGGTCCCTCAGGTAACCTGGTCCTATGCCATGTAGGGCTTTAAAGGTGATAACCAACACATTGGACCCAGAAGCAAACTGGTGATAACCAACAATTGGACCCAGAAGCAAACTGGAACCCAATGCAGCTTGTGCAGCAGTGGTGTCACATGTCACATTAATCTTAGGGCACTAAGGACTGCCCGTGCGGCTGCTTTCTGGACCAGCTGAAGCTTCTGGATACTCTCCAAGGGTAACCCCATGTACAGCACATTGCAATAGTCTATATGGGAGATGACGAGGGCATGATTTTATGATTTTATCCTGCAGATGCTCAGAGAACTCTTCTTCCAGCCCTGTAAGTGGGACACCAAATCTAATTGACCCAAAAGAGATCGAGTAATCTTAAACAGGGCCATCGGGCGGCATTCAGCAGATGCAATAAGAGCGGAGAAATATTCATGTTTCGCCGCTCTTACCGCCACAAGGTAGGCCTCAATAGCAGGTCTAGCTTGTGTTCGGTCAGATCCAGTCTTTGTCTTCCTCCAGTGGCACTCCAGACATCTCTTAACCCTCTTCAAAACCCTCAACTCCTCCATGAACCACGGGGAGTGATGGGTTGAATGGGGTAGGAGAAATCACACAGGCGTGATCCTGTCCAAAGTCCTGGCCACTTCCCTATTCTAGGCTGTGGCCAGGACCTCCACTGGACCATGCAGCAGATCCTCAGGTATAACCCCCAGCTCCCTCTGAAACCTCATCGGGTCCATAAGTCACCGGGGGCGGACCGATTGAATGGGTCCTGCCTCTCTGTGGAGTGGGGCAGCGTAAGAGAATCTCAGGGCCACCAGGGCATGATCTGACCATGACAATGGGGACAGATCTAACTCTCCCCTCAGATCACATTGCCACTGCTCTGATACAACTATACAACACATGCTACTGAAATACATATAAGCTCTGTAGGATTTCAGATTTGATCTTCAAAACCTGCTTTGGAACATGTGAGAGAACATACATAGTATCTGTCTGCAACCCCTTAAAAGCAAGTTTTCCTATGCAATTCCAGGGAAAGCAGTGGCCGTTTTAAAGGTTGCAAACGGATGTTAAGTTTGTGAACCTGTACATTTGATTCTTTATATTTAATATTAAATGTTTAATAATTTAAAACATTATTAAGGGGAAAAATCATGTTAGAATTTATAAGTGAAACCTACCTAGAACAGTTGATACAGTCAAGGATGCCACTGAAGGATTTATTATCGATCCCAAAGAAATATTGCGTTTGTACCGTGATACAGCTCTGTTTTGATGGAATGGCACTGAAATCTTCATCTTCTACTTCCACTGTGAAACAGACAATATGTTCACCTCTGCGTGAAGCTTCTAATGTAAACATTCTCTCTCCCCAGATTCTTCACTTACCTGCCCCAAGGAAATGTGGGAAGGTCAGCCCCCAAAATAGCTGCTGTAAAATAGACCTAGATCAACACATAATTGTAAAGGGATATAATAACTGTATTAGTATCTGTTATACCAACCATAGCAATGAAAAAATCTTATATTTCATGTGCTGCTGCTTCCATGTTTTGTATATGCCTAAATGTATACCAACCATAGCAACGAGAGAATTGAGGGTTATGAACAGAGCTCGGTGAAATGACTAACTAAGATCTATGTAAGATCTGGGGCTATGTGCACCTGATGACTTCCAAATAGAATAAAACGGGTAGTCAATATGAGTAAAAACATCACACAGGATATACATTGTGTAAAGATTCAGAAATCCCCCCCTCCTCTAAATGGAAGGTGGAAGTCATGTAAAACCTTGGAAAATGAAAGCACATTATATAATATCTATATCTCTTTGAAAACTTAAGAAAAGGAAAGTGTAGTGTATACTGTATACCAATCAGAAGATGGATAAGTCAAACAATCCTTAAATTATGAATAGGGCAGAAGTGCAGATACTACAGTTTGGCCAAGAATTGTATTTCTCATCTCTCCTTCACTTGCAAAAATGTCCAAGAATATTTTTTTAGACATTCTATGTTAATATTATATCTCTATAAACTTTCCTTCCTTCTTCCTATCATACAAGATTGACTGGTAAAATGAACCAAGCTATTTCCCACAGAATAGTATCTTATGACAGCCTGACCGCTTTCAGCAAAGTTGCAAAAGTAAGAGGTCTCTAGATATGTTCAAGTATTCAATTATTGCAATTCTGTCTTTCTGAAATTGTTAGTGTCCCTTCTCAGTTCCCCACCAGACATTCCTTACACTGCATTCTCTGCTTTTGCTACCTTTATCAATCAGGGATCATTAACATGGAACATCTGTTTGACCACAAAAGATCTTAGTCTTGTTTCCTTCTACTGATTTTTGAAAGCTACCATTTTCCTTTGATTCTGATCACATATTAACGGACACCCCCACCTCAGCATGGCCTTTCTCATCTCTGCAAATCTGTACCAATATTGTTGAGGGGGGGGGGGAGTAAGTACTAAAGTCCAACTATGGCCAGACTTCCAGGTTTGATATCAGCCCTGATAACCCATTCCAATTTTAATCCAGTTTAGTTTCTTTCCTGAATGACTGATCCAAAGCAGAAATTCAACTACAGATATCATTTTTTTTAAAAAAAAATTCATTACATGACCCATTTCAAAAATCTTTTTGGGATGGGAGGAAAGGTAGCTAATTCTTTTAAAAATAAACTTAAGCGAGAAGAATGTGAAGGGAAATATCAGTGGGGCTAATTCTTCCTACTCACAGGGTTTGGTCAAGACCTTCATGTGGTTGAAATGTACAAGAATCCTACCTGCAAATTTCAACTTACCAGGCAGCTGCAGAAGCCCACCACCCAAGATGTAAAATATCTGCTATTGTAGGCTAGAAAAGAGGAAGCAAAGAGTATAATCTTAGAAGAATCTCTAAAAACACATATGGATTCTCCCCAACCAACCCCCAAATATTGATTGATTTTTTTTATTATTTTATATTATGGAATCTCACTGTCCCCTCTGAATTTCTGGGAGGTGATGTTTTATAAAGTTCTTCTTAACATACTAATGTTGTGGGGGCTCTTACTTTAGCTCTTAATACCCAAACAATTATATGTTTTCTTTTTTTTTTTTTTTTTTTTTTTTTTTTTTAATTTTAAATATTAAAAAATAAACTTTATTTACATTTAACATATAACACAGACATTTACATTTTACATAAAACATATCCCATTTACACTTAGGCATTTCATCAATTGCATATTTTCATAGTCTTATAACTTATAAATTTTTATTTTCTAGTCTTTTGTATAATCCGATCTTTCAATTCCATTTATCTATTTCTACTTTCTTTTTCCTTCCTACCTTCTTACCTCCCATACTCCTCTCCCACTACTACATATCTCTTAATCCACAAAATCCCTCCCTTAGCTTTTTTATCTATTTTTAGTTCATTAGTTCCTTTCTTTCATTTTTATGTTTCTATATATATATATATATATTCTATTATTCTCTTATGCATTTTTCCTTTCTTAATTTTTAAAGACTTAACCTCTTCTACCTACACATACATACTACATATTCATACACATTTAAAATTACTTCCGGCTTTCTTAACTCAGAACATTAAATGTAACTAATTTGTATACATTTTCTCTCTTACTTTCTATATTTCCTTATTTCCCCCCCCCCTTACTATATTTTTACTTATAGTTGTATAATTACATATATATCTATTTAATATTGTATTCCTTTTTAAGATACTCTGTAAAAGGGTCCCATATCTCTTTATGCTTCCCTATTTCTTTCCCTTTTATTAGGTTAGTTAATCTGTCTGCTTGCATTAATTCCATTAATTTCATAATCCAATCTTCTTTTGTTGGTATATTTTCTTCCTTCCATAATTGCGCATATTTTACTCTTGCTGCTGTACTTAAATATAAAAATAATGTCTTTTGTCTTTTATTCATGATATCATCAGTTTTGCCTAGTAAATAGATTTCTGGTTTCATTTGTATGTCTTTACCTAGCATTTCTTTTATATATGTATTTATTTTAGTCCAATATTTTCTTGCTTTGTCACATTGCCACCAAATGTGGTAAAAAGATCCTCTTTTTTTTTTTGCATTTCCAACAGACATTCGTATTTCTAATTTTTGATTTAAATAGCACCTCAGGTGATAGGTACCATCTATATATCATTTTATATATGTTTTCCCTTAAACTATTACTTAGGGTGAATTTTATATTTTTTGACCAAATTTTTTGCCACTGCTCATATGTAATTTCTATACCTAAATCTTCTTCCCATTTCTTCATATAATTTTTAATTTTTATATCTTTAGTTTTCATTTCCAATAATATCTTGTAAATTTTTGATATCAAGTGGTCATTATCTCGTTCTAATATATTATCCCAATTATTTTGATCTTTTATGAATTGAAAATTTTTATTGTCGATTTTATATTGTTCTTTTAGTTGAAAGTACGTAAACCAGTGGCACATTATATTTTCGTTTTCTAGTTCCTCCCGTGTTTTTAGTCTATAATTATTTCCTTCCATTTTTAACAAGTTTTGATATTTTATAAAATCCTTATCTGTTTGATTCCCCATTCTGGCGCCTGCCTCCTGTGGCGATACCCATAATGGCAAGCCAGGTAGTAATGTTTTTTTATATTTGTTCCAAATTTTTAATAGTGACTTCCTAATTATATGATTGTTAAATAACTTATGTACTTTGCATCTATTATGCCACATATAGCCATGCCAACCATACCTGTTGTCGTGTCCTTCCAAGTTTATTGTTTTTCCATCTTCTAATTTAATCCAGTCTCTAATCCAAATTAGCCCGCATGTTTCATAATACAATTTTAAATCAGGCATTGCTAAACCCCCTCTATTTTTAGTATCTTGTAGGTATTTAAGTTTAATTCTAGGTTTTTTTTTTTGCCAAATAAATTTTGTTATTTCTCTTTGCCATTTTGTAAAAATTTGATCTTTTATTGTAATTGGGATTGTTTGAAACAGGTATAGAAATCTTGGTAAAATATTCATTTTTATTGTGGCAATTCTGCCTAATAGGGATATTTGCAAGTTTGCCCATTTCTCCAAATCCTTTTTGATTTCTTTCCATAAGCTTTCATAATTATTTTTATATAAATCCAAGTTATTATTTGTTATTTGAATTCCTAAGTACTTAATTTTTTTAACATTTTGGAAACCTGATATTTGTTCTATTTTGTCTATTTCTACTTTAGGCATATTTAAATTTATCATTTTGGTTTTTTCCTTATTTATTTTAAATCCTGATACTTCACCATATTCTTGTAGTTTAGAGATCAATTTTGTTATTGAGTTTATTGGATTTTGTAATGTTATTACTAGATCATCAGCGAACGCCTTTAATTTGTATTCCTCTTTCTTGATCTTAATCCCCTCTATTTCTTGATCTTTCCTTATTTCATCTAATAAAACCTCTAGTACCAGTATAAATAATAATGGGGAAATAGGGCATCCTTGCCTAGTACCTTTCATTATTTTGCATTCCTGTGTTAGTTCATCGTTTACTATTATTCTTGCTTTTTGTATCCTATATATTGCTTTTATTGCATTTATGAATTTATTTCCAAAATCTTTTTTTTCTAATACTTTGAACATAAAATTCCAATTTACGTTGTCAAAAGCTTTTTCTGCGTCTAAAAATAGTAGTGTTATTTGTTTTTCATTATGTACTTTAGCATATTCTATTAAATCAATTACATTTCTAATATTATCTTTTATTTGTCTAGTCGGCAGAAATCCATTTTGATCTTGCTTAATAGTTTTCTGTAAAATTTTTTTGAGTCTTTCCGCAAGAATAATAGTAAAAATTTTATAATCGTTATTTAATAATGAAATTGGCCTATAATTTTTACAATCTGTTGGATCCTGATTTTCCTTTGGGATTAGTGTAATGTTAGCCTCTTTCCATGATTCAGGTATTTCTGACCCTTGAAGTATTGAATTAAACATTTCTTCTAATGGTTTAATTAATTGTTCTTGTAGTTTTTTATAATAATCTGCTGTGAGTCCGTCTGTCCCTGGTGCCTTATTTACTTTCAATTTTTTAATTGCTTCTCTGATTTCTTGGGTTGTAATATTGTGGTTTGTAAGTTCCTTATCTTCTTCTGTTAATTTTTCAATGTTACAATTTTTAATATATTCTTCTACTTTATCTGCTGGGGTTTTCTGCTCCTGATATAGATTTGTATAATAATCAAAAAAAACTCTCTTAATGTCTTCATTATATGTGAACTCCATATTTTTATTTTTTATTTTATTTATAATTCTTTTCTCTTTTTCTTTTCTCAGTTTGTACATTAACCATTTTCCTGGTTTATTTGCCTGCTCAAAGTTTCTTTGTTTTATAAATTTTAATTTTTTATCTAATTCTTCTGTTAACTCAATCTTAAGGTGAGATTGTAGCCATTTTATCTGGTTCATAATCTCTTCCTTTTCTTTCTTTCTTTTTTTATTTTTTTGCAATTCTAGTTCTTTTTCTTTTATCTGATTCATTAATGTTTCTAATTTTTTTTTAAATCTATTTTTAATATATTTGTTTTTCGAAATCAAGTTGCCTCTCATGAATGCTTTGCTTGTTTCCCAAACCTTTTCTATACTTACTTCATTATTCATGTTCCATTTTAGAAATTCTTGTAATTTCTTCTCTAGGTCTTCTACATTTTTATTATCTTTGAGTATATTTTCATTCATTTTCCATCTATATATTTTTTTATTTATGTTTAAGGTCATACAAACAGGATTATGGTCAGACAGCGTTTTTGCATTAATTGTCATAGCTCTAATTTTATTTTCCAAATTTTTTGTAACCCAAATCATGTCTATTCTGGAAAAGGAATTAAATCTATTTGAATAATAGGTATATTCTTTCTTGTTTCCATTTTTGTATCTCCATCCATCTATTAGCATTAGGTTTTTTGCCATATTAAAAAATTCCTTGGGTAGTTTCCCTTGATTTTTATTAATATGGTTTTCTGATTTTCTATCAATCTCTGGTTCTACTACCCCGTTTAAATCACCCATTAATATACAATTTTCAATCCTCTTTTCTGAAATTATTTCTGAAATTTTTTTAAAGAAATTTTTTTGCTCGTTATTTGGAGCGTAGATTCCTATTATCATCATTTTTATATTTTGACATTCTATTTCTACTAATATAAATCTACCTTCTTGATCTTTTTCTACTAGTTGAGGTTTTAACGCTGGCTTAATATATATTACAATCCCATTTTTCTTTTTTTCATTTGATGTTACAAAGGCTATTCCCAATCTTTTATTTTCCAAATATTTTTCATCTTTATTTTTAATATGTGTCTCTTGCAAGCATATAATATCCAGTTCTTGTTTCTTTAACAGTTGAAATATTCTATGTCTTTTAACAGGTGAATTGAATCCATTAATATTCCATGTTATAATGTTTAATTTATTCATTTTTATACAAGCCCACTTCTAGCTATTTTTCACACCTTATGGTCTTTAACGTCTTACTCCTGTTCTTTTACTTGTTCTTTCTTACTTCCCAATTCTTTTTCTAGTTTCTTGTGAAATTCTTTTGCCTTAAGTACAGAGGTTAACCGGTATCTTTGTCCCTTGTACTGGAGATTTACCCCTTCCACTGCCTCCCACCTGAAATTTATTTCATTTTTCTTTAATAAGTCTGTGAGAAATTTATATTCTTTTCTTTTTTTTAAGATTCTCCCTGGTACCTCTTTGAATATAGTCACAGTTTTACCTTCCACCTCAATTTTTTTATTAAATGCAGCTTGTATTACCGCATCTCTATATTTTTTTTTTGAAAATTCTATTAATATGTCCCTTGGTTTCTTGTTCACCTTTGCATATTGAGAATTTACCCTATAAATTTTTTCAATTTCTTCCTCTACTTTTTCACCCTCCCATTCAATCAAGTCAGCAATCATTTGTATTAATGTTTCCCTTATATTCTCTTCTTTGTCTTCCTCCACACCTCTTATTCTAATATAGTGTTCTTTTTCCTTTATCTCTAATAATATTATGCGCTCTTCATCCTCTTCTCTTCTTTTTTCACATTCTTCAGTCTGTAGCTTAACACCTTGTATTTCAGTCTTTAGTTTTTCCTCTATAATGTCCAGTTTTTGTTGCAATTTTCTTTCTAAAGAAGAAAGTTTTTCTTCTAAAACTTTTTTAACAGTCAATGTAATAGTCTCTGTTGTCTTAGCTGTAAATTCATCGAATAAAGACTTAAATCCTTCACCCTCTAACGAGTCTGAACCTTTTCTTAGTGTTCTTTTAACAGCCATATTTTAACAGGTATCAAGAGCAAATATACATGCAATATTTCCCCCCCCCCACAAAATCTGTTTCAAAGATCTCTTTTCTATTATATCTAAACTTTTTCCAATAATATATATATATATATATTTAATACATATATTTAATACTTAATACTATTTTGGGTTTATAGCTTACAAATATAAACTTATAATTATAGTTATATAGTTTTCAGTTCCTCCAAAAGTTGTACTGTTGCAAGGTATCTTCAAAATGGCCACAGTTATTTAATAATTAATTAAGTCTTTAGAATTCCGAAAGCATATCAGTTTTTACAATCCTTATATTGTCCTTCATTAAGAAATTTCCGCTTTTTCTTTTTACTTTATTCACTATTGTTTGTGGCTAGGATGGCAAACCTTTCTTTGGGATCTTTTGCCCAACTCCGCCCGTTGTCTGTTTTTCCTCCCTTGTCACTCGGATCCACGAGTCTCCATTAATCACCAACGCTGACTCACATCCACAGCAGACCAGACAAACAATTACTAACTCGCTCCCCTTCGTGACAGCAGGGTTTCTCCTCAGAGAAGATTTACTTCTCTCCTCTGTGCTATTTCGTCTCTCTTCCAGACACAAAATCAGCAAAAACAACGGTGCAGTTTCTCCCCCTTTCCTTTTTTAGCAGAGCTCTCCTTCTCTGCGTCTGCTCGCCATCACAGCTCACCCGGAAGCCAACAATTATATGTTTTCAATATGCTGTTGTTAACACTTTATTTCCTCATTGATTGATTGATTGATTGATTGATTGGATTACATGCCATCAAGTTGTTGTTGACTCCTAGCAACCACATAGATGGATTTTCCCCATGACAATCTATCCCTAACCTATCTCTGGTCCTTCAGCACTTCCAACAGTGCACTCATTGCTACTGTAATTGAGTCTATTCACCTTGCTGCTGGTTGTCCTCTTTTCTCCCACCTTTCCCAGCATTAGAGCCTCCCCCAGAGACCTAGGTCTTTGCATAATCTGTCTGAAGTAGGATAATTTGAGCCTGGTCCTTTGTGCCTCAAGTGAGAAATCTGGGTTGATTTGTTCGATGACCCATTGGTTTGTTTTCTTGGCTGTCCGTGGTATTCTCAGGAGTTTTCTCCAACACCAAAGTTCAAAGGCACCCATACTCTTCCTACCCTGCTTCTTTAAACTCCAACTTTTATTTCCATAAAGTGTCACAGGGAATACCATGGCTTGCATGATTGTGATCTTTATAGGCATAGACACATTGTGGCACTTGAATATCTTTTCCAAGGCCTTCATGTCTGTTCTACCAAGTGCTAGTCTACAGCATATTTCTTGACTGCTTGTTCCTTTAGGATGGTTGATCCTAAAAGGCAGAAGCTATCTACCACTTTGATATCTTCATTGCCAATTATAAGGCTGGTTGTTCTACCTGTTGTCATTAGTTCTTTTAATCTCTTTTTAATACCTTGCAGACTGCACTCATACTCTTTCTTCGTTTACCTTTTCCTTTAGTTCTTAATTTTCTTAGCATTTTATCATTTTAGATTTGACATTGACATTGGTCAGTGATCATAATAAACTTGAACTTATATGAATAAAAATGGAAAGGAAAGGTGCAATGCATACTGACCACGTTGACGGAGCGGAGTCCAGCTCCTTGTTTTGGTTCTTCTTCTGGATCGCACACAGACTGATAGTCGTAAGTCTTGTTGAAGGCATATAAGGACATATTAATGAGATTTCGCATGAGGCCTGGGTCAATTTCACCAAAAAATTTTCCAATCTAATGCAAAAAGAAAGGTTTTACCCAAAGATCAGTCAATTACTTAATGTGTTTCCTAAAAGATATAAAGAAAAGATAAAAGGGGCGTGGTGGCTCAGCGGGTAAGACGCCAGGCTTGTCGATCAGAAGATCAGAAGTTCGGAGGTTCAAATCCCTAGCCCCGCGTGACGGAGTGAGCTCCCGCACTCGCCCCAGCTCTTGCCAACCTAGCAATTCAAAAGCATGCAAATGCAAGTAGATTAATAGGTACCACTTTGGTGGGAAGGTAACAGCGTTCCGTGCGCGTCATGTGGCCACATGACTGTGGAAGCGTCTTTGGACAATGCTGGCTCTTCGGCTAACAAACGGAGATGAGCACTGGCCCCTAGAGTCGGACACGACTGCACAAATGTGCGGGGGGAACCTTTACCTTTTTAAAAGATATTGCTTAATTAATAAGGTATTCTGCATCATGTTTAATTCATACACGTACCTCTGGAATATAATCATCTTGGTTGGTCATCAAAAGGAATCCCCCATCATCAAGGATAACACAGTCAACATGCTAGCAGAAAGAAGAATAGCAGAAAATAATTGAAATTTACCTTCAAGATGAGTATAAACAGAAAAATAATAATCTAAGATTTTATTCACAGGTTAGATAATCAGGTCCTTTGGTGTATAAAATGCTGCCAATTATAATCTTTGGAGAATTTTTGGAATAAATTACAATGGAATATCTGTAGTAAAATATTAATTTCTAGTCAGCCAGCACTAACATATATTAAATTGTGCCGTTCTTTGCTCCCAGAATTGAAACCAATTACTAGTGATGGAGTACCCTGAGCCTGAAGCACTTCCTGAGAGTTACTATTATTAGACAGAACAATTTTTGTCCAATGGATATTTATGTTTCTTTTTGGTTTTGGAAACAAACGTGGCTGCACATTCGATTTGCAATGTGTCTGTTCAAACCATAGATCTGAATGGTAGCAAGGGAATATTAATATGAATAATAATAATGCTTAACATTTACATAGCACCTTCAAGAGTCCAAAACTACATCACATAATGATCCTGTTACAAACCCTTAAAACAGGTGAGATGTTAACAGTGAGTTTATTTGACAAAGGAAGCATCTGAAGCCTCAGTTTTGAAAAGAAGCATTACTTCTCTTACCGGACTGTTCTTTTCACATCCGCAAAGTTCACTTCCACTTTTGCACTGAAAAATGTAAGCGTAATGCATTCATAAAACTGCTTCTCTTTCAAAAAGAATGAAGACATAATATGCATGGCATTATCCAAGCTGTTAGATATTTCCCCAAGATTAAGCAGAAGCTGGACAAAAAAAACCCAAATCCTTATTTTTACTGCTCTGATAGAGGAGGGAACAATCTTCTCTTTGGTCACTCTGAAAGAGCCTTAATCTGTACAGACTGCACAAATTTCTGCATCCAAGAAAACACTTTCTGTTTCTCTCCCACACAAATGTTTGAACCCATGTTGGCAGTTGGAAAGATGGCCAAACCAGAAATTGTGGCAGAGAATAGGATTAAGTTTTGGATTCACTAGTTTGCCCTTTGACCTATCACGATCAACAAATAAACAACCTGTTAAGAATACCTGTTTTCCCATTGTTCACAGGTCCCTGTTTTTACAGAGTTAATGTCCTCCAGATATTTCTGATTGTGTTTTTGTTGTCGTATAGGAGTTACTCTACATTTTTTCAAAAAAATATTTTTATTTATTGAAAAGGCTTACCTGCCTTCCCCCCTCACCTAGGCGGCTAACAACGATTTATTATATCAACAATAACACAAATAAAAGAAAACAATAACAATTTCCGAGTTGCTTATTCCTAATCTAATGGATTTTAGTGATAAAGTAACATTAGCTTCTTCTTTTTGTGGGGTATATGGATGCTTATTTTTTATTTACTTATTTATTTAACTCAATTTGAATGCTACCTGAAACAAACAGAAAGCAAAAATAATGAAGACACACTCAACAAGGGGCCCCATCTGTCTCACCCCAAGGCCTGGGAGAACAATCAGATCTTCAAGGTTTTATGGAAGACCAACAAGGTGGATGTCACAGAGGTTTTGATTCAGTATTTCTAATCTTTTTATTGATCAGAAGCTCATAAGATTGCACAAAAGTCCTGGAAAAATTGAAGGTGAAGTCTATGTAACTCACCTGATCTTTAGTTGTGATTGTAGTGAAATTTTTCATCCAGCTGCTCAGATTGATTTTTACTCCAACAACTGACAAGAAATACATGAAGCATGAGAAAAATAACATAAATGTATCAACATGGCAAAATAATATATATTTTCTGGATTCTGGTCTCCAGAATTTTTCCAAAGGTATATCGACAAGTCTTTGGAAACATTTGCACAGCCAAAGAGATATGATTCAGAAGAATACCAGATAAGGTGGATGGGAAGGGAGGCAACAAAATGGCAGGTGTGACAGGGCAATTGAAGCCCCACCCCTTTTAAATGTGTGCCACATGCATTGCACAGACATAGAAAAGGTGGGGATTTGATTTCACCACTGCACCTGCCATTTTGAAGTTGATGACACATACACCCTACCCCTCTCAGATGTCACACCAAAGGGGCGTGGTGGCTCAGCGGGTAAGACGCCAGGCTTGTCGATCGGAAGATCCCAAGTTCGGAGGTTCGAATCCCTAGCCCTGCGTGCGGAGTGAGCTCCCGGACTCGCCCCAGCTCTTGCCAACCTAGCAATTCAAAAGCATGCAAATGCAAGTAGATGAACAGGTACCACTTCGGTGGGTAGGTAACAGCGTTCCGCGCACATCATGCGGCCACATGACCGTGGAAGCATCTTCGGACAACGCTGGCTCTTCAGCTAAGAAACGGAGATGAGCACTGGCCCCTAGAGTCAGACACGACTGCACAAATGTGCGGGGGGGGGGGAACCTTTACCTTTTTATAACCTACCCCTCTCAGATGTCCCTGAACACAGGCTTTGCTTTACAGATATTGAATTACTATGTTCAATAAGAAATTATATTTCTTTGTGGAATGACAGTGCCATTCTTTCCTACCTGCTGGTTTCAGAAGTTTTCCATTCACAGTTATCTTCACAGCCTTGCTTACCATGATGCCATCTTCATAGGCACTTCCTGAGAGTCAGAAAAGGGAAGGCAAAAAAGACAAAATAGAGGAGTTGACTTTGAAACAATCTTGGCATGGAAATCTTTTCATAGAAACTCAAGGCACGATAAATCAAAATAGTAAATATGATTTACATCAGTGTTTGCCAACCTCTGCAACTTTAAGATGTGCGGACTTCAATTCTGGCTGGGGAATTCTGGGAGTCTACACATCTTAATGTTGCAGAGGTTGAGAAACACTGATTTCAATAACAAGATTATAATTTGATGACTCTCCTTCTCTAATCAGTGTTTAAACAACCTTAAGGGTAAAAAAACCCCTCTTCATTAGTTCTGCTGTAATTTTATACTGTATTTGTTTCAAAAGAATTTACTTGCTGCATTTAAGCGACAGTAAATAATTCCTTCCAAGGACCAGAAATTCTCTCTGCTTATGAAGGATGATATTAATGGCTTCTGATAATGAGTTCACATGCAAACGTTCATGCTGCCTGTCTCTGAACCAACTTGAAGGACTAAACATTTCAACTAGGACGTTCTCTATTTCCAGAGCATGGGAACTGTGACCCACTGGAAATATCGTTGTGATTTTAGCTAGTTCTAATCCCATTTGAGACAATATTTCCAGAGCAAGAAAATAATGATTTACTGATGCAAATATATTAGAGAAGCATTTTGTATGTGCCTTCAAGTCAGTGTTGACTCCTGGAGATTGCCTGGAGTTTTCTTGGCAAGGTTTCAGAAGTGGTTTTCCATTGCCTCCTTCCTAGGGCTGAGAGAGAGTGACTGGCCTATCACTACATCAGACTGGCTGTCATTAGTGATTTTAGGTCGTTCTAATGCCATGTGAGATAACATTTCCCAAGTAAAAGGATTTTGATTTATTGATTTAAATATTTTAATGGTTTTAGGTATTCCTAATCCTAATCCCATTTGAGACAATATTAAAAACAGTTATCCTCAAAATATGCATGGGGAAAAAGTCACTGTGAGTCTCTCCTGATATTAGGCACAAGATGTAATTCTCTACAAACGAATGCATGAACATTGCACATACCCATACAACAAAATGTGTGAGTATATTTGTATCCATATCATTGTGAGCCTATCCATACTTTGGGGAGAAAAAAACCTAAATAGGATTCTAGCAACTAAGTTAACTGTACAACAAGCACTTTGTTGGGCTTTGGCCCATATTTTTGGAAACATTGCAAGACCTACGCTAAGTAACGTTCAAGAACATCCCATATTTGGGGATTTCTAGAACGTGTTTGCAGAGGGGCACCAATGGGTGTCCACAGAAGGCCCATGGAGGCAACAAAATGCACATCATGACATAACAACGTACTTCTTGTGTACATGCATGTACAAAAGGGTGGAACTTTGTTGTGCCATCATGACATATCTCTGCATCATTATTGATAGCTGTTGACATCTCTTGTGGCACCAATGCATTAGGAATCAATCTTTTATCCCCTTTATTTCGTATTTCAAGACAAATTCACTTTCTCCTGTCCAGCTTGTTTTCCCCTGTTTAGATTAACACTGGAAGACACCATTGCACCCACACCTGTATTCAAACACCAGGCAAAGAGGAGCTTGTTGTTACTGAATAGTTTACAAAGATCTAGGTGGACTTTGTGATGTAATCAGGAAACTGTGTGCACACCAGTAAAATTATAAAGAATAATAATTATCATTATTCAGACGTGTAGAATTCTTCCTGGGAATATACAGCCTCAGTAAAAAGATCAACATTCAAGGATTTTTTCTGCCAACATGAAAGTTTAGGTTAAGTGTGGCTTTCCACAAATCCCTTGGCATTGTTTACCTAACTTATGATTATTTACAGTATTGCTAAAACTCATTAGAAACATTACTTTGCATTCCTTATATCTCCTTTCAGATTTCTCTAAAGTTCCACTATTGTGTAAGAATTGCTAACTTGTGTACTGCTATCCAGAATTGGTACTGCAACAGATCAGTGTTAACTATAAACAATTAGAGAACTGAAGATTACTACTGAAGTTTCTGTTTGTAATATAAAACATTCCCCTGTTTATTTTTGTTTAAAAACAATATTGGTTGTGTTGCATGGTCTCAATCCAGTCCAACCTCTTAAATAAATGTAATTTCCTTAGATATGATCCTATATTCCACTAATGAACTGGACCTGTATTTAAAAACTTCAAATATTCTGCTTTTTACTAAAGAACCACATATAATTTTACAATAGAACATGCACTGCCAAAAAAGATTGTGAAGATTGTGAGCGCCCAGTGACTTACGGTTGAAGAATGGAGCTGTGAAGATATAATTTTCATTATCTAAGCTCCTTTTGTAGAAACTCTGTTCATAAGTTTCAGCATCTTCTGTCCAATATTCGCCTGCACTGAACATAAGATACGAATATTAATTTTTTAATTGCAATTCACTGGGGTTTTTGTTTAAATGCTGGTAATACAATTCTAGGCCAGTCACTAAGTGCAGAGAGCCACGAAGATGACCTTGGAGAAGCCATCCAGAAGCTGTTAAAACAACAACAGGTACAGAAGAAGCATGCGTTAAGCCCAGGGAGATGGGAAAGTGTTAGAAAGAGACTCAGACTGACTCCCTCTGACTCCCTGGAGCAGTGTTTCTCAACCTTGGCAACTATAAGATATGTGGAAGCCCACACATCTTACAGTTGCCAAGGTTGAGAAACACTGTCCTGGGATATAAGAGGGAGGGAAAGGAAAACACAAGTAGTCATGCAAGATTCTGTTCCTGTAGCTTATCTCAATAAAGTATAATTCTACTCTTCCTATGGAATCAGTTTCCTGATGTGGTCTACCTCATAGGGCTGACACTAAGTAAATGAGTATCCAGAAAAATGTATTATGAGAAAATATGTCTATGAAGGTTCTCAGTCATCCAGGTGGAATTGTCTGTAGCTTGAATCATGTCAATTGGATTTCTATTTTCTCAGCGGAAACGTTTCGCTCCTTATCCAAGTATTATGAGAAAAGTACAAAGTGGGTATACTGAAAGTAAGCCCTAGTGCAGAGCTTTCCAAACTGTGTGTCGCGACACAAAAGTATGTCGCCACACACAGTCTGGTGTGTTGCCACACAACCGGAAGCGCTGATGATGATGATGATGATGTTTTCCCGCGGCGACACACCAACGGCGGTGCGCAAAAGCCAAAAGCGGCAGCAGCGCTTCCGGGTTTTTGCACGCTGCCGCAACGGCGGCACTTCCCGGTTTTCCCGCGGCGACACACCAACGGCGGTTGGTGTGTCGCCGCGGGAAAACTTTGGAAAGCCCTGCCCTAGTGAAATCAAGATACTTCCTTCTCTGGATTATATTATTAGCTATAGTAACTGAGAATCGTAAAATGGAGTTTACCATAATACAATGGCATCTCCAGGTGGTGGTGGTGGTGATGTGGTGTCTAAAAAGGCAAGATGGTAGGCACGGTGTTGTGATGCAAGCCCTACTCCTTTGGCATGCATGGATGCATTTGAAGGTTTCTGAGACTAAGCTGCTTGAATTAGCAAGCAATGCAGTCATGCAGTACATCATTTCTAAAGAACAGTTTCAAAAGCCGTTGTAGGTAAAAATTGTGATTATCCTTCCAAAAAAGTCAACACTTTTCCAGAAGAGGTCTTAAGTAGCACATTGGAACTGAAACAAACTGTAAGTAGGATTTAGCAGAGATGTTTTTGTATGTTTTAAATTGTGAGTGTGTGTGTTTGTGTGTGTGTGTGTGTGTGTGTGTTCAAAACTCACATTTTGGATTTTGTGAAAATTACTTTTATAAACTTTACAGATCAACACATCTTTTATTTAATTTGAAGATCTAAATCAGGGCACCCCAGCACTTACTGTATAGTGGCTACCATTTTTTTAGAGAAAGCCTTTCTCAAATTGATCAAAACTAGGTTATTGTATGGGGGGAACCTCAAAATATTTAATTATTCCAAGATTTTGATATTTCATTCCCACCCTCAGTGTCAATGGAACTTTGCAGCAATTCTGGCCTCAAATCAGATGTTTAAGCATGTGATTTCATTAGCAACTCTGTGACACTTTTCAAGATTGAATGGATCCTTACCTTTTTGGATATACTCTAGTGATCCCTCCATCAGTAGCTACAAATCGTGCTGTAATTCCCTCACTGGGGAAAGAAAGATTTAGGTCAACACCAATTTAGAAGAGCTGGCCAGCATTCTTGATAGTATATTTACAAAGTTCCTCTAAAGCAGAACATTAAATGTGCACATTCTTCATGTTACAAGGCTATTTCTTTGGATTGGATTGGTCAAAATGTAAGTTCTGATCTTACCACAAACATTCAGAAGTAGAACTATGCGTGGCATGTGGTAGAGGAGGCAAAGAAAGAATACTCACGGGTCCTGCTTACTCCAGTAATTCTGGACTAGTTCACTTGTAAAGCCTGCATCCAGCAAAACTCTCATCACCATGCCATTACCTACCACAAATAAAATAAAATAAAAATGTCAAATTATTGGTGGAGGAACATGATTGGTAAGGTCCACCTGGCTCAGGACATTTCCGCATGGCATAGGACCCGGCTACTTGAGGAACCACCTATCTTCCTTAGTATCAATCTGCTTCAATCTGGCAGGGTTGGCACACTCCGAGTTCCTTCAATTAAACAGTGCCATCTATCAGAATGTTGGAAACACATCTTCTCTGTCATAGCCCTCTGGTATGAAGTCCCCCCTCCCCCCCAAGATCTAGGTGGCTTCCACCATTCTGGCATTTCATAGAGTCTTGAATACCTGGATATGGTGTGCATGAACCCCTAACAAATGGAGTATTTGGGGGTTCTTAATGTTCTATGAGCCTGTTTCTCTTCCTGAAGACCATTACCAGGCTAGGTAACATGATCCGTGCTCTTGTATAGGAGATATTTTTTATTTATATAACAGTGCTCTGATGATGTTACCTAGTCTGTTCATGAAATGTCTGCAGGAAGAGTATTAAGCTCAGTGAACACCAAGAATCCAGCAACTCAACCCTGAGTTACATATATTCTCCTACAGTATATGGAGCATTTTCCCTTCACGTGCTTGTTGGTCTGCAGAGCCTTGGGGCAGTTCACGCCACCCCACCAACCCACTCACCACTCATTGGCAGGAACTGGTCTTTCATTGTAGCCTTTAACCTGTGGCCCAGAGAACAATCATGGGTCAGATGCATTCTGATTTTTTGAAGCTTGTGGTATGGGAAACAGTGGCAGTGGGCACATGCCCTCAAAATAATGGCTGGCTGGCAATATGTAAGCTTCTTTCCCTATCTGCCCATGCCAGTAATGAAATTAGAACTTTTCTCATGAAAAGCAAACAACAACCAGTGCTAAATGTGACTGTGATAGTACAACAGCCACCCATAACTGAATCAACTCTGATTTAAACAATCATTACAAATTAAAAATCTATAGTTGTTTGTCTTCTGTTGTTGCCGTTTCAAACTGAGTTCTAAAAAGAAAACAAGATGCTCACTCTATAAAGGCCTTAGGCTCCAAGATGTTCTTCCTCCAAGAAGCTCAGAGCAGAATGGCATTATCATAACAAACTGGAAAAGTATATTAGGATGACATAAAGTAATTTTACTCCAACAATCTAGTCCACTGCACTGATTAATAAGAGTTTGAAATGGAATCTCCTATATCCAAGCCTACCATTCCAACCAACAAACCACATTATACGCTCACAAAGGAGGAGATGTGAATTTCCCCCCCTTTGTTAAAATCTAGCACTGAGCAAGCCACTCATTTCTGACACATTTTTATATGTGGGTTAATCCCTACCACTATTTGGCATTTGAAGATTCTCTTCTTCTCCTTCTTTTTTTTTTAGCCACAGGCTTATGAATTTAGTTTTTCATATTTGGTGATATTAGAAAAATTCTGGCATTCTCAGATTGGTTTTATGCTATTTTATTTTTCTGTGTTACTTTATTGCATTACTGTATTTTAACTAAACTGATGCACCTTCCATCTGAAAGCAATTTAATGAAAAGGCCATACTTACATGAAGGGCTTTCAGGTGAATATTGATCCATAAATTCAATGAAATTCTGAAGAAATACGGTGTTATTCTCTGTTATTTTCACTGTGCTACAGTAGTCCCTAAAAAAAAGTAAATAAATAAGATGAAAATTTGAAATTAAAGGACCTTATGTTGTTGGGTTTTGCAAAGTTTCCTAACTTTGATGGTGTAGGGGAGTACAAAGATAACCTTGATGAAGGAATACAAGAACCGTCAAAAAAAAAGTAAACTACAAATGAGTCCTGGGAAAGGGGAAGGCATAAGAAAGAAACTAAAAATAACTATGCCTTGATTCTGTTTGGAGGGAAACTCTCATACGCTTTCTAATATGTCTGTTATTATACCCTACAGTAGCAAAGTAGTGTTCCTGAAATCCTTGCTCTGTTTGTTTCATGATCGGCCTACCTTAAAGATAGGGGCATGGTGGCTCAGCAGGTAAGACGTCAGGCTTGTCGATCGGAAGATCGCAAGTTCGGAGGTTTGAATCCCTAGCCCTGCGTGCAGAGTGAGCTCCCGCACTCGCCCCAGCTCTTGCCAACCTAGCAATTCGAAAGCATGCCAATGCAAGTAGATGAATAGGTACCACTTCGGTAGGTAGGTAACAGCGTTCCATGCGTGTCATGCAGTCACATGACTGTGGAAGCGTCTTCGGACAACGCTGGCTCTTCAGCTAACAAACGGAGATGAGCACCGGCCCCTAGAGTCGGACACGACTGCACAAATGTGCGGGGGGAACCTTTACCTTTACCTTACCTTAAAGATACTATGTCATAGTTAGTAGGATGTGTCACCTGGAAGCTCTTAGTAAGTCACATTTTCTTCTGACATCATAGAGGAATTGAATTGCAATATTGTATCTAGCAAGAGCTTAAGAGCTAAAGCAAGTAAATATGTGTTTTTGTTTTTGTAAAAAGCTTTTAAGGATCAGATTTGACAGGAAGATTCCATGAAGTTGTTCATGCCATCCACAGTTACCTCAAAATATAGCTGTAAACTAAATATCTATACTTATAGCACAATCCCTATTCCCTTTGCTATTTTCAAGGGGACTTACATTCACTGATAAAATTAATTTTAATGAGGTTTTGAAAACTCATTGCAATATGGTGTCTAAGACAGTTCTTTGCAATCTCATCTTGAACATATCCAATATATATTGCTGAGAATATTGCCTTCCCTGTTACTGAAATCTGTTCACCATCACAAAATCTGACATGGTTCTAAGAAGTTGCTGGGAACACTGGGCCATGAAATCCAGTTTTCTGGCATTTGCAAAATGAGTGTAAAGAGTCAGAAGATGCTGTTCACAGTCTAAAATGTAAAAGGATAAGATACAGTCTAAGCCATGCTAGTTGTCATGTTTCCATGGCAGGAAGACACATAGTTTGATGAGACAAGGAAATGTCACAGGAGGCACATCAAGATGAGTCAAGGCAAGAAAAGGGAAAAGGAGAACTCCATTTAGAAACTTCTTCCACTGATAGATTTTCAGGCTGTCAGGAATTGTTCAGATGTCAGGGCTTCATAGATTTTCCAAGGAAAACTTCTGTTTAACAGCTGGAAAATCCTCTGGGTAGAACAAGTGAGGGAAAATTATTTCATCCACATGGATTATGGGTCATCAAGTTGACATCAACTCTTAGCAGCTGCATGGATATATCTTTTCCAGGAGGATCTGTCCCTAACCTGGTCCCTTGGGTCGTTCAACAGTGCCCCCATCACCGCTGTAACTGAGTCCATCCACCTTGCTGCTGGTCATCCTCTTCTCTTTCCTTCTACTATTCCCAGCATGACAGACTTCTCCAGAGAGTCACATAATGTGTCTGAAGACAGCCAGCTTGGTCTAGTGGTTAAGGTGCTGGGCTAGAAACCAGGAGGCTGTGAGTTCTAGTCCCACCTTAGGCATGAAAGCCGGCTGGGTGACCTTTGGCCAATCCCTGTCTCTCAACCCTAGGAAGGAGCCAATGGCAAACCAGGAGGCTGTGAGTTCTAGTCCCGCCTTAGGCATGAAAGCCAGCTGGGTGACCTTGTGCCACTCCCTCTCTCTCAGCCCAACTCACCTCACAGGGTTGTTGTTGTGGAGAAAATAGGAGGAGGAAGGAGTATTAGGTATGTTTGCCTCCTTGAGTTATTTATAAAAATAATAAAGGCGGGATCAAAGTTAAATAAATAAATAAATAAAATAATTTGAGCCTGATCATTTATGCTTTGAAAGAGAACTCTGCATTGATTTGTTCAATGATTTATTTGTTTGCTTTCTTTATTTCATCTTAGCTAACTGAAATTAAAAAAGAAAAATGATGATAGGGAGGCAGTACATGGGGTAGAATGGGTTTTTTTATTTGAACTTTTCCAGGCACTGTTCAGTTCTAAAAAGTAAAAGTCAAAATCAGCAGCCTCCAAAGGGGGAGTCAAAACAGGTAAAAATGACAGACACAACACCATAACCGAAGCCCCGTCTCCTTGTACAGTGCATGCACACACGAAAGAGCAGTGCTTTAATCACAATGCCAAGACAGCCATCCTGCCTGTTTTGACCACAATGCTCCATAAGGCAGTCTAGAAAGGGTTAAAAAGTCACAATCGCAGCCACAACCATGCCATGGAAGTTCTGCCCTTTTTATCATGCACTGTGATGCATGTAAAAAAGGGTGGGCTTTGATTGCATGGTTGCAACCATCATCTTGACTTTTCTGACCCTCCTCCCTGTGGACACTCCCATGCCATATAGATCCCACTGGTCAAAATATAATATTTGAAGTTGCTAATCTGAACCAGGTGACCTTCTACTTCAAAAAGAAATAAATTTTAGAAAGAAAGAAAAGAGTCATGTACTGTCGAAGGCTTTCACGGCCGGAGTTCGATGGCTGTTGTTTTGCTTCTATCTGTGCTCCTGCCCTCTGAAGATGCTGGCCACAGATGCTGGCGAAACGTTAGGAACCACAACTTCCAGAACACGGCCACACAGCCCGGAAGACCCACAACAGCCATCAAAAAGAGTCATGTTGGGCAAGGCTGATCTTTTTCCCCCCAGTTCTTTGATGAGACTTTGTCAGAGTCCAGCCTGACTCTGACTCTGAGTTAGAGGAAGACAAAACTGATCAGAGAAATGAAACTCATCTTGTGCAGCAACCGACAAGCAGAACTCGTGATGAGCAGGGGCAGGAGTCCGGACCCGGGGATGACCCAGCAGCATGGGAGAATCCTGAGAAACCGATTGGTCCAGAACCAGGAACCAAGTCAGGAGCACCAATCAATGCCAGAGAGAGGTAGGCAGAGAAGCACACCAAGCAGAGGGAAGCCCGATTGGTTCCCGAGGAGAGAAGGCGCGCCGAAAAAAGAATAAAAAGACATCAGCGCAAGCACCCGATCGCTGGAGACAAACATTCCACTGAGCTAACAGCTTCTTTGGGAGAAGTCCAGCCAGAACAGTCCTTGGAGTCCTGCCCTGTAGCCACCACAGAACCAGAGCCAGAGCCTTGCCTCATTTCTGAATTGACCCCAGCTGCCTCGGAGTCTCACGTTGCTCCTTCGCCAAGTGAAATGGGGTCTTATCTCGCAGTCTTTCAGCAAACTCCAGCACAACGTGGTTCTGAAGCTTCAGTCCAGCCTCATCTAGTCGCTTCAACCAAGGGTCATCCTGCAGCCCTAGTCCAGAAGCATCTTGCCAGTCCAGCTAAGTTTCATCAGTGTGCTTCAAATCAGTTTTATCATGCTAGTCCTGTGCACCTGTGCCTCGTGGTTCCAGAAGTACCTTGCTTGGGTTTTCCAGTCCAGTATTGTCCTGTTGCTCCAAGTAAGCCTTGTCCAGTGAATCCAGTCCAGCATGGTCTTGCAGATCCAGCCCATTCTTAACTTGCTGTTCCAGAGAAACCTTGTCCAGAGAATCCAGTCCAGTCTTACCTTACAAATCCAGTCCAGTATTGTCCTGTGAATCCAGAGGAACCTTGTCCAGAGAATCCAGTCCAGTCTTGCCTAGCAGATCAAGTCCAGTATTGTCCTGTGGATCCAGAAGAACCTTATCCAGCCTGCCTTGTAGTCTTGTTGTTCCAGAGAGCCTTTGCCAGAGAATCCAGTCCAGCCTCAACTTGCAGATTTCATCCAGTGCTGTCCTGTTGCTCCAGAAGCGTCTTGCCCAGAGATGTCAGCCCAGCCTTGCCAAGTAAACCAGCCTAGTCCTTCTCCAGTGTTTCAGAAGAATCTGATCCTGAGTTCCAAGTTCGCCTTGCAGATTCAACCAACCTAGCATCTTGATCCAGAACTGTTGTTCTACTTGTTGTTATGAACTCTAGCTTGTGCTACTGCATAGCTGCCTACCTCCAAGTGCAACCAGCCGTGAAGCTCCAGTTAATCCAAGCAATCTACAATTTGTGTTTATGGACTTACCTTTGTAAATAGTTTTTATTATTAATAAAACTATTTCCTTAAAAATTCTGATGGTCTCATACTCCGAACAGAACAGACTTTAAGATTAGAAGAACAATTTAAAGTAGGTGTTATGAAATGGCAGCAGATACACATAGGATTTCTTAGCTGGTCATAAATACTGTAAAGGTTTCAATATGGTTATCCTTCATTGGCAGAACATCTATTCGATGCTTATACAGAATAAGTAAGGACTGTAAAACAAACCCTCTTGCTTTAGCTCAGAATATATTCTTTATTTCAGTAGCAACTTAATCTTGATTTGCTCTATTTTATTGGATATTCCCATTTTTGTCACTATGTTAATCAAGACATATTATTTAATGTTTGGCAAGATGGTGATCAACCAGCAAAAGTTACTAACCTAGGTGCTAAAAATGTATATCCAAATTCATCAAAGGACTCTCGCTTCAGAGTTGCAGTAACTGCAAAGATGAAAGCAAAACATTAGATGAAATTATTAAATTATGAAATTCACCTTTTTATAGCACTGGGCGACAGGTGAAATTTTTTAATGGTAAAACCACCTGGATGAATTCCACATTTAATTCAATAGATTATGGAAGATACTTTGGCAAGTTTTTGTAGACAGCCCAGAAGAAACACCAACATGTTCAGTGTTCAGGTGACAAGACCACCTTCTTTGCATAATCACTATTACTTAAGAGCAGTGTTTTCATATTAGATGTGGAATAGATCCAATTATAAAATAGCAACTTATGAAAACAAACACTATATAAAATTGTTGCAACTTAAAATGAGCATAATGATCATCAGAGGCGTCCACTGAATTTGGCAATTTTGTCAAAATGAAGCAAGGGGCGTTGTGATGTCACAATGCAAGCTCTGCCCTTCTGCCACCTGTATAAAGGAAGCAGAGTGAGCATTGTGACATCACAATGTCCATTTAATCATTTGCTTCCCATTCCCCACCACCACGGACGCCCATATTGACCATACAGCAACTGAAACTAGCCAGAAGAAGAGCCAAGCTCAAACCAAAAGTATTTGCAAAATGTGTCCTAACTAAAATATTTTCCTTGAGCATAATTTCATTTCAGGATTGCTGAAACACATAAATGTTCCAGACCAGAAATAAAAAGATTGTTTGCAAAACAGCAAGAGAGAGGATCAAACAAACGAGGATCAGAGAGTGACAAGACACAGAAACACAAATGGGGTGGGGGGAGGGGAGTTGTAATTTTATATGTGTTTAGCCTTTTCTACCTTTACAATACCCAACTGGCATTGGAAAACCCCTTCAGTGACCAATACAAAGGGTGGTAGCCAAGAGGAAAAATGAAATACAAGTGGAAAATATCAACCGTAATAAACAGAGAGAAATTAAGCAACAAGAATATATATACTTGCCCTTTAGGACTGTGATAATCCATCAGAAAGAGAAGGCAAGGAAACAGAAAAAAATAGGGTAAAACAAAAGGGGTCACAAGCCAATATTTTATTCAACTAGCCACGTGAATAAAAATATTGTGGCATAGAGAGAGAGAAAGAGATCAGAGGTTCAGTTTTTGTACAGCTGTATTCTGGAGAAAAAACAATATTTCTGAAGCTTTGGTGCATGTCTTTGGTCAAGTATTTCTTTAATGTACCTTCTATACACTGCAGCTATTTCAACAGGGTGCATAAGGTTGAGAGCGACTCTCAAAATGCTTAAGCAAGTCAGCCCTAATGCATCCATCTGATCCTCTTAGTTTACAAAATGCTGAGAAATAAATCATGCACATACATAAAAAGGGGCAGGGCGTTGTTCACATGATCACAACCACCATTTTGACTTTTATCACACCCGGCCCATGGATGCTCTTATATTGGGGCATTGAATTGCTCCCCTGAACAGTTTTGTTCATGTGAAAAGTAGCATAAAATATCCAGAATGCCCAAAATTTTACCGCGGAAAAACTCGAGTAGATAAAGTAGCAAGTCAGTATGAGAGATTAGAATTTCAACCCTAGAGTTTTCCACAATTAAAACCCAATTCAGCCTACCAAACCTGCCTTATGCCTACAGACCTCCTAATCTGTAGATCCGTCTTGCAATGATATTTTATACTTTATGAGAATCACCTTTAATTTGGTTGATTAATCAGTTCTTAGCATGGAAAGGCAGATAATAGAAATTAGGCAGCAATCATCAGATTCCCAACCCAGTGTTGGCAATGAAAGATGCAAAAGTGGAAAGAGGCTCAGAAGGCTTAAATAGAAGCTGGCAAAAGGATTAGACCTGGGCCAGCTTTGAAGAACTCCTCCACAGTGGAATAACTAACATTTGCCTGCTAAGCTAAGATGCTGGGCATATTTCAAATCACAGACTTTCACAAACTTCTGCTCTCTTTCTGTGCAGAATCCAATTAGTGCTTCTTTTTAAAGATAAATCTGCTTAGAACCTGAGTGCCAAAAGAAAGAACTCTTTCCATATTATATTTATGTTGCATGTAAGCAAAATAATATTTTTAGATAAAAAGTACTGAAAGCCCTGCATAAATCATTCACTGTAGGTATTCTCCTCCAGTTTATCACTGCAAGGAGGCAATTGAAGAAACAATCTTCTTAAAGATGGCAGATAACTATCCAGGGAGACATTCTTTGTGTCTCCTAACTTTATTGGAAGCAATACTTTTCTTTTTGAATAATGTATGATTACACTGCATTGTTATGATTCTGATTTTTGCATTTCATTGCACAAGTTACCCTGAGTCAATAGACTGCATCAAATGGAGCACCTTTTCAAACATATTTTTATTAAAAGTCGAAGCTTTTGTGAGCTACAGTTCACTTCATCAGATGCATGGAGTGGTAAATTGATGTAGGATTTTCCTCACCTCACCTCACCTCATCTCAATATGAAATGTGTAGCCTGAAAAGAAGCCTCCTGCTTTTTGGCTAGTATAGACTAACACAACTCTCCTCTTACAAAATCAATATACTATGTTTATCTCATAGCTGATGGGATGTAGATTGGATTGCAAGATAGTTTCTAGATTAGAGAACTTGCATAGAATATCATGAGCATGCCAGGACTTAGTCATATGGAATATTGGCCATAATGTGCCAAAACTGATGGGCACTGTCCTTACAATTAGCAAAGAATGTTGCATGTGGCATGGGAATGATTTAGGCTGGTAACCTACTCAAATTCTTCTTCATCTTACCAAAAACCATAATGTAGAAACCTTCATGCCATGATGGGCAATGGAGATCAATATCTATGGGCCCATCTGGTGGTAACCATGGCTTATGGAAGATTTCAACTTGGAATATAAGATGTACAAACAGCATGAGTTAAAACATGAAATGAATGAAGGAAAAGTGGATAGGTTGCACGTTTCTGACATAAAGAAAAAGGGAAAGGTTGTAATAGCTCTAAATGGAGATGATCTGAACCTGTGAAGTGGAGTTGATGAATATAGGCAGGGAAGTGAAGGTGTTGGATTAATTATAAATGAAAGGGCTGGAATATATGTCAATGTCATCCAGATTGTTATGGGTGTTATGAAAGTAGGGATTCATAGGTTGGTGATGGTTGCATGTTACACTTCAGTGAAAGGTAATAATGGAAGAACTAGGGATGAATTTGGGAGAAAACTATTCAACATTCGGAATGAATGTGATTGGGTGTGTGTGTTAAATTGTTCTGTTAAGTGACAAATATGGATGGTGGCAATGACCAAAGAGAGTATATGAGAAGTGATTCTGTCATTTGGAGAGTCAGGAATGAACATTTGCTGAGTGTCTTCTTAGAAAAAGCACAGTCTATTTTGAATACATGGTTTAAGCATAACCATACATACATATACATGAAAAATGAATGAATCAAAAGCATGATTGATCTGGTTGCTTATTATAAAAACCTGAGAGAATCTGTGAAGGATATGATGGTGATAAGAAATTTTGAATGTGAGACCAACCCCATTCCTTGTAGTATCAAAGACTCTTTGAGAAGAGTAGACATGGAAGAAAAGGAAAGAAGTGAAAGAAACTAAAGGGTAGAATGATTACAAGAAGTGAAAGTATACGGCTATATGAAAAAGTTTTGGAAGAGAAATTAATCAACCAAGAAAATGAATTGAAAGTGGATATATGTTTAGGAGCTGTTGGGATAAGATAATTCAGTTACAGAGCACCACAGAAGAATGGAGAATCATCCTAGTGGGAATAAAAAAGGATACTTGCATGAGTGATGAAGTGAAAGGGGATGTAGATCAGCCTTTTGACCCTGGAGGAACCCTTGAAATATTTTTCAGGCCTTGGGGAACCCCTGCACATTCAGGCTCAAATATAGGCCAGAAGTTACAAGTTATAGAAGAAGTTATGTTATTTGTTTCATGTGTAGGCCTGTATATGATATTAACAGTGTTCTTAAACTAAAAAATAAAGAATGAAACTTACCTCTTTAATGTGAATTTGCCTGAATTTGAAATATTTTTTTAAATAAATCTTGATCTTCCAGGGAACCCCTAGTGACCTCCATGGAACCCTGATTGAGAAACCCTGATGTAGATGAAGATAAATGCATACAATAGAATGAGTGTTGCAGAAAATGAAGATGAGAGAAAGGTATTGTATAATGAAAGGAAATGGTAGCCATGAAAGAGAGCAGGAATAGTTAAGATTTAAAGAAGTTGAGAAAATAGAGAGCAATGAAATAAAAAAATGGTTTTGGAAATGGTTCAAGTGGGCTAAACAAGAAGCCTCCAGAAAAGTGAGTGAAATTAAAAACAAAAGGATTGGTTTCTGCCCACATGGCAAGTAAGAGTTGGGTCTACCTGGAGAAACATAAAAGTAAGCTGAATGCAACATGAAAAAAACCTAGCTTCAAGAATGAAGGAGGATTCTGAATGAATGTAGACCAAATACAGACGCTAGTGACAAGTACAAAAGAAGTGCATTGAGGTGGCATGGCCACAGAGAGATAATGAATGAAGGCCAAGTTGCAAACCAAATATGTGAAGGAAGAGCCAATGGCCTGAGAAGATGAGGAAAACTGAGAAATTGTGGTTGGACAGAGTGAATGAGATCCTCAAGAGAGAGAGAGGTGAAAAGGTTAAAGAACAAACGCTAATGTATGGAAGTGGTGGAAGCAAAAATGGTTTGCTAGAATAAAAAGGCATGGAGAGGAATAATTAATTGTGTTGGTGGTGAAAGCAAGAATTAGGGTTACCTTTCCTGTTAACTCTGTTCTTTAATTTCTTTGTCTTATTATTCTTTACTCCTCTTCTGTGCTTTGCATAATGTTGCTTACCCCAAAAGGAAATAATGTAATTGGTAGCTATATCTGTATGTTGTAGAGATTAGACATAGAGATTTCATTCTTTAGTGTCAACCATCCTGTAGAACATCTTGGTTGAAATCTCGGTTTAAAAATGCTTAAGCTGCTCTCCAATCGAAAAGACACCTCCCTTACAAATGATCCCACTTTCCTCTCTTCTTTTCTCCTCTCTTCTGCAAACATGGGATTAGGAATCTTCTATTTGCTACCCAATATTCCATTCTGCATTCCTTGGATTTTTCTTGTTTTCAATGAAGCCAATCTGTTGATGTCTTAACAACTCAGATTTAAGATATGGAAATATAATGATCATGCATATGTGTCCTTTCTCATTTCAGAAAGAAGATACAGTAAAATCTCAAAGCCAAGGTATAGATGCAGAGTTCAGGCTAAATAAATTGAATACTAAAGCATCTTAGAGGTTTTCTCTTTTCTCTTTTCCTTCATCTGTCCTTCTCACTTTAGAAACAATCTGAAGACAAACTGATTAATTACCTGATTGCATTCAATCAATATCACAAAAATGGGAGGCAACATTCAAAGATCCCAACCTGAACTTAAGCAAACCTAGTGTGAAGTTACTATTTTGCAGGCTGGAACTATAGGTGTACTATACAAAGCAGCGTTGCTAGACTTCAGCCCACCCATCTTATAACTCCCTGATGACCTATTCAAAACATTAGCTATCAGACCCTGAAAAAGACAACAGAGGATATGCAAAGCAATGATCCTGTGAGTACATAAGCCAAGAGATGGGACAAGATCAAGATTTATTAAAGCTACTAGGGTAACAGAACATATTCTACTTGTGTAGAATACTTTTTGTACCTTGCACATTCACACAATGACTTGGAATAATTGCTGTAGAGCCGGGGATACATCATGAGAACACTAGTGAATTTCACAAACTTTAGGACTGTCAAAATGCTGTGTTTTGTTTTTTAAAAAAAGCAGAGCCATTTTCACTGCGCTATGACACTCAGAGCAGGGTGAAAGTTCACCGTTACTTACACTTTGCCTGAGTCAGGGTTTCATTAATCCTGGCTTTAATATAGTAAAAGCTGTAGGATGGTAACACCAGAGCCAAACTGCGGAAGAAACCAAATAATTATAATCAATGGAAACGAAGGAAGAATCCAATACTGTTCGAGATTTAACAGCATTTTTCCCAATATGTCTATGAAGGTTCTCAGTCATCCAGATGGAATTGTCTGTAGCTTGAATCATGTCAACTGGATTTCTATTTTCTCAGTGGAAACGTTTCGCTCCTTATCCAAGGAGCTTCTTCAGTCTGAGCAAAGTTAGTAAGGGAATCCTTAAATATGTTTCTGGATGGCTGTGTGACCTTGCACCTGCGGCTAGGTCATGGTTATATTGAGATGTTATTTTAAGTCCCTTTATCATCTAAAGGAGGATCGTTAAGATCACCATGCTGCAGTTGAGCTTGTGAAATGGTCTTAATCTTCCTAGGCACAGAAGACAAAGCAGGGAGGAAAATAGAGGTGGGGGCCTCAGGCACAATCTTTCCCCTATTTTCCTTCCTGCTTTGTCTTCTGTGCCTTACTAACTTTGCTCAGACTGAAGAAGCTCCTTGGAGAAATCCAGTTGACATGATTCAAGCTACAGCATTTTTCCCAGTTTAGAGGTATACTTGAAAACTACTGACAAAATGATAGATGTATGGTTTGATTGAATGCATTTATTCAGTCAATTACTTCACATAGTCTGTTTATTGCTTTCACCTCTTCCTTATCTAAACTGGTGTAAATGCAAAAAGAGATACTGAGAACCATTAAGGAGGGACTTGGAGAAGTGATTACATAGTCTAGAGAGTGAAATAAGCATGAAAACTCAGGATAACCCCACCTTGATTTTGCTAGTTTAAAAGGGGACAGAGAGAAACTTGAACAGGCTTTCAAAATTGATGACAGCCCTTAATGGTAGGAAATATCACCACAAGGATTCCAAGAATGCTACTTGTTGTTATAGGGTATAGTAACAGAATCTTGAACTTCTTTCTCGCATTTCTTTCAACCTCTGGACTATGTCATCGTTCTTCAAGTCTACCTTAATGGTTCTTTTGTACCAAGGTCATCTCTAAATCTCTTTATAATATGATTTCGTTTCATAAGACAGAAGGTCCTCCTGAGATCCTCTTGATATTGCTACACTATAGATACAAGTATTCATATTGGCTACCATATGTGGTTGGGCAGCTCAAACTTGTATGAATGTATATTTTTGTTACAGTCACTGACCAGCATTGCAAAAAAAAACATTAAAAATAAAAATAAAGTAAAAACAAAACAAGATAAAATATGACAATTGGTGGTGGGTTCATCAGCAGATAATCAAAGTCTGCCTAATTTTACAGGCAGTATAACAAAATTTAGCTACCCAAGGAGACTGAATAATAATGACCTGAAAACAACAACTGTACATAAAAAAGATTAGAATTTCCTGGTTGTTTTACCAGGTAAGGAATTAATTTTAGTAACATCTAGAAGGCCCCGCATGTTATGCTATCTGAGCTGGCTGATTGTTAAGTAATTTTGATGGGATAAATCACACATTTTCAGATAAATCAGGCACTATATTTGCAACTTTTTGAAAGAAATATTATTACCTAAATGTATGCATTTGCTTTCATACCGGTAGCTTGCAGGCTTATTGTTTACACAATTCAGAGAAGGATTTCATGAGCCAATGAGAAATTGGATATTTCTGCTTAATTGCTCAGCACATGGAACACAATTGGCAGATACAAAATTCAGTTAGGAAACATGATGTTGATTTGCTGTAATATTCCTGAAGTGAAATAGCATGAGGACTTTTGATTTGCGGTTGCATGGCTCCAAGGCCTAATTAAAACATATATTATTCTGCCTTCTAACTTGTATATATAAACAAGACACTGAAAGATAGAAAATAGCCTTAGAGATTATAGCCCATTTCCAAAATCATGTTTAAATTATGAATATTTTATATCCTCTCGGGATATGCCACCCTTTTAGTCCTATGAGGGTTGCTTATTGTTTAATATTTCCGGTGATAGCTGCTGAAATTAACATTAAGAAAAAACTATAGACTCTTAAACCATAAATCTTGCCTTTAACATTACTTGAACTGCTCAGAGAAGAATTATTAATTATCTAGTGACATCTTTCCACTTATATCTCTCAAGGGAAATCAGAGAGGCTTTCCCTACCATTCCCAGTTACTGCTAGAAACGCTACTAATTGAAATCTATAAGTGTATGTATAAATATGCCTATTGCCTTGAGGCTCCCATAAGATTTCATTGCTTTGTTTCAAAATTCAGCTCAGATTAAAAACAAAAGAGCTTTCAGAAATATTGGGCAGGACTTTTTCCTTATATATGCTAAGCAGTGTTCAGAAAGCAAGACTAGTAAGTCAGGAAAAATTGCTGTTTACAATTCAGGGCAAGGAAACAGGAAACAATGGTTGCTAATGATCGAATGTCAGCATTAACTTTGGAGAGATATTGCTACTTAATCAGCTCATTATTTCAATTGTTGGAGGACATCCATCACTAGAAGTATTGTGGGAAAGGATCTCTATTTAAATATTTTTAGACACAGCACCTACTCACCATTACTGCAAGAATAATAGAGTAATGGAATAGTAATCCTTACTGGACAGATTTGCAAAACTGTAAACAACCTGGATAGTTTTCTGGCTATGGGAGAGCTGCCAAAGCCAGTGGATTAGACCACAGAATCACAGAATTGTATAGTTGGAAAGGACTACAAGGACAATCAACTCCAACCTTCTGCAATGTGCAGAAACCAAATCAACATCCATGATCCTAGAAAGGCTGATTGTACTGTCTATACAAGTCACCACGTTTTCATGTACAGCACATGCTTTATTCCTATTTTGGTACAGAAAGCATGGGGAAATGATTGGGGGCACCAAGTGAACATCCGTGAAGAGTTTCAACTCCAGTGCAGAAAATGTCTTGTATCTCCTGCAATTTTCTGCCTAACCTCTCAAGGTAGATACATTCCAAAGAGGGCTTAAATAGCCTTTCCTTGGCTGTTCAATGAGAGGTCATAATTAATAGATGTTTGCATAAGAAATGAAAAAAAAGCAGATAAAGGCTGTGACCTTATTTGCCTGGGATAGTATCTTTGGTACCACTGGAGTCAACCTATCTCTAAGGTCAGAGAAAATTCTCCTTCCTTTCTTCCTTTTGAGCTCTTTTCATCCTAAGAAAACAGGCTGAGGAAAAAAGATGAGGGCTAAAAGAGGAATTTAGGGAAGAACCATCCACAATCCTTAGAGAAGGACTAAATATCTGCACCATGCAACCTAAATCTTTTCCCACACTATGTTTCGCCAAAAAGTGCTTCCAAAGGACAGTGAGGTCAAAGAACTTATCTTGATTCTGATCCTGTTTGTCTGAAGCTTGCAGGACTGAGGTATCAGAGCAAGCTAGCTATCCAACAGCCATTTTCTCTTGAAACATCAGAAACTATGACATTTTAACTTTTTTTTAAAAAAAAAAACCCTAACTGATTACCTGTAATCAGTACCATTCACAGCAGTCCATGTGTATGTTCTGTTTCCTTTATCAATATAGCGCTGCAAAAGAATCAGCCAGAGAATCATTTTATCAAGGATCTCAGGAAAGCTTAAACACGCCACATGATTCAAGAATCAAACTTCACTAAAATTGAACAAATGGTCATTATATGTCATTCCATTAAAACAAAACCCATAATTCTTTCAGAAGCTAATCTGAAGATTTCTATTGTGCCCAATACTTTTTTTTTTCAAAGTCCGAAGATGAACAATTATGGAAGAACAGCGTCAAGTTGAGCAATCTGAACATTCAATCAGATTTCTCAACTGTATCTAGATGAAGTCTTCCTCAGCCAGATGGACTCCAATCAAAAATAGTTCAGATAAAAATGTTTAGGATAGGAACATTAGTGTGATTGAAGATGATGATGATGATGATGATGATGATGATGATGATGATGATCTGTGTTACAGAAATCATATAAAATACAGCTCACCCACCCCAAAAATACTTTGCTCCTTCTGTAACTTGCTCCTATTTTTCATCACTGAATTCCATAGGACTTACATATAAATGGAAAAAAATGAAGATCACAGACATTTCTCAGAAATCTAGTATTTCTTTTCCAAGCTCAAATTTGGTGCAACGGAGAAAAAACCCTTCTTTTTCTGTAGGTAAATTTTCACCACTCCTGTTGCAAACTCAATGCTATAGTGTTGTGCTGCTTCCATCAGAATGACCAAAGCAGCATCATGGTAGCACGTTGCACCCTTTTCCCTTTTGCAGTGTGTGTGTGACATTGTGATGCAGAAAGGAAAGAGGCAGAGTCCCTTGCCGGCCACTGGGGATGCTTCTGACTGTGTATTTTCTCAATGAAGAGAGAAGCAGCAGCATTGAAAAAAATATAATACCTTGGCAGACGCAAGTGCCTCACATAAAGAAGCTGAATCAAATGCATCTAGGATGAGAATATCCCTTTTTATGTCACACAAAGTGAGTTGTTAACAGACCTGAGTCACACTCCTTTTAGAAATGATATATAAACCATTTCCCTGCCTCAAACAAGAGCAAGGCATACAGGTAGTCCTCAACTTAAAGCCACAATTGGGACCGGAACGCCCACCACTAAGCAAGGCGGTTGTTAAGTGAGTCATGCCTGATTTTACAACCTTTTATGCCATGGTTGTTAAGCAAATCATGTGGTCGTTAAGTGAATCCAGCTTCCCCCATTGACTTTGCTTGTCAGAAGCCTGCTGGGAAGGTTGCAAATGGCAAATAAATGACCCCAGGATGCTCCAACTGTTGTAAATACATGCTGGTTGCCAAGTGCCTGAATTTTGATCACATGACCGCAGGGACACTGCAACGGTCATAAATGTGAGGACTGGTCGTAAGCAGTTTTTTCAGCACTATCGTAAATTTGAACGGTTGGTAAACGAATGTTCATAAGTCAAGGACTACCTGTAGTTATGTGTTTACTTAAAGGCAACTGCATCATTGATATGAGAACAGGAGACCAAAAAGAATGCTGTTTATATTACAACCAAGACTAAGGATGAATGATGCTGGGGAACAAAGCCTACTCTTCATACATTATAAACTGAATACCAACTCTGAAATTAATATGCAAATGCCAATTTATGCATACCAGTGTTGGCACTTCTCTCCCTATTTTTTACCTATATTGTTTAGGCTGTGCAGAACTTAGGAAGAAATCTACCAAAAATGCTTTGCGGTGGGCAAGAATGCTACTGTAGCACCTGTCTGCAGTGCACCCGTGCTATCAGCCGCATCCACAAGTGGCAGGGGCAGGGAATGATGTCCGAGTGAGAAAAGGAGCATTTGGGGCACAAGCCCCACCCACCCACCCACCCCACTGCAACATCACAGTGCACGAAGGGGCGGAGCTTGCACTGTGATGCTGCTTTTGTCATTCTGAAAAAGCAACCTGACCCTGAGGATGCTGCTGTCTGCAATCCTGTGAAAAGATCAGGCCTGAAATGCTGCACTGCCTCAGTCAATTTCTGGTCAATATTATTTCTGGCTCAGCAATATTGAATGCAATTTTAAAGATAAGGGAGGCGAAGAGTTACCTGGTGTTTTTCATCCCTGTTATATGGTCATTACTACCCACATCCGTTGAACCATGAAAGCAAGCATGGTACAGGTGTGGCAAAATTAATCTGAACATTTGTCGATGAAGGTTCTCAGTCATCCAGGTGGAATTGTCTGTAGCTTGAATCATGTCAACTGGATTTCTATTTTCTCAGTGGAAACGTTTCGCTCCTTATCATGTGTCATGTCTGTAGCTTGAATCATGTCAACTGGACTTCTATTTTCTCAGTGGAAACGTTTCGCTCCTTATCCAAGAAGCTTCTTCAGTCTGAGCAAAGTTTGTAAGGGAATCCTTAAATATGTTTTTAGGGTGGCTGTGGGACCTTGCACCTGGGGCTAGGTCATGGTTATTTGAGATGTTTATTTCTAAACATCTTCTTCGCTTCTTGGATAAGGAGCGAAACGTTTCCACTGAGAAAATAGAAATCCAGTTGACATGATTCAAGCTACAGACAATTACAGCTCATTGAATTACAGAATGGAATGAATGGAGAGGCTGTGCAATGGAGAATTTTAGAAGGTCTCCTGACACTCGGTAGAGATTTAATCAGAGTTAACACATCCCAGAAGAATGGGGTTATTCAGTTTTCATCATTTAGAGCTACAACTCCTGGCCCGCTGTAGCATATTATAACCATAGACAACAATTTCTGGAAAAACTAAAAATTGTTCAGCTGCTGCATTGTGGGCTTACCAATAATATTCAGAAAGATTATAACAGGTGTCTTAATTCTATCTGTAAGCAGTTTGAACATTACCAAGCTTCTGATTTTACTGTCCTCAGAGCAGCCTTCTGTGTTCACCTAGGTGTGAACATACTGAGAAATCTTTGCAACAAAAATGATTTGATTTGATGTTATCTATTTACTTATATAACTGGGGGAGAAGGCAACCTTATATTTTATTTTCTTCCTCCAACTACAGAAATACCAATTTGGGATACTTACTGACAACATGGTTCCCACATTGCTGAAAACTACATTCACAGAATTGCAGAAAATAGCATCATAACCAGCTTTAGACTCCACAATTTAAAAACCATTCCTTCTCAAAAAAAAACACACATCTTTGCAGATTATGAAATATGTGGGTTTCATCACAGGATGGCATGGAAAGCAGGAAATAAAATATTTATTTGTTTATTTATTTTTATTTTATTTATCTTTCAACTTCTATCACCGCACCATCTCCCCCAAAGGGGACTCTGGGTGGTTTACAAACATAACAATTAAAATTTATACTATAAATAGATATAAAATAATACAATCTATAATCAATATTATTAATAAATTAAATATAAAATCCAATAGGTGATACAATGATCTTTTAAAAGGGCTCTATGGCACCAGCCATCCCCATGAGGAACTATTCCTGTTCCCATCCCAAGCGAGGTGGCAAAACCAGGTCTTTAAATTCTTCCAGAAGGACAGGAGTGACGGGGCCTCCCTCACCTCCGGGGGCAGAATGTTCCAAAGGGCAGGTGCCACTGCCGAGAAGGCCCGCCTTCTGGACCGCGTCAAGTGAAACTCCCTTAACAACGGGGTCCGAAGCATGACCTCTCTGCATAATCGAGTGGGATGGTTTGAAGTTATGGGGATGAGACGGTTCCGCAGATACCCTGGTCCCATGCCATGTAGGGATTTAAAGGTCATAACCAACACCTTGAATTGCACCCGGAAGCATACTGGCACCCAATGCAGCTGGCGCAGCAGAGGTGTCACATGAGCCGATCTAGGGGCACCAATAACTGCGCGCGCAGCCGCATTTTGGACCAGTTGAAGCTTCCGGATACTCTTCAAGGGTAGCTCCATGTAAAGCGCATTGCAGTAGTCTATATGGGAGATGACCAGGGCATGAGTGACTGTACGGAGGGACTCCCGATCCAGGAAAGGGCGTAACTGGCGCACAACATGAAGTTGCGCAAATATTCCGATCCTTAGGCTAGTGCTTGTTCATGTTTATTTATTTATAATCTTCATAGCCCATCCCATACAAACAGGCTAAGGGCAGAGTACAATAAAGTGAAAGAAAGACATTAAAAATCACATTCAGGTAATAAAAATCAACAATAGAAATCTAATGCATCATAAACCCCATTCACATAAATGAATTCTATTGTTTCCTTTGTATTGTTTTAATAAGGTTGAATTTGGTTACAATAATTAAATTAATGTAAATTAAATCAAATGCCCACTGAAACAACACTGCTTTGGCTGGTTTTTGACATTTTTGTAGATTAGATGCAATCTGTACCTTGGAGGGAGAATGAGTTCAACTTAAATGGAGGCCATCCCTGATAAGGCTGGTTGTTTGGCCCATACCCCACATGAGTTTCGTTTATCAAAATATAACAGTTATAGACCAAAGACACAGAACATCATCATCACCATTATCATTACACATAACACAGATGAATCCTATTCATGCCTGAACTAAACACGAAACACTACTTAAGCATTCTACAGGTCCAAAAACAGTCCTCACTATGATACAAAATTTGGCAACAGTTCTAGACACTTCCTGACCATAATCATCATAGTGGACAATTGCCATATGAAAGCAATCTGAATAACTGATAATAAGAAGGGAGATTAACTCTACCCTCCAGGGGTGGAAGATAGGGTATTTAGGAAGTGAATGCACTACTGTCTCAATTTCAAAGCTTGAGCAAATGCATAAACACCTCAGTAGGGAATATTATTGAACACATCCAACAAGAGGAGAGCATCCAGACATGCCAGTGTGAATGCTTTCCCATGAAATAGAACTAGTAGATGATATATATACTTGGGAATAGTAAAAGGAGAGGCTTGCAAGGAAGAGGTATTGTATTTTTGTTCCCTATGAGCACCAGAGGGGCATGGTGGCTCAGCGGGTAAGACGCCAGGCTTGTCGATCGGAAGATCGCAAGTTCGGAGGTTCGAATCCCTAGCCCCGCATGACGGAGTGAGCTCCTGCACTAGCTCCAGCTCTTGCCAACCTAGCAATTTGAAAGCATGCAAATGCAAGTAGATTAATAGGCACCACTTCGGTGGGTAGGTAACAGCGTTCCACGCGCGTCATGCAGCCACATGACCATGGAAGCGTCTTTGGACAACGCTGGCTCTTCGGCTAACAAACGGAGATGAGCACCGGCCCCTAGAGTCGGACACGACTGCACAAATGTGCGGGGGGAACCTTTACCTTTTTATGAGCACCTGCCATGTTGCAGTTTCTAATTTCCTAGCTCCAGGCTTCTGACTATTTTGGCATTATATTTCTGCCATTTTGTCTTGTATCAGCTTAGCCAACTAATTTCTTTGTATCAGAAAGCAAATCTTGGTATTCTCACCTCATCCTGAGTTTTGACTAGCGTTCTAAATGTCCGGTCCCCACTTTCACCATCTATCATTTTTTTCCGAATCTGCAATTAAGAAAATTACAACCACAAAGAAGTCAGTTCATTCCTCTTGATAAGCATCACTCATTCTGACCATTTTCTAAACGTTACAAGAAGAAATATTTTCATAACCTTTAAACAAATGTGATATTTAAAGAAAAGTTGAACATTATAATTTGTTTATTTCAGTGATAACAAGAAATTATTGCGTGCTTTTAGTCATTGCTCAGTGCACAATTGATGGGGAAATCTCCCATGGATTAAATCCACAATATTTATTACCTATAATTGTATCTGAATTCTTGAAACCTCTTAGAAAGACCTTTGCAGGTAAAATATCTGCTATGTCTCTGATGGAATTTTGATGGAATTCCAACATCTCACCTTTGACTCTGAATTCCAAATAGAGTCTTATAATCCATCCGGGATGGGCTCTTCAGCTATTGCATTCAACTCAATGAACGTTCTCCTCAAAGGGATTGTATTTTCCTTTATAATGTCAGATTAAAAACAAGTCTTTGTTTGTTTTAGAAGCAAAGTTAAAAAAAAATCTCCTTATTCCCCCTCAGGTTTAAAGCTTTGTTCTTACGTTCTTTATATATATGCTTTTTGTTGTTGTTTTTTCCTTGTTAGTTCTTCTTATTGGCTAAAAAAAAAAACCCTTTGCGAACTGGCTATATGATAATATAGCCAAACAAGTAAAACTCGAGGAGGCCAAATACTTAAAAATCCAACTCCTTGTACAAGATACAGTGGGGGAATTACTGCCTGTAAAATCATGCTAGCTGACTGGATAATGATCTTATTAATACTGCCTATCAGAGGTCTCCAGGGGATGGGGGGTGAGTAGAAAAATCCAAGATGGCAGGACTGATTCATAAGCAAAGCCCAACCCCTTAGTATATGTCCTACTGTCACATATATGTGACAGTATATATGTTATTGTCACATATACCTACAAAGGGGCAAGGCTCTGGTCACACGGTCATGCCCTCCATCTTAATTTTGGAAACTCCCCCTCCCCCTAAATGTTCTGCCTAAATCTGGAGGGCATTTAGGACATTTGCCTAGTTCCTTCATGATAACATATTTCTATAGATTGCTTCTGAAGGATGGTTGCCATTATGACACACTGGTCAGTCAGAAGCCAGAAAGCAAAATCAGCTGCTATAAGAAATGGAGCCAAAAATACCCAAGATAGCTGCCTACATTTGTATTTGCTTCAGAACTAACTCATTTTGTTGTTGTTCAGTCATTAAGTCATGTTTGACTCTTCGTGACCCCATGGACATCCCTACAATGCAATGAGAATAATGATCAATACAACGTACCTCAACTTTAATGTCATTTTCCAGCTCTGCATCCAGAAAATCCAGGGTCACTGGTTCCTGAGATTTGGGATTCTATAGAAAATTTCAAACCAGCATATAATAAACATATTCTGGTGCTAACCTGAAACTAACAACACTCATAAAACTAAAATTACTTACCTTTCCATATAACCAGTACAACTATAACATGTACTCTTTGGATTTAAACTG